>CM060326.1:8777951-8791627 GCA_030674155.1 Stramonita haemastoma | reverse complement strand
TTTTTTATTTTCTTTTTTTAAAACTTTGGTTTTGTTATTTTTGGGTTTTTCTTTTCCCGGAAAAATTTTTATTTTTTAAATTTGTTTTTTTTCAAAATTTATTTAAATTTATTTTATTTATTATTTTATATAATATAATTATAATATATTTTTTTTTTTAAATGTAAGGTTTTTTTTTTAAAGGCAATTTTTAAGCTGGGCCTTGGCCAAAATTTTATAAAAGGGAACGGGAATTTTAAATTGGGGGAAGAGTTCATTTTTTATTCACCCACCCCCCCCCCCAAAACTTGTATTTTGGTTGTTTTTATTTGGTTTTTTCCCAAAAATTTTTTTTTTTTATTTCTGTTTTTGGGTGGGGGAACCATTTTTTTGCCTTCCAAAACGGAAAAAAGGTTGGGGAAAATTTTAACCCTTGGCGGGGGAAAAAAAGCCAGCCTAATTAAAAGAGGGGTTTTCATTGGGTGGGCCTAAAAATTTCCCTAAATAAAAAAAATTTTCCAAAACGCCCCCTCCCCTTTCCCGCCCCAAACCCCCCAAAAAAAACAAATTCTGCAGCAGAAACAACAAAAAAAAAATACACCCCCGTTCCACTCTGTGCCTGTTGTTTCAGACCACCACTAGAAAAAAAGGGCCAAAAAAAGGGAAAAGCAGGTGCCCAAAGCATTGTATGGTGAGGGCCAATTTCCGGTGATTTTTTGACGATAGAAAAAATTTAAAATTTTGTTTCGAATTCTTTAAAATTATGCATCTACCTATTTTACTTTTTCATAGCTTGTGTGGTTAGATGTTTCAAGGGCGGGGCATTATGTAAAAGGGTTTATTTAAAATCGGCAATTTTTGTGATTTTGAAAGGGAAAATTCTGACTTGTCCTTTCCCAAATCGTTGTGGCTTTTATCCACGTGTTTAGCTTTTCTTTGGCAATAAAAAAAAATGTTTTGATCTGTGCATGGGAATTTTTTTGATGAAGGGAAAAGGCTTGGGTTTCCCAGCAACCTAACTTTTTGGGTTTTATTTTTCCCTTTCCCCTTTTTTGATCACAGCAGGATCTCAAAATTGTACAATTTTTTGGGGTTTCAAGGTTTTTGGACAAAAGGGCATTTTGGGGGTTTGGTTTTAGGTGGTTTAGGGCCCTTTCCTTTGAAAGCAAAAAAATCCGGGCCAAAAGGGGGGGGATTTGGGTTTTTTTTTACTCCTTTTGGGGGCCAAAAATTTTTCCCCAAACTTTAGCCCTGAGGGGGGGGTCTGGGTGTAGTCTTTTGGGCAAAACAAAAAACCCCAGGTCCCCTGTGTTACACATCACTATTTTAGCCCGTAAAAGAAACCCCCGGCAACAAGGGGGTTGGGCCCTGGCAAAATTTTTGTAGAAAAAAGCCGACTCTGATTGGGAAACAAATACAGTTGCTACAGGAAAAAAAAAAAAAATTAGGTGCTGCATTGGGGGCCACGTGTTTCCCCCAGGATAATTCCCCTACTTTAAAAGATCTATTCGTTAAAAAAAGGTTTAAAAATAAAAAAATCTATTATCTTTATGAATACAGGAATATGAAAAAAAAAAGATGAAGAAATTGTGAGAGAAAAAAAAATTAGCCCAAAAATGGGGAAAAAACCTTTTAAAATTTGAAAATCTCAAATGTACCATGTTTGGGATCCATCATTTTTAAAGATTTTTCAGTCATTTTTCTTGAAATTGTTAAATGTTTTTTTTATATATAAAATTATTCCAATTTTTTTTTTTGGGGACTGGTCAGTTCATACTTAAAGCAGTTTTTTGCCTAAATTTGGGAAAAAAAAGGCCAAATGCCATTGGAAGGACTTTTCAGAAAAAAAAAAAAAAAAATTTTTTTTAATTTAAAAAAAATTTAACCAAATATTTAAAATTTTGGAAAAGAATTTTTTATGTTTTTTTTAAAAGGGTGACATTTTTTTCTTAAAATTTTTTAAGGGGGAAAAAAAAAAATTGGTTAATGTGTTATGTAACCATAATTTTGATAAAAAATGATTTGATCCGCAGGAACCTGCAACAACTCTGCCACTGGAATCAAAGTTGCTTTGGAAAACCAGACTATGTTGGAATTGTTTTTTCCTACAAAATGAAACTGTTTTTGGCATTACATATGTGTGTATAATTAAAAAATATTATAGGTGCATGTGTGTGAAATATATATGTTAGTGTGCGTGGTGCGTGTGTGGGGTGATGTGTGTGTGTGTGTGTGTTGTTTGGGGGGGGGTGTGTGGGTTAAACTGGGAAAAAACCCCTTAAAACAAAACAAACCTCTAAAAATCAGAGTACGATGCCTATGTATGGGCAAGGTACTTGGAAACAGTACAAAAACTTCTCATTGTGAACAGATTTCAGCTTTTCTTGCCTGCTCTATCAGTATCACAGTTTAATTTGTGCCCCGGGACCACAGAATGTATGCAAAAATGTTTCAGTTTTAGCCCATGTCTTCCCACCTTCTTGTTTCAGAAGTTGCATCTGTAACATAAGCTTGCAATTGAAAATTAGTCCCTGTTTTTTTTTTTTCCCCTTGGGCAAAGAATGCACTTTTATTTTCAGATCAGTATTTAGATAATATGCCCTAATTTGAGTTGGATCAAATCCACTGACATATTCTACTCTGATCAGGTTTCAACTCCTGTTTACCCTCTCCTCCCCATACACAAACACACATACAGGACCTGTCCCCCTATTTCTACTGCCCCAGGCATTGATTTACTTTTGCTGTTGCTTTAAACTCAGTCGACTCACTGTCACTATCATGAGGACACTTGTACTCAGTGGCTAATTCAGCAAGCTAATTTGCACAAGTTTTTCTCTGTCCTCTAAAATGTGTGTCTTCTTGTGTGACATCCGCTAGATTTGTACATCATGATAACTGTCATAATCATTTGTTATTTTCAAGTAAATCATTGACAAAAGGTATCATTTCCATGCCATTTTTTTTATCCATAGTTTGTTAGGTGTTGTCCAGTATATTTTTGATCTGATCAGAAATATCCTTGAGCTCAGTGGTAGTGTCAGACCTGCAGTCCTGAAGTATGGGCTTTAATGCCAGCAGTGCCTGGGGATTCACATTGGGGGGGGGGGGGGGGGGGGTATTTTTATCATTTTCCAGGCAACTTTAGTACAACTGTGTTGTACTCAATTGTATTTACAAATACATGCACACATGTGGAAAAATAACTGCTCATGTTTGCTTCTTGGGGTTTGTGTTGTATCTGGACAGGAAACAGTTGATTCCGGGCAACTAGTTCACAGCACACTGCCTGAAAAAAAATCAGTTCAGTGCTCCAAAAACTGCTAAAGAAGTTAAATGTAGAAGTGATTCAATGACAAATGTGTTCAGAACCAAAGCAGAGGTCTGAGCCAGAAGAGTAAATATTTTGTTTTTGTTTGTTTGACAGGATCAGCACAGAGTGAGGTGTTTGGGAGAAGGAGCCCTGGACCAGATTTTTGACAGAGAACTGAAATGGCTGTGGGAGAGGAGAGGAAAAACACAGTGAGATTGACATGTTAGTTGTGTGTGAAAGATGTGAGAGTGTGGCTGAAAAGGTGTAGGTTTTTGGACTGACAGAATCTCTGCTTAGTACCCAAGGAGTGAAAACTCCCCATAGCTGGCCCGACTTTGCAAGCACAAACTCTGTGTTTTTGTTGTTTTTCATCTGTTATCAGTGTTAACTGTCATCTGTTATGTGTTTTTCAGTGTTATCTTGTCTACTATGGTTGGGTCAGCTATGACCGAAATAGGTTCATATTTTTCATTTCATGATAACAACATTTTACAGACACCTTGTCTGACGCTTAAGGAGCAATTGATGTTTTGGTGCTGCTGTATAAGTTAGATATTTATGCAAGATTCAGGATCGTTTTCCATAGGCCTAAATGAACAAATAAATGCAAGAAAGAAAAATAAACTATAAAAATAAATGGATATATGAGTAGATATTGTTCATCGTACATACAATGAATCATTCATGGATTTTACACAACTCTTACAAGTGCAAATTATTACTGTTAGAGCTGTATGTTTTATTCTTAGTGTCAGTGTCTTTCTTATGGTGTGTGCATGTGTGAGTGTTTATTTTATTCTTCTTTTATTTTTTTTGAGGATAATGGAATAAGCACTCATGTGCTTTTTTTACATCCAGTCTCCGTGTGTATGCACTTTTGTAAATTTGTTATCCGTTCCCCCTGGCACACAATGGCTTACTCTTCCGAAAAATGCAGAACTGGTTTTAAAACGGTCTGCAAGATGTTCTGCATGCATTTGCACAAGTGACTTTTGGTTTGTAGTCTCATCCAAGGATTTTACTGTTTAGGGGGGAGTGGAGTCAGCACTGATCTTAACTCCAGAGAAGAAATCCTCTTACATGAGATTCAAGCCCAGGTCAGCAGATCACAAGCGCAATGCACAGCACTCTTACTACTGTTTGTGTGTGTGAGTGTGTGTGTTGTGTGGTGTGTGTGTGTGTGTGTGTTGTGTGTGTTTTGTGTGTGTGTGTCTGTCTGTCTGTCTGTCTGTCTGTCTGTCTGTCTGTCTGTCTGTCTGTCTGTCTGTCTGTCTGTCTGTCTGTCTGTCTGTGTTATTTCAGATAAAAATATTTAAGACAGAAAGTAACTAGTCTGAAAAGAGAAAAAGTGGCAAGCTTCTTTTTTTAATCAGTTTTACAGCAGCATCAAAACTATTTTGCTCTCCATATTACCAAAACAGGCTGTGAGTTAAATATAAGTTAGAGATGATTTTTCATTGATAATCTAAAAAAAGGCAAAGTAGTGTTCCTATAAACTGCACCTTGGATGATTGTGTGTGTGTGTGTGTGTGTGTGTGTGTGTGTTGTGTGTGTGGGGTTTTGTGTGTGTGTGTGTGTTCTTTTTCTTTTCCCCCTTGCAGTTTATTTTTTAATTAAGGAAGTGACAAGGTATTGGGTGCATTGTTGCAATACAGCAGTGCTCTTGCACAAATGAGCTGCAAAAAAGAAAAAAAAAAAAGCTGTGTGAAGAGGAGAGGTAGGTTCAATAGAGGGGAAAAAAAACTAACTGGGAGTGATATGTGACAGAAGTGAATATTAAATAACACATGCATTTTTTTGTGGAAAAGTAGTCAGTCAGCTATGGGTGGTGGACTGCATGACATGAACATGTGCAGCATGCACAGCAGACCTCTAGGAGAGAGATGGGCTCCACCAGCTTCAACTTGCCCAAGACACACAGCCTGAACAATTCAGGGCAGAGCCCAGCAACACTACTGAGTGAAGTCAGCAGTCCCAGTCCAGTCCATAGATCCTGTCTGACCTCTGTCAGTATTGAATTCAAACATTTTAATGATCTCACAAATAGACATTCATGTGGGTTACAAGTCATGCATAAGAAAGTCAATATAGGAAAAACATTTATCACAGAGGAATAACACGGCACAGTATACAATCATTACCCCCCACACATTATAAGGCAATACCTATACCAACACCAATACCAGCACTTTATCAAATAGGAATTCACGTGGTCTCAAGCATTTTATTTATACATGTACATAAAAATAATGAGCAGAAACAAACAGTTATCACAGAAAGTAATTAAATTCTGTCTTAAAAAATAACCCCCCCCCCCCCCCCCCCCCACACACACACACACAAACACACACTCAGTGACTCCCTCGCCCCTCTCTCCTCTCCCTCCTCATCCTCTCTCTCCTCTCTCTCATCTCTCTCTCTCTCTCTCCTCTCCTCTCCTCTCTCTCTCTCTCTCTCCTCTCCCCCCCCCCCCCCCACATACACACACTTGGAATTACTGATTTTGTTAGAACTGCATTTTCCTCTTTGTTTATTGTACTTCAATAAGTTACAAAAAGGTTTGATTTAAAAAAAAAAATACTTTGCAAGTATTGACCCCCTGAAATTCCTTATCCTACATTTTCATCTACACCCCCTTCCCCTGACACTACCCCCGTCCCTCCCACCCCCTCCTTTTGCCCCTTCCCCTGTCTAAAATCACAACTTGTGAAAACAGAAAAGACATCAAATGAATTTGAACTCACACACCACACACATACTATCTCTCTCTCTCCCCTCTCTCTCTCTCTCTCTCTCTCTCTCTCCTCTCTCTCTCTCTCTCTCTCTCTCTCTGCCCCCTCCCTCACTCCCTCTCGCCACTCTCTCTCTCTCTCTCTCTCTCTCTCTCTCTCTCTATCTCTCTCTCTCTCCTCTCTCTCTCTCTCTCTCTTCTCTCTCTCTCTCTCTCTCTCTCTCTGCCCCCTCCCTCACTCCCCTCTCGCCACTCTCTCTCTCTCTCTTACATGCACGCATGCACGCGCACACAACACACACACAGAGCAGCAGCAGCATAGTCACATACCAGTGCATAAATGATCACAGCAATGATCATTGATATGTCAGTCAGACCACAGATCTTATTTGTGCTACAAATCTGGCTGTTTGATAAACCAAAATACTTTCAGAGTGCAGCAATGTCTTATAGGAGTTACTTGATGCCTATTTAAGCAATGTTTCATGGCTGATATTTAGCTGTAGGCTTGTTGAGGAAAGTTTCAAGAAGATTCATACAACTTTCCATCATCTTGAAGGTGGACATTGACAGTAGTTGTTTGAAAACAAGGTAGATTGTTAGATCTGCTGTTGTAGAATCATCCTGATTTGGTTCCATACATCATTTTCTGTCCAAAGAAAGAAAGGCCTTATGGCTGTCCCTGTGTTTCTTTCCAGGCATGTTTGTTGCAGTTTTCTTCTTCTGTGTGTACCTTAAAATCATCCGAGTTACAGTGTTCAAACAGTGGTCCTGACTTTATCTTTAACTCATTGTATCTCAACTTGATCATATCATTCTGTCCTCTGGTTCATTCCCTTCACTGGCAGAAAAAGCTAACAAACACTGCATCTCACTGTCAAATGTCTTTCTGGAGTGTCCCTCCTGTCTGTGTGATCTTCTTCAGCTCTATTTACCAGCTTGTTTTTTCATCTTCCTCCGATACAACCAGACTCCGCATTCCAACTCAGCATCGTATATCCTGTGGCTTATGTACAAGTTTCTCTCGTACAGTCCCTCTCTATGGAATGATCTTACATAGATCTCTCTTTTATTAGTTTTAAAAACTACGATTCAGTCTCATCCTTCAGAAGAACTCTTCAAACTGACCCATTCCTTTTTTCATACATAGCTTGCTACATCGTT
Organism: Stramonita haemastoma; assembly: GCA_030674155.1. Taxonomy (NCBI): domain Eukaryota; kingdom Metazoa; phylum Mollusca; class Gastropoda; order Neogastropoda; family Muricidae; genus Stramonita; species Stramonita haemastoma. Next base: position 8,784,440 of record CM060326.1, on the reverse strand, counting down.
GCCAGTTACTAAGAGTGTGTGTGTGTGTGTGTGTGTATGCACGCGCGTGCGTGCTGTGTGTGTGTTTTTCTTCAGTTAAAGGCTGTCTGTAAGAGTGATAATAGTCAAAAGTGAGGGAGAGAGAGAGAGAGAGAGAGAGAGAGAGAGAGAGAGAGAGAGAGAGAGAGCTTGCTCTTGGGTATGTGTATATGTTCACATAAGTGTATCACTATCATGTATGGTGCGTGTGCGTGCGTGTGCGTGTGCGTGTGCGTGTGTGTGTGTGTGTAGCGGTCATGTGGATTTGTTTGCATGCATATGTGCATATAGGTGTGCCTGCCTTAGTGCATGAAATGCTGTTAGCTTGAGTAAGTGAACATATGAGTTACTGATAGCCTGTGCAATTAAATGTTGTTTTGACTGTTTGTTTGTTTGTTTGTTTTCTTGCCATTTTTGTGATTACAGTTGTACTTTTTTCCCCATTGTACTGTCATTTCTTCTTTGGGCCCAACTATGGAAAAAGTGCTTCTGGCTACTTCTAGGTAAAAAACATTATGCAAGATTCCACTGACATTACGTTATCACATTACATCACATTGCATTGCTTACATGTCTTATCGCATTGAAATCAACATATAATCATAACAATAATAACTATGATAATGGAACTATGGATACTTAAAAAAAAAAAAATTAATAAAAAAAAAGTTTCACAGAAGAGCTATCAAAATTACAGGGTGAGAGAAATGAAAAGTGAAGTGATACAAGCGGTGGAAGATGTTAGTTGTGCTGATGAAAAAGATCTATATTTTTAAGTGCACTTTTCAAAGTGGAGAGAAATTCCATATGGCGGATTTTCGAAGGGAGAGAGTTCCAGACTTGAGGTGCACTGCGGGAGAACCTAAAATTGTGTTGTGACTCTTGGAACTGATAGAAGATGGGAGTCAGGAGGAGGGGAGATTTCTAGAGGAAATACAGACAGTGAGAAGTTAGTGCTGCATTATTATAAGCAGGGAAGAACCTGTGGAAGAGCTCAACAATCATGCAACTGTCTTTGAGTGGCTGAGAGTGTAGTGTCTTTTTGCTCTGAGAACAACTCTGGCAGCAGAACTTTCAACTTTTCCCTGTTGGATAGGATATACACTGTGAACAGTTAACAAGAAGAGAAATATGACAGTAGTCAAGCTTTGACAAAACAAAAGTACAAGCAAAGGTTTTGGCTGAGTCAGTTGTCAGATATTTGTGAATGAACTGTTAAAGTAAATTTCTGTATAGGTGGAGTGCAACATATGTGACACCCTATCCCCGGAGACCCATCATTGGTAACTAAAAAATATGCAAATAATATGTTTAAAATTCCAACCTGAACAGAAGTTATTTGTAGTTTGTGGATATGTACCATGTTTGACTGAATCAGAAGAGCTTCAGGTTGATCATCATTGAGTTTTCACTTATCAACAGTCATCCAGGTCTGAACATCTCTGATGAAGGTCTCAGTGTTTTTAGAAGTACACTGGATTTTAACAAGGAGGACATGAGTTTTACGGAATATTTTTGCAATGCAAACATTCACAACCAAAATCTTAGGATATTGTGGTCATACTAAATGCTTTCACGATGCACACATCATAGCAAAAATCACAGTAGGGTACCGTATATTGTCACACTGCATTCTTTAAATTTATAGAAAAAGCAAAAGAAACAAAGTACTTATTTTAAAAAAACAGATATCATGTAGATGTTTCCTTTTGTATAAAAGCTAAAAATTAAAAAAAATTGGGGGGTAGGTATAAGGACTCAGAAATGAGCAGTTAATGATTGGGAGAACAAAGTAGGAATTAGTTTGTACCAGGAGCCACGAGATATTTTGGGCAGGGTTGTTCTCATGTACTGCTGGTTGCATCTTTTTGTCAGACACAAGTTTGGGAAACAACTTTATTTTTGAAACAAAAGCAGATTGATAGAAGGCATTCTTTGTTTAATTAAATGTGATAGGTTTAAACATTCCTTGTACTCTAACATCAATTGTTTAAACATCAGGTTTTAAACACTTCTTTTTTCATAGTGAGAATACATTGTTTACTGATTAGATTATCTATTTTCATTTTGTTTATTTTATTCTGTTCTTGTATATTTGTGGAAGATAATTTATAGACAGTTCTTAAAAGTAGTGTAGAGGTGGTGATGTTGGAAAGACTCCACTTGACTACATGAATTGCAGTTTTCTCAGTTTCTGTTTCTCTCTGTGTCTGTCTGTCTGTCTGTCTGTCTGTCTGCCCCCCGCCCCCCCTCCCTCCTCCTCTCTCTCTCTCTCTCTTCCTCTCATCTCTTCTCTCTCTCTCCTCTCTCTCTCCTCCTCTCTCTCTCTCTCTCTCTCCTCTCTCTCCTCTCTCTCTTTCTTTCTCTCCCCCTCTCTCCCCCTCCCCCTCTGTGTCTCTGTTTGTCTGTCTGTTTTTTGTTTCTGTCTGTCTGGCTGGCTGGCTGGCAGGCTGGCTAGCAGGCTGGCTAGCTGTCTCTCTCTCTCTCTCTCTCCTCTCTCTCTCTCTCTCTCTCTCTCTCTCTCTCTCTCTCTCCTCTCTCTCTCTGTTTCTGTCTGGCTGGCTGGCTGTCACTGTCTCTGTCTGTCTGTCTGTCTGTCTGTCTGTCTGTCTGTCCTCTGTCTGTCTGTCTGTCTGTCTGTCTGTCTGTCTCTCTGTCTGTCTGTCTGTCTGTCTGTCTCTCTCTCTCTTTCTGTCTGTCTCTCTGTGTTTCTGTCTCTCTCTCTCCCCCCCTCTCTTTCTCTCTTCCCCCTCTCCCCCTTTTATCTGTCTGTCTGTCTCTCTGTCTGTCTCTTTTTTTTCTTTTTATTCTTTAATATCTAGGATATTGGGATAAGCACTCATGTGCTTGCTTTTTTTCATCCAGTCCCCGTATGTATGCAGTTGTGTAAATATTGTCATCTGTTCCCCCGGCACACAATGGCCTACTCTTACAAAATGCGGAACAGGACTTAACATGTGCGCAAGATGTTCTGCATGCGTTCGCACATGGGACCTTGGTTTACAGTCTCATCTGGAAGACTTTTGGGGAGAGTGGAGTCAGCACTGATGTTAACTCCAGGGGAAACATCCCCTGCAACGGGAATCAAACTCGGGTTGTCAAATGTACTGACCACTAGGTTATCCCGTTTCTCTCTGTCTGTCTGTCTGTCTGTCTGTCTGTCTGTCTGTCTGTCTGTCTCTTTCTGTCTCTTTCTGTCTGCTGTATATGGCTTGGTTCATGGGGTATGACAGCGTCACCTGGCCAGAGGAGAGTACATGCTTTAGTGACACTCGTCTGGAATTGGATTATAAAAAAAAAAAAGACATTGACATGGTTACCATATATCTATAATAACACGTTGTGTTATGTTGTAGATTGCATGGCCTGCTAACTGGGCTGCATAGCTTATTAGCAATAACTTTCCTACATTCCTTCATTGGTTCAGTCATTGTCTCTTTGTTCTGTGTTGTGATTGTGGTAGATACAGTGAATTTAGAAAGCTGGGCATTTGAAGAGTGAAGATTATCTGTCTGTTTGAGCTTGTTTTCATTAACATGTAGCTGTCTGTTTGCGCTTGTTTTCATTAACACGTAGAGTGGGCACTTTATTTTGTTTGTTTTGAATTCGGTGAAGCTGAAGAGGTGTAGGATTCTAGTTTGTTTCCACTTGGCTCTGCTTTACCTTGGCTTTCTTTTTCTCTGTTTGTTGTTGTTGTTGTGTTGTGATTTTGTCTGTTTTTTATACTAAAAGAATAGGGGTTTTTAGCAGGGTGCTCATGGGGTCAGATAGCAGGGTGTCACAGAGTTGGTTAACAGGGTGTAACTAAAAGTTTAATTTAGCAGGTTGTTAGAGTTGGTTAACAGGGTATAACATTAATAATATAGCAGGGTATAACTGTAGTAATATAGCAGGGTGTTGCAGGTCATAGCAGGGTATAACTTTAATAATGTAGCAGGGTGTTACAGGAAGGAAGGAAAGCAGGTCTGTTCATGAGTGATGGCACTGAACATTATTTTATCTTCTTTCACTGAGTTCAGTGTTTCTCTCTAAATTATGATATAGCTGGGTCTGGTTGGTTCTGAAATGATGCAGTCAAGTTGTGACTATTTCTAGAGAGGCAAGTCAGTAAGGAGTTTGACAGCATGGATGTCATCCCAGTAAAACAACAGGATGCAGTGAAGAAAGGCAGTCTGCAGCTGAATCGTAGAATTCATCACCTTCAGTAGCTTCTACCTCCAGTTCAGAGTCTGTTCAGCTCAGGTGGGTTAAATCCACAGCATCTGATTCCAAGGATGGGGTCCGGGAGGCAAGAGAGGCATGGCTGACCTAGGTGATAGAAAGGTGATGTGCCCAGCATGCACTGCTGACCTAGGTGACAGAAAGAGATGATGTCAGCTTTGCTGACCTAGGTGACAGAAAGAGATGATGTGTGCCTTGTCAGCACTGCTGACCTAGGTGACAGAAAGAGGTGATGTCAGCACTGCTGACCTAGGTGACAGAAAGAGATGATGTCAGCACTGCTGACCTAGGTGACAGAAAGAGATGATGTCAGCACTGCTCACCTAGGTGACAGAAAGAGATGATGCCAGCACTGCTGACCTAGGTGACAGAAAGAGATGATGTCAGCGCTGCTGACCTAGGTGACAGAAAGAGATGATGTCAGCGCTGCTGACCTAGGTGACAGAAAGAGATGATGTCAGCGCTGCTGACCTAGGTGACAGAAAGAGATGATGTCAGCACTGCTGACCTAGGTGACAGAAAGAGGTGATGTGCCCAGCATGCACTGCTGGTCAGTGATCAATGTGACCTCACCTGCACCTCACCTCCTTCTTTGTCAATGTTATTTTCTTGATAAATGCTGACAGCCACATTTTTTATATACATAAAGTAATGAAAGCAATGTCCATGATTTTGCTCTGAGAAATATGAGTTTTGTACTGTCAGTGCGAGAAGTCTGTGATTACTTTACAGTGTTGTATCCTTGATAGACCGCTGCAGTTTGAAAAGCAAGAGTTGTGCGTTTGCAGCCAACAGTTCTCTGCCTTGATGTACCCACCTCTAGCCCTGTGTTCTTTCTCTAAGGAGTATTTATTTACCTGTAGCCAAAATAAGATCACTTCAAGGTGTGGAGTGTATGGAATGTTCCGCACATGCACATGGGGCATCTCCTGGGAAATACTGAAAACTGAAACTGGACATTGTGTGTGTGTGTATGTGTGTGTGTGTGTGTGTGTGTGTGTGTGTGTGTGTGTGTGTGTGTGTGTGTGTCTGTCTGTCTGTCTGTCTGTCTGTCTGTCTGTCTGTCTGTCTCTCTGTCTCTCTGTCTCTCTGTCTGTGTCTGTGTTGGGGGGGAGGGATGTGTGTGTGTTGGTGGGGGGGAGGGGGGCGGATGTGAGTGTGTACTGTGTTTGTGAATGTGTAATGTGTGTGTGTGCGTGCGTGCGTGTGTGTGTGTTTTGTGTGTGTTTGATTATTGGTAACGGTTAAGCTGCTGACCTCAAACTGGCAGACATAGATGTGAAGGTAAGCTGGGAGGATGCTGTGTCCACTGTTCAGTTCTTCCTCCTGCAGGGTGTGTTGTGTGGGATGTGGGAAAAGTCCTGTCAGTGTGTGTGTGCCCCAAGGTGAGTGTGGCAGACCTGTCTGTCGTCAGCTATCCCCACACTGTCAGGGGAGTTAGTGGGGGTCTAGGAGTAACTTGCCCACCTGAGAAGCAAGAGGCCTATGGTTCAAATCTGATCTGAAACTTTGGTTTCCATTTCTTTACTAGCGGTGGTCTGGGTGCTGGTTATTCAGTTGGGGGGATAATCAGAAGTGCTGTGTATAATCCGGAATATGCCACTGATTTATGTCAAAGATATTATGGAATATTCCACAACTTTTAACTGTAGAAGAAAATCCTGAAAATACCACTGCTTTAATCAAAGTAGTGTAGCAGTCAATATAGAATATACCATTACTTTTAACAAGTATAGGAGATAATAGGGAATATACCGCTACTTTTAACTAGTATAGGAGGTAATAGGGAATGTCATTACTTTTAACTAATATAGGAGACAATAGGGAATATACCACTACTTTTAACTAGTATAGGAGGTAATAGGGAATATTCCATGATTACTTTTAACTAATATAGGAGGTAATAGGGAATGCACCTCTACTTTTCACCAGTATAGGAGGTAATAGGGAATATACCACTACTTTAAACTAGCATAGGAGATAATAGGGAATATACCACTAATTATAACTCGTATTGAAGTTAATATGGAAGTACCACTACTTTTAACTTGTATTGAACTTGAAGATAATTATAGAATATACCACTACTGAAAACTTGTGTTAGAGATAATCCAGATATACCGCTGCTGTTGACTTGTGTAGTAGATTATTCAGAATATATGAATCACTTTTTTAAAAAAAATCTCCTGTAGAGCATAATCTGGAATTTCTCCCTACTTTTACTTTATGTAGAACATAATCTGGCTTTTT
>CM060326.1:8752951-8770451 GCA_030674155.1 Stramonita haemastoma | reverse complement strand
CCCCCCTCCTGCTGCCCACCCTCACCCCCACCCCACACAAGATTCAACATTTAAGATTCAAGATTTAATTCGCCTTTGACCCCTTGGGGCATGGAGGATTTCAAACAAAATCAACTGTAACATATGTAATTTGCATTAATAGAATACGTTCATACACAGAATTCCACAGACATAAAAATATACACATACACACAGTGACAATGTTGTAGCTAAATATATTTGGGTGAGGTTTTCTTGGTTGTACTCTGCTTGTTTGCTTGCTGCTTCATTTTTGTTAGGGTTTTTTTTTTTCAACAAGACTTTTTTTTGGGGGGGAGGGGGGGGGAGGGGGGGTTACTAGATAGATGGCTTGATGAAAAAAGGCAAATTTATCGCTTACTCAGTGTACCATCTGGAAATACAGTTTTGACTTTGACAGGATTCACAGATAGTGAAAAGTCTACTGGTGAGGTTAAGAAACTTGATGAAAAGTGATGAACAGAGGAGTCTTCAGTCTGCCCTTGACAGAAGAAAGAGAAGAATGAAGGAGATCCTGAGACAGACAAAGTGTTGCAGACAGAAGAAAGAGAAGAGTGAAAGAGATCCTGAGACACAGTGTTGCAGACAGAAGAATGAAGGAGATCTTGAGACAGACACAGTGTTGCAGACAGAAGAAAGAGAAGAGTGAAAGAGATCCTGAGATAGACACAGTGTTGCAGACAGAAGAAAGAGAAGAATGAAGGAGATGCTGAGACAGACACAGTGTTGCAGACAGAAAAAAGAGAAGAATGAAGCAGATCCTGAGACAGACACAGTGTTGCAGACAGAAGAAAGAGAAGAATGAAGGAGATGCTGAGACAGACACAGTGTTGCAGACAGAAGAAAGAGAAGAATGGAGGAGATGCTGAGACAGACACAGTGTTGCAGACAGAAGAAAGAGAAGAATGAAGGAGATGCTGAGACAGACACTGTCACACAGTGTTGCAGACAGAAGAATGGAGGAGATGCTGAGACAGACACAGTGTTGCAGACAGAAAGGGCTGAATGGAGGAGGAAAAGGCAGGCAGTGCTGGCCACAAGATGTTGAGTTTGTTGAGGTATTGCAGAGAGACCTGTGTCAGTGCTTGATCCCAGTGCTGCTGACATAAATTTAATAAGAATGGTTGTAAATATCTGGCTTTCTGCTGCTGACATAAATTTAATAAGGATGGTTGTAAATATCTGGCTTTCTGCTGCTGACATAAATTTAATAAGGATGGTTGTAAATATCTGGCTTTCTGCTGCTGACATAAATTTAATAAGGATCATTATAATTATCAGGCTTTCTGCTGCTGACATAAGGATGGTTCTAATTATCTGGTTTTCTGCTGCTGACATAATCATATGTATCATTATAATTATCTGGCTTTCTGCTGCTGTCATAATTTTATGGATGGTTATAATTTCCTGGCTCTCTGCTGCTGGCATAATTTCATGGATGGTTATAATTATCAGGTTTTCTGCTGACATAATTTCATGGATGGTTATGATTATCAGGCTTCTTCTGCTGACATAATTTCATGGATGGTTATAATTATCAGGCTTCTTCTGCTGACATAATTTCATGGATGGTTATAATTATCAGGCTTCTTCTGCTGACATAATTTCATGGATGGTTATAATTATCAGGCTTCTTCTGCTGACATAATTTTATGGATGGTTATAATTATCAGGTTTTCTGCTGACATAATTTCATGGCTGGTTATAATTATCAGGCTTCTTCTGCTGACATAATTTTATGGATGGTTATAATTATCAGGCTTCTGCTGTTCACATAATTTCATGGCTGGTTATAATTATCAGGCTTCTTCTGCTGACATAATTTTATGGCTGGTTATAATTATCAGGCTTCTTCTGCTGACATAATTTTATGGATGGTTATAATTTCCTGGCTCTCTGCTGCTGACATAATTTCATGGATGGTTACAATTATCAGGCTTCTGCTGTTCACATAATTTTATGGATGGTTATAATTATCAGGTTTTCTGCTGCTGACATAATTTCATAGATGGTTATAATTATCAGGTTTTCTGCTGCTGACATAATTTCATGGATGGTTACAATTATCAGGCTTCTGCTGCTGACATAATTTGATGGATGGTTATAATTATCAGGTTTTCTGCTGCTGACTAATTTCATGGATGGTTATAATTATCAGGCTGTAGCTGCTGACATAATTATATGAGAGTGGGTATAATTGTCAACAAAACAGAAAGACATGCCGGATCGGTCGAGGCCCGGATCAACAACGACCGCGCTACCCACTGCAAGTCTCCAGGGTGGGAGTGACAAGTGTGCTACTGGGGCAGAACAAACCCTAAAGCTTCCAGATAAAGGGACAACCATTGGTACATGGAATGTAAGAACTCTGTACCAAACAGGAAGAGTACAGGAACTTACACATGAATTACAGAGGTATAAATGGGACATAGTAGGGCTTGTGGAAGTCAGATGGATTGGCTTTGGAGAAACAACCACGCAAGACGGCCACAAAATATGGTACAGCGGAGAAGAAAAACTACATCAACATGGAGTAGGCTTTATTGTCAGGAAAGAGATTGTGTCAAGCATCATCAGCTGCACACCAGTATCTAGCAGACTCATCTCAATCAGAGTTTCTGCAAAACCCCAGAATCTCACCATCATCCAAGTGTATGCTCCAACATCTGACTACGATGACGATCAGATAGAAGAATTCTATGAAGAACTCGAAAACGTCATCTCCAAAACGCCCAAAAAAGACATCCTTATTGTGGAAGGCGACTGGAATGCTAAGGTGGGACCTGATGCCTATGACACCTGGGCAGGAACCACAGGACGATTTGGACTGGGGAGAAACAAATGACAGAGGACAGCGGCTGCTGGAATTCGCAAAGAAGCACAAACTGACTTTGGCTAACACACTCCACCCTCACAAGCCATCCAGAACATCAACCTGGCACTCACCAAGTGGTCTGATTCATAATCAAATTGATTACATTCTGTCACCCCAAAGATTCAAATCCAGCATAAACAAGGCAAACACAAGAACATTCCCAGGAGCTGACATTGGCAGTGACCACGACCTTGTACTTACCACCATCAGGCTGAAACTGAAAGCAAAACAACAGCCAAAAAGCCCACGCATAAGATTCGACCTGGAAAAACTGAAAGACCCAACAGTGGTTGAGATCTTCCAAGCCAACATTGGAGGAAAGTTCGCCGCACTCACAGCCATCGACAATGATGTGGACACATTGGCCAACAACATCAAAGAAGTGCTAACGACAGCAGCAGAAGAAACATTAGGAAGAAGCAGAACAAAGAAACAACCTTGGGTGACAAATGAGGTTCTTGACCTCTGCGACAAAAGAAGAGAACTTAAAAAACAAAAGTTCACAAGTCAAGAAGCTTACAAGAAGTACATGGATAGCCACAGAGAAGTGAGGAAAAAGATGAGAGAAGCCAAAGAAGCGTGGATAGAAGAACAATGCAACAACATCGAAGCTGGAATGACCAAGGGAAACAGCAAAACAGCTTACGACACTTTGAAAGCACTACCGAAAACCACACAGCCTAAAGCCTCTGTTATTGAAGACAAAGAAGGAAATCTTTTAACAGAAAACAATGCCATCCTCCAACGCTGGACAGAATACTGTGAGGGATTGTACAACTACCCACTACGCCCAGATACCAACATAGTTTCTGACAAACCCCCTGAACACCAAGATAAAGACCCACCAATACTAAGGTGTGAAGTAGATGCAGCTATTAGACAATTGAAGAAGGGGAAGTCCCCTGGAATCGATAACATCCCAGCTGAACTCATAAAAAATGGAGGGAATGAAACAGCAAGGCGATTCACAGAACTTTGTCAGAAGATCCACGACACCAAAGAATGGCCAAAAGAATGGACACAGTCTCTTGTAATACCCCTGCCAAAGAAAGGAAACCTCAAACAATGCCAGAACTACAGAACCATCAGTCTCATAAGTCATCCTAGCAAGATCATGCTGCAGGTAGTCCTCAACAGACTGAAAAACCAAGCGGAAAAACTCCTGGCAGAAGAACAAGCGGGCTTTAGACCAAAACGCAGCACAATGGAACAAATTTTCAATCTGAGAATTCTGATAGAGAAGCATCTCCAACACCAAAAAGACTTGTACCACAATTTCATAGACTTCAAAAAGGCCTTTGACAGGGTATGGCATGACGGCCTCTGGCAAGTACTCAGGCACTTCAACATTGACAGCTGTCTAATTGAAGTCATCAAAGCTCTGTACGAGAACGCAGAAAGTGCAGTTTTTATGAATAATCACATGGGCGAGTTCTTCAAGACCACGGTTGGGGTTCGCCAGGGCTGCCTTCTCTCACCTGTACTCTTCAACCTCTTCCTCGAAAACATCATGACAGAGACACTGCAAAACCACCACACTTCCATCTCCATTGGTGGAAGACCCCTTTGCAACCTCAGATTTGCAGATGACATTGACCTCATGGGCAGCAGCAAACAAGAACTGCAAATCCTCACAGACAATTTAACAGATCGAGCGAGCGCATACGGCATGGAGGTCAGCACAGAGAAATCAAAGATCATGGTCAACAGCGCGAGTAATGACATCACGGAAATAAAGATGAATGGAGAAACACTAGAAGAGGTGAGCCAATTCAAATACTTAGGCTCCATCCTAACAAAAGATGGCACATCAAACAATGAAGTGAAAGCTCGCATTGCAACAGCAACATCTGCTCTAGTCAGACTCGAGAAGATCATCAGAAGCAACAACATCAGCTTCTGCACCAAATACCACCTTTACAAATCCCTCGTGATATCTATCCTCCTATATGGCTGTGAATCATGGACTCTGACAGCAGAGTTAGAGAGGAGAATCCAAGCATTCGAGAACAAGTGCCACAGAAGACTCCTCAAAATATCATACAAAGAACACAAGACCAATAACTATGTGAAAGAAGAAATCAAAAAGCGTGTGGGCCCCCAAGAGCCTTTTGCTCTCCACCATAAAGAGGAGAAAGCTGACGTGGTTTGGTCACACCACAAGACACAACACCCTAGCAAAAACCATCCTGCAAGGAACAGTCGAGGGCAAGAGAAGAAGAGGCCGCCAAAAGAAATCATGGGTTGACAACATCAAAGACTGGACCGCCCAACCCCTGCAACACCTCCTACTAGCCACACAGGATCGTGAAGCATGGAAAAAGATCTCTGTTGCGTCTTCTCTCATGTCCCCCCTACGTCCTTTGGGACATGGGACTGAGTGAGTGAGTGAGTGATAATTGTCAGACTTTCTGCTGCTGACATGATTATAAATTGTTATAAATATCAGGCTTCTGCTGCTGACATAATTATAAAAGTGGTTATGATTACCAAGCTGTAGACATGTCTGTCTACAGACTGTAGGGATGTTGTTTATTGGGGTCATGTTTCTGCACATCTACAGATTGTAGGGATGTTTATTGGGGTCATGTTTCTGCACATGTCTGTCTACAGACTGTAGGGATCTTGTCTATAGCATAGGGGTCGTGTTTCTGCACATGTCTGTCTACAGACTGTAGAGATGTTGTTCTCATCAGGGCTTTAGTTTCTGCACAAGTCTGTCTACAGACCCAATGCTCACACTTCAGCCTTGGTATGGCCTCTGTGGTCGGCTTGGCTGAAAGCATCAGGATTGATTGAAGCAGTTTTCAACAGCCAGTGTTGTGATAGTGATGCTGATGACTTTTAGAATCTGCTGTGTTTCATATCACTCAGTGTTGGTGCTTAGGGAGAGAGAGAGAGAGAGAGAGAGAGAGAGAGAGAGGGGGGGGGGGGGGGGGGGAGGGAGGGGGGAGGGGGGGGAGAGAGAGAGGGGGAGAGAGTGAGAGCAAGCGAGCGAGCGCGAGTGAGAGTGAGTGAGTGAGTGAGTGAGTCAAGGCAAGGCAAGGCAAAGGCAAGGCAAAATTCTTTTATTCGAGGATAATATATAGTGAGTGAGTGAGTGAGTGAGTGAGTGAGTGAGAGAGTGAGAGTGAGTGAGTGAATGAATGAGTGAATGAGTGAGTGAGTGAGTGAGTGTAAGAGAGAGAGAGATAGAGAGAGAGAGAGAGAGTGTGTGTGTGTGTGTGTGTGTGTGTGTGTGTGTGTGTGTGTGTGTGTGTGTGTGTGTGGTGTGTGTGTGTGTGTGAGTGTGTGTGAGGAGGGGGGAGAGAGAGAGGGTGGGGGTAGCACTCCTGTACATGTATGCAGTATTGGGACTTAAAATATCAAGATGGTTTTCTAAAATCTGATTGGAATTCCCTGAAATCAAAGACAGTGTTTTTGAATTAAAAAAAAAGATCTCTTAGTCTTGTGTGGACTGTCAGGTTTCCCAGGGACTTTCTCAAGTCTCCTAGGATTCATTGTAAATCCCAACCAAAGCAAGTATGTAACCAGTCATACAAGTAAAACAGACAGACATACAGACAAGCAAGCAACAAACACACATACTGGCAGTGAAAGGAGAAGACAGTGACACAGACACAGACAGTGACACAGGTACAGTGACACAGACAGTGACACAGTGACACAGACACAGACCCCTACAGGTAAATAGACAACTCCTGGAGAAGGATCATCAGTTCCATTGTTTGGACGGATTGACCGTAATTGCTACAGACCAAACTGTATATAATTCAGTGTTCAACTGGCATTCAATCAAATCAGTTGATGAAGAAGCCCTTCAGTTAGCAACCAATCAGTTCCTTTGTGAAGTAATCCGTTAGCAAAACACTCCCTCATAATTAAACATAAGTAACAGTCATAGTTTCCCTAAGCAACCTCAATATGCTGCAAAACTTAGTGATTATGACCTGGTTAAACATGATTATGATCATCCTGCTGACTGTTTCATCTGAATCTCAATCTCCATCTGTATGTGAGCCTTACTAGCAGGGCTGGTTTGTGTGTTGTTGCTTGAAATAAGATGATAACATCACTGCTGTAACATCAGAGCAGCACAGAAAGTTGGCCTGTCCCAGTCGTTGATCCTTCCTAGGGAGAAACTGCCTTGTGTTGTGTGAAGCAGATCTTCGACTGTCTGATACCTTGTATCAGAATATAGTGTGTGTGTGTGTGTGTGTGTGTATGTGTGTGTGTGTGTGTGTGTGTGTGTGTGTGTGTGTGTGTGTGTGTCACTGTGTGTATGTGTGTGTGTGTGTGTGTGTGTCACTGTGTGTGTGTGTCACTGTGTGTGCGTGCGTGCGTGCGTGCGTGTGTGTGTGCGTGCGTGCGTGCGTGCGTGCGTGCATGCGTGCGTGCGTGTGTGCGTGTGTCTGTGCAAGCCTATTTGAGATTTGAAAGTGATTCTGACTTTAGACGATCCAAGAGTTTTGGATTCCACTGTTGATGTTTTGTTGTTACAGTTGATAGTACATTCTGTATCCATGGTATGTCTGTGATCATTGTATGTCTGTGATTCCATGAATATAAAGCACTGTGCTAACTGTGTGAGAGGAAAAGTGCTCAAAATCAATGTCTGGTTTTCTAAACAGCCTGTCTGAAAGCTTTAACATAGTTTCTTTTTAAGATTTCCTTGTGAATTTCTTTATTATTGAAAAAATTGTGGTATTCTTAATCTGTGCACAGTGTTGTTAGAGTTATTACAGAACTGCATTATCATGTGTCATCTTCAGACAGTGATGTTATTAGAGAACTGTACTATCATGTGTCATCTCCATACGACATACAGTATTGTTAGAGTTATTGGAGAACTGTACTGTTATGTAGTATCTCCATACAACATACAGTATTGTTAGAGTTATTAGAGAACTGTACTAGGCCTATAATGTATCACTTACATACAACAGACAGTATTGTTAAGAGTTATGATAGAACTGTACTTCATTTTCACACAACAGATTTGTCCCAGTGAAATTAAAGTTGCTTTCTCAGGGAAAGTGCATCACCACAGTGCTCTCTGTCTGTCTGTCGGTCTGTCGGTCTGTCTGTCTGTCTGTCTCTCTTTCCCCACCCCTTTGTCTGAATGTCAATACAATCCTCAGCCTACCACTGTAGATTTGCTTTTACGACTTCTGTTTGTAATGAAGAGGACATAAACTACAGTTACCATGTTAACAGATTTTGATTCTTCTGAAAAATGTTAGAGCAGTTATCAGCCAAAAAAGGAAAACCCCATAAAAAACAATATTAAGTTTAAAGCAGTTCTTTAAAAAAAGAAAGAAAGTCAGAATCCGCTGATGCAGTGTTGATATCATTTCTGAAATAATGAAATGTGGGAGAAAGTAAGTTTGAACAAAGAGTAGAGGAAAGTAAGTTTGTACTAGAGCAGGGAAAAGACGTTTGTACTAACAGTAGGGGAAAAGAAGCTTGTAAGTTAAGAGTAGGGGGAAAAAGCTTGTACTCAGAGATGGGGAAAGAAGATTGTACTAAGAGTAGGGAAAAGGAAGTGATTGTGAAAGTAGTGGAAAGGAAGTTAAGAGTTAGTTTTAAGGAGAGGAGATGGGGGCACTTTTTTAATTAAAAGTGAAGTGAGTCCGAATAGTAGGGGGAAAGGATTTTGCAGAGAAAAACTCCCTTCAGCTGTCAAGTGAGTACCAAGGTTTGTATGTCAGGCTATGATGCTCTGCATAGTGTTCAGCATTTGACATTCATAAAGAATCAGGTGTAGGTCATTCCAGGCATTGTTTTATGGTCTATAGAAAAAGGACTGGTGGGCATCTCCTGTGCATTGATATCAGCACATGGAGAGAGATGGGAGAGAAGAGAGAGAGAGAGGAGAGAGAGAGAGAGAGAGAGAGAGAGAGAGAGAGAGAGAGAGAGAGAGAGAGAGAGAATCAGGCCACTCATCATCAACATTGCTACAGGTATGCCAAGCAGACGCTTTCTCTGACTTTGTGTGTGTGTGTGTGTGTTCATGTGTATGTGTGTGTGTATATATTAATGTTGTGTGTGTGTGTGTGTGTGAGAGAGAGAGAGAGAGAGAGAGAGAGAGAGAGAGAGAGAGAGAGAGAGAGAGAGATTGTTTTGCATGTGTGTAGATTGTGAGGAGATTGTGTTTGTATGTGTGTGTTGTGGGGTGGGGCGTTCCATTTGCCTGTGTAGGAATGAATGCTGCATCAGTCAGCAGTGTGTGTGTGTGTGCTGGAGTCAAAGATGTCACTACAGTGCAGTTTTCAGTGTGGACCTTTGTCAGGGGATATCTCTACCTGTGAAACTTCTATACCCTTATATGCTCTATTTGGAGGAGGAAAAACAAACACAACGTAACACAACAAACACACTTGAGAAATGCTGATATCAGCCTTGCCATGGGATCATTAACATGTATACATGTGATCCTCTGACTGTATGTCTCCATGAAGGAGATAAAGGCACTGGCAGGTCTAGTCATCAGTTGACCCAAGAGATCATCAAACTCCCCTCCCTGTTCCCCCCAAAGTTGCTGATGTAGAACCCTGTTAACCCTACAGACCAAGCTGTACGGCCCACGAGAGGAGCTGGAAAGGACGTGCCATTATTTTTCCCAGACACATCTGACAGTGTAAAGCGAATGAGAGAAGAAGAAGAAGAAACCTGTGATGTCAGGACCATTGGATGTTAATCAGTCTGTGGCCTTCACCACTTAGCTGTCAGATTGCAGTTGCTGGTGGAAGATTTGGTCTGCAGTGCAGGTACAATAGTGATCATGATCATGGATAATGTAGGGTCTGTAGTGATGGAAGGTGTTGTGTTATACAATCATGATCATGGATAATGTAGGGTCTGAAGTGATGGAAGGTGTTGTGTTATACAATCATGATCATGGATAATGTAGGGTCTGTAGTGATGGAAGATGTTATACAATAATGATCACGATCATGGATAATGTAGGGTCTGTAGTGATGGAGGGTGTTATACAATCATGATCATGATCATGGATCATATAGAATCAGTGAGAAAAAGCCCAAAGTGGTATCTGACCATTCAGGGACATGGAGTTGTGTTATAATTCATATCTGGCCATGCAGTGACGTGGAGATGTGTCATCATTCCTATCTGACCATGCAGTGATATGTGGAGATGTGTCATCATTCCTATCTGACCATTCAGTGAAGTGGAGTTGTGTCATCATTCCTATCTGACCATGCAGTGACATGGAGTTGTGTCATCATTCCTATCTGACTGATGTGTCACACAGAGATCCACAGCAACAGCAGTTCAGTGACTGAAGTCACCAGGCAGGACCTGCACCACTTTTCTCTGTAGTAGTCAGCAATAATGAAGGGAGGAGGGGGGGGGGGGGTAGGGATAATGGTCTTTATGACTTCAGTTGTTGATGTGGCTTTGAGGGGAGGGGGTGGTGGTGGTGATTATGACTTAAATTAATCATTGATGTGGGTGGGGGTGGGGGTGATTATGACTTAAATTAATCATTGATGTGGGTGGGGGTAATTATGACTTGAATTAATCATTGATGTGAGTGGGGGGTGGGGGGAGGGCTGATTATGACCTAAATTAATCAATGATGGGGGAGGGGGGGTGAGTATGACTTAATTAATCATTGATGGGGGGGGGGGGGTGATTATGACTGAAATTAATCATTGATGTAGCTGGAGGGTTGGGTGGGGGGAGTATGGCTTAAATTAATCATTGATGTAGCTGGGAGGGGGGGGGGGGGTTGTCCTTATGACAATTCTCTTAAGCAGTATGTTTAGCTAATCATGTAAGAGAGAGAGAGAGGGGGGTGGGGGTGGGGGGAGTTGATGATAACTTTGTAGTATCTCTTATTTTTGTTGTGTGTGGTTTTACTTAAAAAAACAAACAAAAGTATTACTACTTTTGTTATTCATGTGATGTGACATGGTAGGGGGCTTTGACTGTAAGATGTATTTGTTTTGTTTTGGGGTGTTTTTGTTGGGTTTTTTTTTGGGGGGAGCTGATGTCTTTGTGACTGTTGCCTATAGTAATGTCTGTTTTCCCCCATGGTGATGCCAGGGGTTTCTCTGTATGAATAGCATCCTCACCCTCTGGAAATTCTGTATTTGGAATTTCCTCTTTTCTAGCCCTCTCTTTGTGTCTGCCCTTATCCTTTTCTTCCTGTCACCTTATTCTTGTCTATTTTCTGCCTTCTTGGTCCATTCTCCTGCCTTTTTTCCTTAAAGATTTAAAAGATAACAATTCTCTCCCAAGTTGGATGCACTGGGCCTGGCTTGTCAGGCGCTTAACGCCAGTGCAACACATTTCCCCTCATATGACAGACAACAATAGTTGCTCTCTGAGGGTTCAGTGAACAAGTAGAAGAAGAAGATGTATTGTTATTGATGTGGTCTGTGGAGGTACTTTATGACTCACCACCTCTGAAACACTACTGTGTTAAGATAAATAAATAAATATGATGAGAACACAGGGAGGGCAGTGTGTAGTGTAGCCTGAGATAACAGTGACAGAGCAGAAATAGCTTATCTGATTCACTCCTCCACCTCTCCTATACAAAGGATACACATCTACGCATATCTGCAGCACCTAATTAAATTGATGATACACAGTTACACACATCTGCAGCACCTGATTAAATTGATGATCTGATTCAGTCTATGTACACACTAAAAAACAGTTTTAACGTTAGATCTTGGATGACTTATAAAAAGTTAGAACTGAATGATGAAAAAACAGAACTAAGAATCAAGTACAAAGTCGCGTGCCTTTGCAATGGTGCAGTTTGTGTATCTGGCCTACAATAGCAAACGCATTGCTTATTCAATGGAGCAGCATTTTGTCTAAAATCACTTTTTAGTGGATAGACGTGGACTTAAAACGAAGACAGACATGGAGCATTTGGAAAATAAAAAATTGACTTTGACTACATATTCTTGTAACGGCATTCCGATATACTCACCAGCAAGGAATTTTTACTCATCGTCTGAAATTCTCAATTTACCAGTTGTAAAACTTGAAGTCAATGCTTCTGTTCTTTCTGAGGGCCCTCTGTTTGGAACTCGCTTCCTCAGAAATCCGCTTTTCATTAACTTTTTCTAAATTCCACAAAGCTAGCAAACAACACAGCTTTCAACAACAACAACACGTGCACACGCACACACACACACTCACTCACACTCACACACACACACACACACACACACACACACACACACACACACACACACAAGAAAAAGGATGATACTGCTTAGAACACAGGTTCATCTTCTTTTTTGTCCCCTCCTCGCTCCTCCCCTTCTGTCATCTCCCTCCCCCCCCCCCCCCAACTTTCCTCCCTGTAACCTGTCTGTATCTCACCCTGGCCTTTCTATGTTCATACTGTGTTCGTTATGTGTAGATAGATAGCCTTGTGTCATAAATGTGTGTGTGTGGCAACTGGGTTATTGAGTGTGTATTATTTATTTATTCAATCTTTTACATTGATGATAATGAAATAAGCACTCATGTGCTTTTTTTAACATCCAGTCCCCATGTTATGCAGTTTTGTAAATTTTGTCATGTGTTCCCACTGGCACACAGTGGCCTACTCTTATGAAAAGCGGTACAGGATTTAACGTGTGCGCAAGATGTTCTGCGTGCATTTGCACACAGGGCTTTGGTTCATAGTCCTATCCAAGGATTTGGGAAAGTGGAGTCAACACTGATGTGAACTCCAGGGGAAAATATCCCCTCAAACGGGAATCGAACCCGGGTCGTCCAATTGCGAGCGTAATGTTCTAGGCTATCCCATCCCCCCATGTGTGCGTGTGAGTGTGTGTGTGTGTATGCATGTGTGCATGTGTGTGTGCTTATGTTCGTGCGTGTGTGTGCGCGATTGTGTGTGTGTGAGTGTGTGTGCGTGTGTGTGTGTGTGTGTGTGCGCATGCATGCATGCTGGTATTCTGGCTCAGTATTCAGGGATGCTCTTCCTTCTGTGATCTCCAGTGCCCCTCTCTTTTTTTTTCTTTCAAGTCATCAGTTGAGAGTCTGGTCTTTCTCCTGTAGACTGTCTATCTATCACTGTCTAGTGGTTAGGTGTCTGGTCTTTCTCCTGTAGACTGTCCACTGTCTGAGAGACTAGAGTGGTCAGGTGTCTGGTCTTTCTCCGGTAGACTGTCCACTGTCTGAGAGACTAGAGTGGTCAGGTGTCTGGTCTTTCTCCTGTAGACTGTCCACTGTCTGAGAGACAAGAGTGGTCAGGTGTCTGGTCTTTCTCCGGTAGACTGTCCACTGTCTGAGAGACTAGAGTGGTCAGGTGTCTGGTCTTTCTCCGGTAGACTGTCTATTTACCCACTGTCTAGTGGTCAGGTGTCTGGTCTTTCTCCTGTAGACTGTCCTCTGTCTGAGTGTGGTCAGGTGTCTGGTCTTTCTCCTGTAGACTGTCAAGCCACATTTTTTGCTATGCTGTACCATGCGTATTTGTCAGGGAAGATGTGTTGATGGTGTCATGTATACAGCTGCCAGGAAAGATGTTCAAATTCATTTAACGTCTTTCCACAAGTTGTGATATGCCCTGTGGGGGGGGGGAGTGTGTCAGGGGAAGGGGGTGTAGTTGGCAATGTATGGGATAAAGAATTTTAGGGGGTCAATACTTGCTCTGTGATTTTTAAAAAAGAAGAAGAAAAATGCCTTTTCATTACTAACCTATTGAACTACAATAAACAAAATGGAAAATGCAGTTCTAACAATCTAATAAAATCATTAATATTTCCAATAAAAACAGTAAGTAAATATCAGTTACCGAATTTCACATACGATAAAACGATACCTATCATAATATGTGTTCCCCCGCCCGCCCAGGAGGAAAGAAAAATAAACAAAAAAACCCCCACCAAAATAAGAACGGGAACACCCAACAACAACTGCAAAAAATCAGCAATGTCTCCTAGCGCCCCCCCCCCCCCCCCCCCCAAGAAAAAAAAAGCAAAATAAACAACAATAGGAAGACAAATACCCAGAGCAGGAAAAAATACTGCACAACCCCCCCAAAAAAAAACAACAAAAACCCCCCAAAACAACAACAACAAAAAACCAAAAACAAACCCAACAACAACAAAAAACCCCACATTACAAACAAGAAAAAATAATTGCTGGATTAGAGCATCTTTAAAGATGTGTTGATGCTCTCATGCTTTCATTCTTCAGTGTGTCAGGGTCTTCCATTTTACACGTGTAGCTTGTTCACACTTCTCACAGTTTTGTCACAAAGTAGTCAAGTCAGAAACTCTTTAATCATCCCTGAAGGGCAATTACAATACTGACAGGCATATTGATACGAATCATAATGAAAAGACACAAGATAGCTACATTTCATATTTATTAAAACAGTCTAAGATCACTTCAAATTAAATATCGCAAACACTCACACGACATGTACGCGTGCGCACACTCACACACACACACACACACACACACACACACACACACACACACACACACACACACACACACACACACACACACACACACACACATGTTGTTGCATGGTATTGTCACACAGAATTGTCATACATAAGTGTCACACACAGTATGTGCTTCACAACATGGTCTTGTTGTCAGCTAGTTAGTTTTTTTCTCTCTGTTTTTTTATACATATTATTATATTTTTTAGATGAAGCAAGGGAGGGTGTCCATGTGTAATCAGCATGTGCACACTGTAGTTTGAAGTTCTCGTGAATGTTTGGTTTGTCACTCAGGTAGGGGAAACACAAGGAAGATTTATTTATTTATTTATTTATTCTTTTATATCAAGGATAATTGAATAAGCACTCGTGTGCTTTTTTACATCCAGTCCCTGTGTGTATGCAGTTTTGTAAATGTCATCTGTTCCTACTGGCAATTAATGGCCTACTCTTATAAAAAGCGGAACAGGATTTAACGTGTGCGCAAGATGTTCTGCGTGCGTTCGCACACAGGGCCTCAGTTTACAGTCTCATCCGAAGGACTTTGGGGAGAGTGGAGTCAACACTGATGTTAACTTCAGGGGAAAAATCCCCTCGACCGGGAATCTAACCCAGGCCAGGCCGTCAAATTGGTCATCAAAGATAATAGAACAAGGGGTGAAAAAGAAAAAGAAAATTTGAATGATTGAACGAATGGATGAAATAGAATAGCTGAATGGACGGATGACTGAAAGAAAGTGTTCTTTTGCAAGATGATGGTGAGAGGATTTGAAATGTTATTGACATAATGGTGGGGGGAAAAAGGGGGGGGGGAGGAGGAAGAGGGGGGAAGTGAGTGAGGGGGGGGGGGTTAAGGTGGGGAAAGGGAAAAAAGGGGGGGGGGGAGGTTGGGGGGATGACTTAGGGGAGGTGACAGGGGAAGAGGGAGATGAAAAGGGGGGAAGAGGGGAGGGGAAAAAATGGGGTGGGATGGGGAAAGAGGGGGGTGGGGAAAGAGGGGAGGGAAATGGAGGGAGGTGGGGAAAGAGGGGGGTGGGAAAGAGGGGGGTGGGGAAAGAGGGGAGGGAAACGGGGCTGGGGGGGATTGGGGAGGGGGGTGGGAAGAGGTGGGGGTTCGGGGGGGAGGGAAGGGGTGGGTTGGGAAGGGGGAGGGGGGGTTGGGGGGGAGGGAAGGGGTGGGGGAGGGAGGGGGGTTGGGATGGGGAGGGGGGTTGGGATGGGGGGGGGGGAAGGGGGTTGGGATGGGGGGTTGGGGAGGGGTTTGGGTGGGTGGGGAGGGAGGGGTAGGGGTAGTTACGGCATTGCTGTGTTATAAATCCATTGTTGATTTCTGTAAATTCCACATGGTCACACACACACACATAAACAACACCACACACACACACACACACACACACACACACACACACACACAACACACACACACACACACACACATGCACGCACACACTTACACATACACACGCACACTTACACATACACACACGCATGCATGCATGCACACCATATACACACATGCATGCATACACACATATGCATGCATACAAACACACATGCATGCATTCAAACACACATGCACCCACACACATGCATGCATACAAACACAAACATGATGACAAAAAGCAAATCAATGCTTATTCAATGTACCCTCTGGAAATAGAAAATTCAGTTTGAAAACACACACACACACACACACACACACACACACACACACACACACACACACACACACACACACACACACACAACCATAAAAAAGCAACAGTACACCATGTGGATATACCAGAAATGAACAATGGATTAAGAACACAACAATGCCTTAACTACCCCTTACCTGGGGGGGGGGGGGGGGAGGTAGTGTTAATTTATTGCATTTCCACATGCTCTGTCTGTCTGTCTCTGTCTGTCTGTCTGTCTGTCTCTCTCTGTCTCTCTCTCTGTCTCTCTCTCTCTGTCTCTGTCTCTGTCTGTCTGTCTGTCTGTCTGTCTGTCTGTCTGTCTGTCCCTCTCTCTCTCTCTCTCTGAGTCTCTCTCTGAGTCTCTCTCTCTCTCTCTCTCTCTCTTCTCTCTCTCTCTCTCTCTCTCTCTCTCTCTCTTCTCTCTCTCTCTGTATCTATCTATCTATCTATCTATCTATTATCCTCGAATAAAAGAATTTGCCTTGCCTTGTCTCTCTCTCTCTTACTGTGTGACTCACACACACACTCACACACACACACACACACACACACACACACACACACACACACACACACACACACACACACCACACACACACACACACACACACATACGCTCTATCTCTCTGTCTCTGTCTCTCTCTCTGTCTCTCGTTCGCACACAGAAGCTTGGTTTATAGTCTCATCCTGGGGATGTGTGTTGTGTCTGCCCGTCTGTCCATCTGTCTGTCTGTTCGTCTGTGTCTGTCTGTCTGTCAGTAATATATGTGTGTGTGTGAGTGTTGGAGAGAGAGTGTTTTTATTTATGTATTTGTATTTATTTATTTATTCTTTTGTATCGAGGATAATGGAATAAGCACTCATGTGCTTTTTTTTATGTCCAGTCCCCGTGTGTATGCAATTTTGTAAATCTTGTCAGCTGTTCCCACCGGCACACAATGGCCTACTCATGCAAAAAGCAGAACAAGGTTTAAAATGTGCAAGATGTTCTGCATGCATTCGCACACAGGGCCTCGGTTTATAGTCTCATCTAAAGGACTTTTGGGGAAAAGTGGAGTTGGAGAGTGCAGTGTGTGTGTGTGTGTGTGTGTGTGTGTGTGTGTGTTTGCTTGCATGAATCAAGTGTGAGGGGTATATGAAAGAAGTGTGTATATATGCAAATGTCCTATCTATATCTATGTTGGTCAGTGTAACATGTGTGTATGCAGTTAGTTGCTGAATAGTGCAACATGTGTATGCTGTCAGTTAGTTGCTGAATAGTGTAACATGAGTGTCTATGCTGTTAGTTGCTGAATAGTGTAACATGTTTGTGTATGCTGTTAGTTGCTGAATAGTGTAACATGTTTGTGTATGCTGTTAGTTGCTGAATAGTGTAACATGTTTGTGTATGTTGTCAGTTGCTGAATAGTGTAACATGTTTGTGTATGTTGTCAGTTGCTGAATAGTGTAACATGTTTGTGTATGCTGTTACT
>CM060326.1:8715451-8745451 GCA_030674155.1 Stramonita haemastoma | reverse complement strand
TTCTTTGGTTTTTTTCTCTCACATATAGGTTACGCTTCTTTCTACACTTTTAACACAAATTGCAAAATATTATGTTTAGGCGTTGTATCATAATGTTCCTCACTACTATACTATGCTTTTACAGATGTGTTGAGTTTAATTAATTGCTGGTTTGGATAATGTTAAATTGTTTTGTTGCTGATTTCATGAGGTTTGAATTTTTTTTTCTTTAGGCTTTTGGCCACATTGTGACTTGATAGACTTCATTAATAATGATGTTATTTTTAAGAAGTGTTTCATGTGGCTGTTTAGTTATACTTTTTTTTTTTTTATAATAATGATGTAACCTGAAAATGTAAACCCCCTCTCTTTCTCTCTCTCTCTCTCTCTCTCTCTCTCTCTCTCTCTCTTCTCTCTCTCTCTCTCTCTCTCTCTCTCTCTCTCTCTCTCTCTCTCTCTGTCTCTCTCTGTCTCTGTCTCTCTCTGTGTCTCTGTCTCTGTGTCTGTCTGTCTATCTGTCTGTTTCTCTTTCTGTCTGTCTCTGTCTCTGTCTTTCTCCCTATCCTTCCTTCCTTATTTTTTTTTGTCTTATGTATACTCTGTAAGTTTGAATGTATGAGATGGTGTTTTGCCTAAAATTAATTCATTTGACAGATATTGACTTGACATGTTTTATTGAAAATACCCCTTTAAAGAGGGGTTTTGTGTAGGTGTTTTTTCACTGTATTGACTGGTCTATTTTGATGATGATGTAACCTGAAGATGCTCTCACTCTCTCTCTCTCTCTCTCTCTCTCTCTCTCTCTCTCTCTCTCTCTCTCTCTCTCTCTCTCTCTCTCTCTTTCTCTCTCTCTCTCTCTCTTTTATGTTTTATGTTGTTTTTTTCTTTTTTTTTAATATAATTTTATTGGTAGTATGTCTCCCCCCCCCCCTCCAATAAGGATGCTAGTTTAAAAAAAAAAATTCCCCTTTTATCCAAATGTATGATTTATATTACATGTACAATTTTTGATAGATAGTGGTGGATTGATGTTTTCGGTTGTTTATTTCATTTTGTTCTCTTGTTTGCTCCTTATCTACTAACGCTTTTCCTTTTTTCCATAATCAAAATTTATTATTGTGACTTCTGATTTTTGTCTTCTGAAAGAGTGCATTTTATTACCTTATCATATATAGTGTCCTTTATTCTTGTGTGTTGTTTGGTACTGCGTAAAGTCTTATTGTTTAGTATATTTTCAACTTGATGTATCCCTGAAAAGGGCGGGGACTGGATGTAAAAAAGCACACGAGTGCTTATCTATTATCCTCGAATAAAAGACTTTGCCTTGCCTTGCCTTGCCTTGCCTTGCCTCTCTCTCTCTCTCTCTCTCTCTCTCTCTCTCTCTCTCTCTCTCTCTCTCTCTCTCTTTCTCTCTTTCTCTTTCTTCCCTTCTTTTGTATTATGCGCTTTTACAGATTATATTATCTTTAACTTATCTGTAGATAGAAATGTTTTTATTCTTATGTCGAATCGAAATTTTATTATTGTCGTTTAAATAAGGACGGGCTGTGTTTGGTTGGTTGGTTTTGTTTGTTTCTTCCTTTGGTTTTTGTTCCCTCTTCCTTTGGTCCCCCCCCCCTCACATATGATTATATGTTACACCTTTTTGGACTTTTGAAATTCTTGTTCTTGAACACGACTTGAAAAATGTTATGTTTGGGTATTATATCAGAATGTGTTGATTTTTTAAAATGTTTGTTTGCTGTTAGTTTTTTTTTTTTCTTTTTCTTCATAATATTGTTTTTTTAAACTAAGAAAGATTTGTGAAAATGTTATGATATATAATATATATATATACATATGTGTGTGTGTGTGTTTACTTGATTATAATGTGTTTCTGTCTTGATATTAATGTTCAGGTTAGTGTTGGACTACGTGTTTGTTGAATACATATCTATCTCTTTTGTTTATATGATTATCAATGTATTCAGTGGGGATTAGGCATTTGCTGAATGTATTCCTGTCTCTTTTTTTGTAAACTATATGTTGCACTTTAATTGTTCATGATGGTGGGTTTGTTTTTCTTCTGTTTTTGTGTTTTGGTTGGATTTTGGGGGGATTGGTTTTTGTTTTTGTTGTTGTTGTTTTGTTGCTATTCCCTAATCGGGGCAAGGGCCAGATGTAAAAAAAGGATGTAAATAGTTACTCTGTTACCCTTGAAATATAAAGATAATTCACTTATTCATTTCTTATGAATATTGGTGTAAACTGGCATAATATGTAGGTATACATAAGTGTAGGGAGAGAGATTGCTGTATTTATGTTGGGTGAATGGGGGGGGGGGGGGGGAGTGGGATCGATATTTTTGGCATACATTATTTCCAGCTTGATTTATGTGTGTTCAATATCTGTGTGCAGTATCTGCGTTCAGTGATCAGTGTTCACAGGCGGCGTGTACCGATCAGCTGGAGATGATTTTTGCAACACTAATAGTTAAGTGTTTCCTTTTCTGTTTGTATTTTGTGTGTGTGTGTGTGTGTGTGTGTGTGTGTGTGTGTGTGTGTGTGTGTGTGTGTGTGTGTGTGTGTGTGTGTGTGTGAGAAAGAGAGAGAGAGAGAGAGAGAGAGAGAGAGAGAGAGAGGAGATGAGAGAGAGAGAGAGAGAGAGAGAGTAAGTGTGATTTGTTTCGTTTATTCTCACGGGTAGTTTGTTCTGCTCTTCATTGAATATGTAGACATTGTCACAAGCAGTTTTGCCATAATGTTGCCTTGTATTGCCATCATACACTGACCCATTGTTGTTTCTTTGTTGTTGTTTTAAATATTTTTTTTTTACAATTTTTAAGTAGTTACACCCACCAGTTACGTTTTTTATTTTAACATCTGTTCAGCATGATGTTCAGTTGCAGCTCATGTTTGCACAAATGTTAGAGAGAGGGATTGACATGCGTGTGTGGGTGAGAGTGTGTATTGGGGGAAGGGGGTGGGGATATTGGGGTTGATGGATTGCATACATGATTAAAGACTTGAATAATGTGTTTTCAGTGTTCACAGGTCTTGTGTACCCAACATCTGGAGATGCTTTTAGCAGCATTGTATAAGAGTTAAGTGCTGCTTTTTGCGTGCTTTTGTGCGCGTGCGTGTGTGTGTGTGTGTGTGTGTGTGTGTGTGTGTGTGTGTGTGTGTGTGTGTGTGTGTGTGTGTGCACATGCGCGCATGTGTTGGTGTATGTGTGTGTTGGGGGGGGGGGGGGGGTCATTACTTTTGTTGGTATGTTAATTTTTCTCTTCATTGATGATATAGAATGGTCACATCCTGCTGTGTTGCCTTGTTGTTGTTGTGGTGGCATGATACACCCACTCACCCCATTGTTGATGATGTATTGGCGTGATACACCCACCCACCCCATTGTTCACTGTTGTATTCTTTGTTAGTTCTTTTTTTCTAATATTTTAACAAGTTGATAATACTTTTTTTTTTTTTTTAAAGTTGAAAATACTTACACACAGTGACCTTTTGTAATTGTTCATCTTATTTTTTTATGATGTTTAGCTGCAGCTAGATAAGTGAAGTGAAGATGTTTCTGATCTGTCCTTGTTTCCATGGGATTGCTGTGTGCCTGTTTCTGATATACACTGGTTTCTGTATGTTTGATATTTCTGTGCTAGTGATGTACACTTAATTCTCTCTGTGTGTGATATTTCTGTGCTTGCAATGTACACTTGATTTTGTGTGTGATATTTCTGTGCCTGTGATGTACACTTGATTTTGTGTGTGATATTTCTGTGCTTGTGGGGTACACTAGCTTCTGTATGTTTGATATTTCTGTGCTAGTGATAAGTGTTTCTGATGTCATTTTCTGTATGTGCAGAGTGGGGGAGAATTGCTTCACCCCTGGACAGACAGAAGCCTTTGCCCCTCTACAGACACTGACTGCCTGCTGCCCTGTGCCCCCACACCTGTCTGTCCCCACAGTGACTGAGCCAGCCAGCAGTGAACAGGAGGGTGAGGACATGACATGACATGACATGACATGACATGACATGACATAGCTGGCAATGTCTAGGATGAACTGAACTTTTCTTCTTTCTTTTCTTCCGCTTTCTTCTTCTTCTTCTGTTATGTCTTTTTCTGACTTTCTTCTTCTTTGTTTTTTAATTTTGTTTTCTGCTTCCTCTTCTTCTTCATTGTCTGTTGCCTTCTTCATTTCCTTCTCCCCCACTTTTAGTTTTTCCTTCTCCAGTTTTCATCATCGTCGTCATCATTGTCACCCTTGTTTTTGGTGGTGGTAGTTTTTGTTATGAAGTCTGTTCCTCTTCTTGTCTGCCTGCTTTGGTGGTCAGAACAGCCAGGCTGCCTGCATCAGAAACAGCCACCTGCCTCTCTCTGTGTCAGCACTGGGTCAGCTACAGGTGTCAGGAAGGAAGGAGAGATTGTGTCAAGTCTCAGTTTGATTTACACATGGTACAATGACTTTGCAATGCATTGGCTTCTTTAAGAATTTTAATTTTTAAGAATCAAGCCATCCATCTAGGAACTAAAACAACTTGCTATCTACATTATCACTGTAAACATAACAATCAGATAGTCTCAATTAAAGAAAAAATTTTTAAAACAATTATGAAAAACCCCAACAACAAAAAATACATTTTAGAACTCGTACTCACACAGACACAGAGACCCAGACAGACACAGTCACAGATACATTCACACACTTACTCACTCACTCACTCTCCCACACACGCACGCACACTTGCACACACACACACACACACACACACACACACACACACACACACACACACACACACACACACACACACACACACGCACACACACACATACACACAGAGAAGCCTTCCTCTGGAGTTAACATCAGTACCGACTCTACTCCCCTCAAAAGTCTTTCAGATTAGACTATAAACCAAGGTCTCATGTACCAACGCACATAGTACATCTTGTGCACAGGTTAAAACCCATTCCGTTTTTCAAAAGAGTATGCCATTGTGTAGCCGCCTCTGTAGTCAAGTGGTTAGGGCGTTGGACTCGTAATCTAAAGGTTGCGGGTTCGATCCCAGCTTTCGGCTATGGCGTTGTGCCGTTGGAAAAGGCACTTTATGGCTATTTTCTCACCCCCCCAGGTGTAAAAGGGGGTACCAACCTTCAGGGTTCGCGATAACCGGTAATTGTCGGTATTTTACCGATTGTAAACAGGGAATACCGGAAATTTTCGAAGCAGCCGGTACCGCGTACCGATTCTGTTTGCCTGTGACCGATTAGATTTCCGTCTCAAAAAAAAAAAAAGTCTGAAGTGAAGTTTTCTGACAGTCTGTCATGCGCCTGTACTTTGCTTACGCACCTACCCCTTCCTACCCCTTCCAACGAACATCTTTGGCGCCAGCCTCATTTAATTAGCCTAGCAGCAGAACAGCAAGCTTTACTGTTTAAGAATAGATCTTCGCGCTCTTCTCGGCATGACAGTGACTTCCATTCACAATGAGTAAATGGGGCCTAGATTTATTTATTCTTTATTCTTTTAATCTTTTATATCGAGGATAATGGAATAAGCACTCCTGTGCTTTTTACATTCAGTCCCCGTGTGTATGCAGTTTTGTAAATGTCATCTGTTCCCACGGCACACGATGGCCTGCTCTTACGAAAAGCGAAAAGCGGAGGGTCTTTGACTATGAATTTGCGCGTTGCTTTGAGAGAGAAGGGTCGAAAACTAAATCTAGAGTGAACGAAAGATCTAGATGAGCCCTAAGCATAGAAACAAGAAAAAAGAATATAAGTCACACGAATGATGCCATGCAAAACAACAGACTGACACAGACAGTGACACAGGCGCTAGAAAAAAAAACTATTTCCTGCGTGGCTTCGTGCACAAGAAACGAGTGACAGCAGCACGGCAGTCAAAGTCCGAGAGATTCGCGTTCAATTTAGATTTAGTTTTGCTGCCGAACAATCCCCCCCTCCCCCACCCCCTCACTGAATAGTTTCGTTTTGTTCACAGTAGGTACCGGATTTTATTTTCTGGGGACCGATTTTGGGGGAGTTGGTCAAGATATCTCTGAAATGGCAACTCCCAGTACCGGTTTTAAAAAATCCTAGCGCGAACCCTGACCTTGTGTTGGGGGTTAACCCTGTGATAGACTGGTGTCCTATCCAGGGGGGAGTCTATGACTCTCAGTCGCTTAATGCCACAGAAACCGGGATAAGCACTGGCCTGATGAACCTTAGGCTCGGGACAGATGCCATTGTGTGCCGGTGGGAACGGATGATAAAATTTACAAAATTGCACACACACAGGGACTGGATGTAAAAAAGCACACAAGTGCTTGATCCATTGTCTTTGAAATAAAGGGAATAAAATAAAATACATAAAAATAAAGATTAAATATCTCTCTGTCTCTCTGTCTCTGTCTCTGTCTCTGTCTCTCTCTCTCTTTCTCTCTCTCTCTCTCTCTCTCTCTCTCTCTCTCTCTCTCTCTCTCTCTCTCTGTGTTACCCTTGAAAAATAAAGATTATTCATAAAGATTATTCTCTCTCCAAATAGAAGTAGGTGTATACATGATTTTTAGACAGTGTATGTATGTATGTATGTATGTATTTCTAGAGAAGGGAGCTGTTTCTCAAGAAGTGTGCTGTGTGTGTTGCCAGGTGTGGTGCAGTCCATGTGAAGACACAGGAGAGACAGGGACAGTGCAGCAACAGGACTGCAGGGAGGGAGGGAGGCAGCCCTGAAGCCCAGGAGAGAGACTGAGGAGAAACAGGCTGACAGCCAATGCAGGAGGGAGGGACAGGTGTGTCAGCAGTACTTAGGCTGTCAAATATTATCCATTATCCTCGATATAAAAGAATGCATAAATAAATAAAAAATAAATAAACACCCACTTTGGCCTGTCCTACTGCTACAGGGGACAGGCAGGCCTGACCACAAAAATGTTACCCCCAGAATGAAAGTATCTAGCTGAGATCAACTAAACACTGCATAAGAGGACAAACACACACAGACACACGCGCACGTGCTAATATTCCCTTTAAAAAAATATTTTCAAATATATAAATATACATTTTCAGTCATCCCACCCCACACCATTTTCTGTTTCTGTCTCTCTTTTCCTTTCCTTCTTTATCTTATTAATATTTCAACTGATAATATTAGTATTATATTTTTATCATAAGGGTTTTTTTTTATACGTATAAATGTGTATTGATTTATGTTAAAATTTTCATCTATCTATTTTTTCTTTTTTTTCTTTTTTTTTTGAAATATTTTTTCCCCTCCCCTCCCCGTTGGGTATCACTGTATATGGAAGGACATAAACTTGAAGACTACTACTACTACTATCAAGCTGAGAGTTGATGTATTCCATTACTAAGGATAAAACCTTTGGTATCCTTAGGAGGAAAGGCCTTGATATTTTATTTATCAGAATAACAACAGTAGAAAATGGAAAAAACTTAGTGCAGGTAAAAGGAGAGGTGTGGAAAAATGGCTTTTGTCCCCAAGATAGCCGGTTTGGACAGACCAAGGGAGGTAATAAGTCACTCACTCACTCACTCAGTCCATGTCCCAAAGGACGTAGGGGGGACATGAGAGAAGACGCAACAGAGATCTTTTTCCATGCTTCACGATCCTGTGTGGCTAGTAGGAGGTGTTGCAGGGGTTGGGCGGTCCAGTCTTTGATGTTGTCAACCCATGATTTCTTTTGGCGGCCTCTTCTTCTCTTGCCCTCGACTGTTCCTTGTTGGATGGTTTTTGCTAGGGTGTTGTGTCTTGTGGTGTGACCAAACCACATCAGCTTTCTCCTCTTTATGGTGGAGAGCAAAGGCTCTTGGGGGCCCACACGCTTTTTGATTTCTTCTTTCACATAGTTATTGGTCTTGTGTTCTTTGTAGGATATTTTGAGGAGTCTTCTGTGGCACTTGTTCTCGAATGCTTGGATTCTCCTCTCTAACTCTGCTGTCAGAGCCCATGATTCACAGCCATATAGGAGGATAGATATCACGAGGGATTTGTAAAGGTGGTATTTGGTAATAAGTCACTGGAGGCCAAATCCACGGTCGCTAGGATGTTGGCCCAAGGTTTCTTTTCCCGTTGAACTGTAGAGATTGGTGTGTGAATTTTAACCAGTATCATGATAATGGAGAAAAATCACTAC
Source organism: Stramonita haemastoma (assembly GCA_030674155.1). Classification (NCBI taxonomy): domain Eukaryota; kingdom Metazoa; phylum Mollusca; class Gastropoda; order Neogastropoda; family Muricidae; genus Stramonita; species Stramonita haemastoma. Next base: position 8,737,329 of record CM060326.1, on the reverse strand, counting down.
CAACAGCAAATTGCATAAAACACATGTCGCACTTTTAAATGAAAAGAAAATTGTGCACAACATTTTAAAAAAATAACAAAAACAACAACAATGGCATAATGATTTACACACACACACGCACATGCACACAGGTGCCTGTAAACGTCACCAATAGGCTTTATGTCAAGGGAAATATGTGCCTTAAATTTAAGTGAAACTGTATAATGAACACGAGGGATTATTTTACCCCGAGAGAGAGAGAGGCACATAGTTTTGGACACATACTCTAATACCATGATCAATCTTGTGATTGTAGTCACAAAAAATGGACAAAACCATATCGTAATTATGATGGACAGTTATTCTGCTCACACGAAAAATAAGATCATTTGATAAATTGTTCACAAAAAATCAGTTACATTCGACACACATATTGAGATTTTTAAAAAAAATATGGAGTATAAATAAAAACATTTCTCAATACAAGTAGTAAGCCTGAGTAAACTATAGGCAAGACATTCAGGGACAGTCAAGTCTAATTCTTTTATTTTGAGGATAATGAATATAACAAAAATTGCTTTTGTTCCCAAGATAGCAGGTTTGGACAGACCAAGGGAGGTAATACGTCACTGGATGCCAAATCCACAGGCAGTAGGATGTTTGTTGGCCCAAGGTTTCTTTTCCCGTTGAAGTGTGGGGATCAGTGTGTGAAACTTAGCCAATATCATGATCATGGAGAAAAAGGACTACCAACAGCAAATTGCATAAAATACGTCTCACTTTTAAATGAAAAAAAAATGTGCACAACATTATTTTTTTAAAATATCGAAAAAACAATGGCATAATGATTTACACATACGCACACACATGCACACAGGTGCGTGTAAACGTAACCGATAGGCTTTGTGTCAAGGGAAATATATGCCTTAAATTTAAGTGAAACTGTAAAACAGAACAGAAGAGGGATTATTTTATCCCCTGAGAGAGAGAGAGAGGCACATAGTTTTGGACACGTACTCTAGTACCATGATCAATCTTGTGATTGTAGTCACAAAAAATGGATAAAACCATATTGTAATTATGATGGACAGTTATTCTGCTCACACGAAAAATAAGATCAAGTAGCAAACAAGAGAACATAATGAGTTTAGTAATCAAAAACATCATCCCACCACAGTCTGCCGACAAAATTTAGTCATTTAAATTGTAATAGTTTGGTAAAATGGAGGAACAAACCTGACCAATATCCTCATTGTGGGGAAAAAGTACTACCAGTAGCAAATTACTTAAGATATATATTCCAGATTATAAAAAAAAAATTAACCCTGGTAGCGCTGAATTAACGGCAGTGGTACTCAGTGCTGCTGGTGGAATTAACATGGCCAGTGTTGTTTTGAAGCAGGGTTGGGTCAGACAACCCTGGATATTGATATGTAAAACTGAACTAAGTCTGCAAAGCTGTAAATCATTGGAAAGCTTAGATAACAAGCTTTTAAAAGAGTGTAATTTTATAGCTGCATGTAGTGTTTATGATCGTGTGAAAAAACAAATTTTAAAAATTGTGTGTGAAATACCAATCACTGTCGCTACATCTTAACCCCAGATTGATTTTAACATGATAGGCAATGTTGTTGCCGTGCAAAATTGTCATGATTCGGTAAATACTATCTCTTGACAGTAGTTTTGAAAAAATAAAGAGCTTGTGTAGCTGGGAAATGATCGACACCTTCACGATTGCCATTGCGGTTAGCACTCATTTCGTGCGAAGTTGTGGCATTCTATGATGAAAATACCACAATCGCTTGATTTTGTGTAATGCAAAGTACCCGGCAACATATCGAAATGACTTAACAACAAATATTTTGAAGCCTTGTCAGGTCAAAATAAAGCAAAACAAATGTATGACATTGAAATTGCCGAGTAGCCAAGAAGTGCATTCGGCAGAACTTTGTACCGCTCGACTCGGTCGAATCGCAATCCAATTTTCTGAAGTTTTTCAAAAATATTCCACAACCCTTACGTCTCTTGTCATAGTTTAACCTTTCAGTAATTTTTGTGACATCGCCAATATTTCTTAGTCAAACTGAATTTTTGACTTATCATGGCCACTGAATTAGGGTATTGTCTTTAAAAGATAATGTAAAAAGAAAACTAACAGAATGATTTAAAATTTTCACCAAAATCTGTGTATCACTGAGAATTAATTTTGGGGGTTTTGTGGGGGGTGTGGGGGGGGGGGGGGGGGGGTTAGCATACGTAATCTACTGTATTTGTTTGGAATTTTGTAAACCTTAATTTACCTGAAAAACACACCTGCATTAGTTAAAAAGGTGATAGACAGATTTCAGCACCCATCATTAGTATATTACTTACAATTTTGCAGCTGAGGCCCCTGTCCATGGTGCTGAAAAATAATTGCTGGGTGTTGTGAGTTGTTAGTGATAAATAGATAATGTTGTCTTACCAAACAAACATTTTAAAAATCAACATTATGATGTAATGCCCAAATATAACATTTTTTCAAGACGTGTTCAATAACACGAGTTTTAAAGTCCAAAAAGGTGTAATATATATATAAGGGGGAAAAACAAACAGCCAGTCCTTATATAGACGACAAGAATACAATTTCAATTTCAACATTAAGAACCAAAACATTTCTTATCAAATGACAAGTACATACACACATACATACATTCACACACACACACTCTCTATCTCGTGCGTGCACGCACGCACACTCGCTCGCTCGCTCACTCACTCACTCACTCACTCACACTCACTCACACTCACACTCACAGGGGAGACGGATAGCCTAGTGGTCAGAACTTTGCGCTGGCAATTTGATGACCCAGGTTCGAGTCTGGTCGAGGAGATTTTTCTCCTGGAGTTATCATCAGTGCTGACTCCCACTCTCCCCAAAAGTCCTTCGGATGAGACTTTAAACAGAGGCCCTGTGTGTGTGTGAACATGCAGAACACCTTGCATACACGTTAAATCCTGTTCTGCTTTTCGTAAGAGTAGGCCATTGTGTGCCGGTGGGAACAGATGACAATTACAAAACTGCATACACACGGGGGCTGGATGAAAAAAAGCACAAGAGTGCTTATTCCATTATCCTCGATATAAAAGAATAAATAAAAAATCAATCAAATCACACACACACACACACACACACACACACACACACACACACAACACACACACACATTCACATGCATTATAAGTGACAAAACACAAAGCGTGCTTTTCTTCTTTTCTCCCTGTCTGTCTCCTTTCATCTAATATCACTAACGGTAAAAAAACATAAAATCTAAAGAACGAACGAAGACCAATCAACAAAGTCCTTCTTTAAAACAATATTTTCAATGAAACCTCAAGTCAGTGCCTCTCAAAATTATTTATGTTTAGGCAAAACACCATCTCATACTTTCCAACTTATTGATTAAACCTGTCAAGTCACAAAGTGGCAAAGATAATAAATTAAAAAACTATCTGATCAGCAACAAACTACAATTAAAAGTTATGCAAATCAGCAATTAATAGTATACTCATGAGTAACATTGTGGTGTAATGTCCAAATATAATATTTTTGAAAACATGCTCAAGAAGCCCAACAACAACAACAAAAAGATATATATCGGAATATCTACACAAACACTTTCTTTCCTTACCACAACTGTTAATGAAAACCAAAGAACAATAATTTAACAGATCACAACAAAAATTCACCTAAAATTTGTAAATGAAAGCGCTCCATAAAATCCAAACATGACACCTGAAAAACAAATAAAACCATCAAACTTCCCCCAAATCCAGTACAATTTTGAATAATTAAAACAAACAAAAACAAATTACACCCTCACAGAAATCTCTCTGATCATCAGATACTGCTACCAATAAGAGAAACAAAACCCCAATCAAACAAGCAAAGGAAAAAAAACCCAACAAAACAACATAGTATAGATAGAAACATCTATATAAAAGACTGTCAAAGAATTAGACATAATGGAGCACATTTTCAAATCGTTTGATGTGTAGACATGATGTGAAAACCAAGATAGCATCATTTTAGAACAATAGTAAACACAAAATTACAAAGTTTAACATAGCAACTAAAACAGGTTTTGCTGATAAATGTTCCATTTATTTCCAGTAATAAATGTTAGCTGTGGTCAATCCATAGCATAGCATCTAAAACAATAAACTAGAATAGTTTATCAAACGAATATCCCACCTACTCCCTTTTAAACTGATTTGTACACATCAACTTACAACATTGTCTTACTCCACTGTAATTGGAATATCACCAAACAGTGATAAATTAGAACATGCATAAGTGAACAATGACAAGTACAAGTGACTTTAGAATGTAATTTATAACTCTTTTGTGGGCTTTGATTATTTCATCATAAAATAAGATCTTTTAGAAAGAGAGGGAGATGTTTCCAACAGGATGAGGAGAAAGGGAGAGAATTATAGTTCAATGTGACAGCAATTTTGTGATTGTTCAGTGATATGATAGTTCAGTGATTGACGTGTGTCTCTTATGATTCTGTGTGCAGGCGGTGTCCATGTTGAAAGAGATCCAGGCATTGGCAGCCACCGGCCACAAGAGCAGATGTTCACATTGTACCCCAACCCCGCAGTGAAATGAACTGATGCAGTGCAGTGCAGTGTAGTTTGCACCACAGTGCAGTGTTGTCTATACCCTCCTCCCTCCACCTCTACTGCTGAAATAAAAGCTCTTCATCAAAACCACAACCACACACTCCTCTCTCCCCCTTCTGCTGAAATAAAAGCTCTTCATCATAACTACAAACACCCCCCCTCTCCCTTCACTTGATGTATGGGACAAATTTGTTTTCCAGTTTCTGTACAGGGGGTTCATGCACACACGTTTGACATGTGTTATTGTGTCAACTTGCGTTTGTGTTCCTGGGTGAGTGTGTGTCTGTGAGTGTGTATGCATGCATGCATGCGTGTGTGTGTGTGTGTGTGTGTGTGTGTGTGTGTGTGTGTGTGTGTGTGTGGAGAGAGAGAGAGAGAGAGAGAGAGAGAGAGAGAATCGGGAAAGTCCTACATATAGACTCTCCACATCAGAATGAAAAAAAATGGTTACACCAATCCATCACAACCACCTGCATTCTACTGCTGTTCTTCAGCTGCCTGTATCCAGATGTATGTAATTCAAAAGTGGAGAATTTGAAAAGGGAAGGAGGGGCTCTGTCCTCGGTGGTCTGAATACAGCCTTCTGAAATACAGCCACCTGAATACAGGCTTCTAAAATAGACATCCAAAATACATATAAAATGATATAGATATAAAAATATTTTTTTTAATCAAGTATAAACATGCAATGGGTGTACAAATGAATACAAGCTTCTAAAATAGACATCCAAAATACATATAAAATGATAGTCATTAAAAAAAATTTTTAATCGAGTATAAACATGAAATGGGTGTACAAATGAATACATGCTTCTAAAATACAGCCATCCAAAATAAATAAAAAGCAAGTATGAACATAAAGTAGGGTGTACAAATAAAAAAACAACAACCCAACTTGGTCATTCATTTAAAATATATTCAATCGATTAAAATGCATGGAAATGCAGAAATTGGAAATGCAGGTATTACTACACGCATGTAACTACTGACATCATGCATAAATTATCAGAAATAACCTATATACTACAGGTAATAATACAGGTTAAGGCTATAAAAAATAATAACATCCAAACATCAACAATAAATTGGCATAAGACATTTAAAACGGACTTGTTTGAACAACCACCAAGATGCTGAATTGAGGTCCTCCCAGTTAACATTACATATATTTTGCACAATATTCATAGACATTTTAAAGCCACAACATCAAAGTAGAAATGTGCAATTCCTCCATTAAGAGGCAAGTTCGCCTGCCAAACAAAAAGGTTAAAGGTTTGATTCACAGCCTTGCCCTTCCCTATTTGATGAGAAAATCGAACAACATCGAAGTCCGGAGTATCTGACTACAATTGAGGCTCTGTGTGGAAATGCTAACAGAACATCTTGTGTGCTCACCGACAACCCACTCCACCTAGAAGAAGAGGCCAGTTTTGAGTCGGTAGGAACAGATGATAAACTTTCTAACTTGGATGCCTATATATATACTTACTATTCCTTCATTCTGCTACTTAAAATGAGGGGTGGGTGTGTTGACTATGCATAAAATGCTGCCGCTAAACCTTGGAGCTCTGGCTGAGGATAAAGCAAATAAACCAGTATGCACACAGGTGTGTTTCGACACCATCCCTGAGGGGAAAAAAAATGATGGGTAGGCGCTGCACTTGTGGCGACGGGCTCTCCCCGGGGAGAGCAGCCCGAATTTCACACTGAGAAATCTGCTGTGACTTAAAGTGGTATAAATAAAGAACCTGCAGTAGGCTGGAATTCAGGCAGCGGATAGCCTATATGGTCAAAGGAAATGCATGCAAGGTGCATTAGGAATACATATATACTCCTACGCTCTGCATGTCGGTAGGAACAGATGATGAGAAACCTATGTACCAACGCTCCCTAAACATCTTCCATACAAGTTAAATCCCGTTATGCTATTTGTAAGAGTAGGCCATCGTGTGCCGGTGGGAACATATGACGTAATGATGATGTTAAAAATTTTTTTTAAAAAAAGCACACCAGTGCTCATTCCATTATCCTCGATATAATTTTTTTTATAAAAAAAAAAACACGTGTCTAATGACTCAAAGGGCCAGCTGCTACAGACGCTGAACAATACATTCTATAACAAACTCATTGCCAGACTTACAGACTTATCTACACACAGAATACGTAAATGTCCTCAACAATACATTATATAAACAGATAATATTTATATAACTGCATACACACGGGGACTGGATGAAAAAAAGCACACCAGTGCCTATCCCATTATCTAGACACCCAACACGTCTACATACATTACATAAACAGATGAGAACATTTACACAACTGCATACACACGGGGACTGGATTAAAAAAAAAAAAAAAAAAAAGCTCACACGAGTGCTTATATGAGGATATAAATGAATAAAATAAAATACATGTAACAGACACTGGATAACCCGACTACAAACTCTATATAACGAACACTGAATAATCCATTATATCACATAAACAGACGAACGCGTCCAAAACGCATATAAACCGAGGCCCCGTGTGCGAACCCACCTAGAACATCTTGCACACATTTGAATATCCGGTTCTGCTTTCCGTAAGAGTAGGCCATCGTGTGCCGGTGGGAACAGATGACATTTACAAGACTGCATACGCACGGGGACTGGATGTATAAAAAAAAAAAAAAAAAAAGCACACTAGTGCTTATTCCATAATCCTTGAACTAAAAGGGAAAAAACCCAACAATGAACAGCAGACTCTGGATAATGCGTCCAAAAACATTTAACAACGGACATTACAGTGTAATTAGACGGGTCTCTTGGATGAGACTATAATCGGAGGCCCCGTGTGTGAACCCACCCAGAACAACTTGCACACATGTGAAATCCGGTTCTGATTTCAGTATGAGTTGGCCATTGTGTGCCAGTGGGAACAGGTGAGATTTACAAGACTGCATACACACGGGGACTGGATGTATAAAAAAAAATTTTTTAAAGCACACGAGTGCTTATTCCATAATCCTGGAACTTAAAGGGAAAAAAAACACACAAAAAACGGTGGACTCTGAATAACGCGTCTAAAAACATGGAAGGGTATTACAGACACTGATTGACAAGTCTAAACACATGCTATAGGCCTACTGGCTACTCTACAGGAAGACTGGCCAGCATTCACCGTAGCTCATTAAAGCGGAGATTAAACAACACGCACACTAAAATCGAAGACGTGATGATCGAGACTTCATCCTTCAAATGACAGACTATAAACCGAGGTCCCGTGTGCAAACACACGCAGAACATCTTCCGCACACGTTAAAACTTGTTCCACTTTTAGGAAGAGTAGGGCATTGTGTGCTGATAGGAACAGATGACAAAATTTACAAAACGGCATGTACACGGGGACTGGATGTTCCATTATCCTACATATCCTCCATATAAAAGAAAAAACAAATAGTGTCCACTGCACTAACACAGTGTCGAGAATATACAACCAGTAAACTATTATGTCTAGTTATTATCTCATATTAAAACTACAAAAGACATTGCATTCATGAAAGATATTGTACTGTCATGAAGTCACACTCGTATTAAAACTGTAAAAAAAAAACAAATAAAAAAAAACATTGCATGCATGAAAGAGATGGTATTGTCATGACAGGTAACCTATTCTAGGTTCGATTTCCACTCGAGGAGATTTTTCTCCTGGAGTTAACATCAGTGCTGACTCCACTGTCCCCAAAAGTTCTTCGGATGAGACTTGAAACCGAAGTCCCGTTTATGAACCCACGCAGAACATCTTACACACATATGACATTTACAAAACTGCATACACACGGAGACTGGATGTAAAAAAGCACAAGAGTGCTTATCCCATTATCCTGGATACAAAAAAAAATAAAATTAAAAAAAAGAAATTAAATTAAAATTAATAATAAACACACACACACACACACGCAAGCATACTCGCACACATATACACACACACGCAAGCACACTCGCACACACATACACACACACGCATGCATGCACGCACCTATGCAAACACACACAGGCGCGCGCGCACACACACACACACACACACACGTGCACACGGGAACGGGATGGTATAGTGGTTAGAACATAGCGCTTACAATCTGGCGCTTACAATCTGGCGACCCTGTTGGAATCTCGTTCAAGGGGATTTCACCCCTGGAGTTAACATTAAATGCTAACTCCTCCCCAATTCCTTCGGATGAGAGTAGGCCTATAAACCGAGGCCCGTGTGGAACGTACACATAACATCTTCGCTCACGTTAAATCCTGTTCCCCTTTTCATAAGAGTAGGCCATTGTGTGCCGGTGGGAACAGATGACAAGATTGACAAAACTGCACATACACGGGGACTGGATGTAAAAAAGCACAAGATGCTTATTCCATTATCCTCGATTTAAAAGAATTATATGAAATAAAATAAAAAAAATATATAAAGCACATGAGTGCTTATTCCATTATCCTCGAAATAAAAGATTTTTTAAAAAATCAATAACACACACACACACACACACACACACACACACACACACACACACACACACACACACACACACACACACAGGTGCAAATTTAGCAGCACAGTCACTTTGTTAAGAGTTACGTTTTCTTTGATATACCGAGAAGAGTTTCTTCCCTTATTGGTCTGCGTAATGTAAGAGTTACGTTTTCTTTGATATACCGGGAAGAGTTGCTTCCCTTATTGGTCTTCGTAACATGCTGAAATGATTGCAGTTTTCTGAATGTATTTTTGTTTTTGTTTTGTTTTTCTTTGTTTTTCTATTTTTCTATAACCTGATCTATGATGTTCAAGTCTTCTTTAGTTACTGGCTCATTTTCCCTATCTGGGGTGATGGGATAAACTAGTGGTCAGAACATTTCCTGGCAATTTGAGACCCAGGTTCGATTCCGTTCGAGGTGATTTTTCTCCTGGAGTTAACATCAGTGCTGACTCCACTCTCTCCCAAAGTCCTTCGGATTAGACTGTAAACCGCCTACATAAAAGAGCTGTTAAACTAATCCATTGAATCCTAATATACTGACCACTACCAACAACAGAGAATTAGATATTCTTCCACTCACAGGCAGTATGCAATTCAACAAGTGTCTAAGTATGTAGGCTACAATATGTTAAACCCAAAAGCCCCAAAGAAAATTGTGAAACTGTTTGCTGTCAATAAAGACAGGCGTTCTCATAGATTGTTTCTGCCCAGGCCCAATAATAATCTCTAGAAGTGAACCCTTGCTTATTCAGGAAGAACATTGTGGAATAATCTACCACCTTTTTAAAAATCAGTTCCCTAAGTTTATGAAACTTTTGAAGAAACATATGATGGACAAACTGTAAGTCCGGGTATGTTCGATACTACCTCACATTTGGCTGCTCGTTGTTATTCATGCCCATGTTATTTTGTGTTTTCATTATTTGTCTCTATGATTTGGGCTTATGTTGTACTGTCTTGGGTTTATTTTATCTTGCATTGTGAGGTCTTGTTTGAAATAAAATCCTCATTTATTATAGGTTTTATTATTATTATTATTATTTTTAGCACATGTTGATATTTGCCTTTCGAATGCTTTAGAAGTCAATTTTCTTGATTTTTTGCAAGGGCAGGATAAAAAAAAAAAAGTTATGTAAACTTAATCTTGCACAGTCAATAAGGATGATTTTGACGAATGAACCCACACAAGCACACACACATGCTCGCGCGCGTGCGCGCGCGCGCACGCACGCACGCACGCACGCACGCACGCACACACACACACACACACACACACACACACACACACACACACACACACACACCTGCGGATTTAAGACTGGTAAGAGTTACGTTTCCGTCGTTATACGTGGAAGATTTGCTTCCCTTATTCTTGTTCTTCATAATGGATTGTACTGGAATGATCGTATTTTTCTTTATGTACTGTATTTGTTTTTGTTTCTTTCCCCTATAACATGATCCATAATGTTGACGTATTGTTTAGCTCATGGCTCACTTCGCCTATATTTATGTAATTTTTGTCATTGCTGTGTGTGTGTAATAAATTTATAATTATCATAGTTATATTTTTGCAGGCTGATGAAATGTAAATCTCGAAAAGTTCTTCTGTCTCTATAAAAATTCATAAGAGTTGCAGGTATTTTTTAAATTTTAATTTGATGCCTTTAACCAGTGTAGATTGTGTCTTTTACATAAATGTACATACCTTTAAAAAAAAATGGCCCGAGTCTTTAAATTTGTTTATTATTTTGCATGAATTCTTGCTATTCAGTTCCTGTTGATATTGATAATACTTTTGGATGTATTGCTGTAAGGTTTCTTTTCTCCTGTTGAACTTGTTTGTTTTTCTCCATGCCCCAAAAGGGGTGAAAGGAATTAAATCTTGAATCTTGAATCGTGTGTGTGTGTGTGTGTGTGTGTGTGTGTGTGTGTGTGTGTGTGTGTGTGTGTGTGTGTGTGTGTGTGTGAATAAATTTGATATCTTTAAATCCAATACTTTTATGGACGGTTGCACGCATGTAAATGATCTGTATGTAAACACTTTGGTTTGTTGCTTTACAAGTTTCAACGCTACAAGTCCGTATTACAGTAGACCACTCTTTTGGTGCCCTGAGCTCTGTTAGTGTGCAAAAGTCGCGGTAGTGAGGGACTGAAACAGGCTACTTGTCTCACCTTCTGAACATGGCCTTATTCTTGTGTGTGTGTGTGTGTGTGTGTGTGTGTGTGTGTGTGTGTGTGTGTTGTGTGTGTGTGTGTGTGTGTGTGTGTGTGTGTGTGTGTGTGTGTGTGTGTGTGTGTGTTCTGAGCTTCGGAAGAATGTCCTACCTCATGAATATTTGTATCCAAGATCCATGTTCACATTTTGTAATTTGTTCTCTTCTGATAAAAATATGTAATTAAAACTTAACAAATTCATAGTTTAGAGTAAAGTTGCATGACGTTAATAAAAAGGTTGACTACAATATTTTTTTTCTGTGAAATTCTGTATATGAACGTATTCTATTAATGCAAATTATATTTGTTACAGTTGATTTTGTTTTCTGAAATCCTCCATGTCCCAAGAGGGGTCAAAGGCGAATTAAATCTTGAATCTTGAATCTTGTGTGTGTGCATTCTGTATGTGCGCGTGTTTGTGTGTGCGGTTTTGTGTGTGTGTGGGCATGTGGCGGTAGCTCTTCACTGTGCTATGGTGCATCAAGTTATATATTATCATTATTACTACGTCTAGTTCCGTGTTCTGTGCCACCTTTTGTTCCAATAGATTTATAAGACTAAAGCCAGGGTGCCCTCTTCCGAATGTGGTGTCGATACAAAAACTGCACCACACACACACACACACACACACACACACACACACACACACACACACACACACTTGAAAGAGGTATAAAAGAGATATAAATCATATACGGAAGGCATATCAAATTGATTTAGATAGTTTGTATACTTTTATGAGAAAAAACTGACTTGCACTCTCACAAAGAGATATAAAAGAGATATAAATCATATACGGAGGGCATATCAAATTGATTTAGATAGTTTGTATACTTTTATGAGAGAAAACGGACTTGCACTCTCACCTGAAAAAAACAAATATGATGCTTTTTAGTAAAGGAACGAGTCCAGAAAATCTGCCTGTATTTAAAATAGGTAGTGTTTAGAACCAGTATACTATGTTCAGAACCAGTATACCAATCTAGTTAAATTTTTGGGAGTTTTTCTCACATCAACACTAAACTGGAAGTGCCACATAGAACATGTTCTTGATAAAGCTTGTAAAAGCCTTAACATGTTGAAAGTCATTAGCAAACAGCCTTGGGGTCAAGATATCTTTACTCTCAAACATTTGGCTGTATCACTTGTGAGGAGTAAATTGACTTACATGGGCAAGAAGCATATTTCAGTGCGCCACAGTTTATGCTCGCAAAATTACAAAGTGTTGATTGTAAAGCATTCAAATTGGCACTAGGGGTTCCTCTCCACACGTCTAACATTGGTACTTATAAAGAAATGGGTGTGTTACCTTTGGATGGATTTCGGAAGTTGTCAGTAACAAAACATGTGGTGAAAAGTCAAACTGTTACAAACTTTAATAAAACACAAATAGATACACAATCCAGTATACATTATCCGAAAAGAACACAAAATATATCATCTCTTGAATTTCTTAGGACTTACACTTTGGACTGTCTAGATGAAGCTGAAATTGATGTAAACGATATTGCATCTCGACCACTGATTCCAACCACACCACCATGGGAGATGCAGCATGCAGACTTTGACATTGATGACACAAATCTATTTTTTAAAAAAGAAAAAAAAGTGAGCATCCACATATCTTAGCTTCCAACATTAAAAGCCGCCTTTATGAGCAATATCCTGAATATTTGCAAGTTTACACTGGTGGTTCACTGCTGGAAAATCATCACGCAGGAGCCGGGTATTTAATTCCAGCTCTTAAGTTAAAAAAAAAATATATATATATATAGGAAAAAATAGGTCCATTTTCATTGCAGAGCTTGTGGCAATTTCTATGTCACTGAAATTCCTTTTAGATTTACCTGTTCTGTTTTCAAAGCTTTGATATGTGTTGACTCTAAGTCTGTGTTAAGTGCTTTGCAGTCCGTAAGTTTTTGTGACAACGTAGTAGGAATAGTTAGCGAAATCAAAGCCTTAATTCATTTCCTAACTTTACGTGGTACCTAAGTTACCTTTCTATGAATTCCATCGTATTGTGGTATATCTAGAAACAATCTCGCTGATCAGACTGCAAAACAGGGAGCTAAACAATCTAATGGCTCAATCAAGTTACATGCTCCATACACAGTACAAGAGTGTCACTGCTTGTTAAGAAAGGAAAATAAATCTGTTATGGACTTTAAAAAAAGTCACAATTCTTAGATACTACAGCAGTTTTATATCACCATTTCCATCGCAATAAGACCCTTTACATATCTGTAGAACCATCACATCGTTGTTTTAAAGGGTAAAACGGGGCGCTTATAAAACAAAATTTAGTAAGAATGCATTGTGCCCTTGTGGTAAAAGATTTACAAATCAGCATGTACTTTTTGAATGCCCAGGTTACATGTGACATGGCTGAACCATGCCAGCTTCCTTTTCTTGACAGTAGCTAGTAGGGGTTCCTGAGGACCAGCCAGCAGTGCGACTTGACTTCGCACATAGGTGTTTGTTTTCCGATCCTTCCATGAAATGCCAAGCAGTCGCCTGAAGCCTTTTGTCTCGAATGTCTGGATCCGCTTGGTGGTTTCAGCGGTCATTGTCCAACTTTCGCAGCCGTAGAGCAAGATAGAGATGACCAGGGATCTGAACAATTTGACTTTTGTTTTGAAGCTGATGTCGTTGCTTCTCCATATCTTGTTCAGTTTTGCCATAGCTGATGTTGCCATGGCTAGCCTGCTCTTGATCTCTGTGGTGGGGTGTCCATCTTTCGTGAGGGTAGCGCCAAGATATTTGAAAGCCTCTACTTCTTCCAGCTGCTGGCCGTTCATGTAGATCTGTGCTGTGGTGTAGTTTGCACTGTTGACCATTACTTTACTCTTTTCTGTGCTGACTTCCATCCCATATGCGCCTGCTCTGTCTACCAGTCTGTTGGTAAAGTCTTGGAGTTCCTTGTTGCTGCCTCCCATGAGATCAATATCGTCAGCGAAGCGCATGTTGTTAATGGGTCACCCTCCTATTGAGATGAGGTTTGGAAGTTAGCAGACAGCAAAGGACTGAGGGTGTACAGCGTTTGCTGAATTAAAAAAAAAACAAAAAAACTAACCAAATTTGTGCAAAATCACATGTTTTGAGTCAGGGGGCTAGTCTTTCTGGGGAAAAAAGACGTTTTTATTTCTGTGGATGCCTTAGTGCGTGCAGTGTGAACGCAAGGGTGATAATCATATGAAACTAGAAGGACAAGTAGCCAAAATCAATAGTAGATGGATGTGTAGCCAAAGTAAACTGTAGGCCAAACTTCATCATGGCTAACTGTGTATCTATACATACATGTCGGACACAAACCCTTCTCTAGTAGCCGCGTGGGGCTGATGTTTGCAAACACTTGAGGTAGGCAGGTCAAGTACGCTTGATCAGTTTATAGACATTCAATTTAGGTTTGCCTTTTTTTTTTTTCTTCTTCTTCTTTTTTTTTTTTTACCCCCACCCCGAATAGAACAAATCCTCCCCACGACAAATTCTGCTAGCACTCTCTGCCCTCCTAAACTGGGCGTCTGTCTGTCTGTCTGTCTCTGTCTGTCTGTCTTTGTCTGTCTGTCTCTCACTGTCTGTCTGTCTTTGTCTGTCTGTCTCTCACTGTCTGTCCGTCTGTCCGTCCATCTGTCCGTCTGTCTCTGTCTGTCTTTCATCTTTCTCTCTGTCTCTCTCTCACACTGTCTGTCTGTCTGTCTGTCTGTCTGTCTGTCTGTCTGTCTGTCTGTCTTTCTCTCTCTCTCTCTCTCTCTCTCTCTCTCTCTCTCTCTCTCTCTCTCTCTCTCTCTCTCTCTCTCTCTCACACACACATACACACATATGCACACACACACACTCTCTCTATCTCTCTGTGCATCTGTCTGTCTGTCTGTCTGTCTGTCTGTCTGTCTGTCTCTCTCTCTGTGTCTCTCTTGATGTTATCCCTGAAAGGGGCGGGGACTGGATGTAAAAAAGCACATGAGTGCTTATCTATTATCCTCGAATAAAAGAATTTTGCCATGCCTTGCCTTGCCTTGCCTTGCCTTGTCTCTCTCTCTCTCTCTCTCTCTCTCTCTCTCTCTCTCTCTCTCTCTCTCTCTCTCTCTCTCTCTCTCTCTCTCTCTCTCTCTCTCTCTCTCTCTCTCTCTCTCTATCTCTCTCTCTCTCTCTCTCTCTCTCTCTCTCTCTCACCACACACACAACATATGCACACACACACACACTCTCTCTATCTCTCTGTGCATCTGTCTGTCTGTCTCTGTCTGTCTGTCTTTGTCTGTCTGTCTCTCACTGTCTCTCTCTCTCTCTGGGTTCAAAACACACTCAGGTCTGGGATCCAGTCTGGGTTCTAGCCACCACAGACTCAAAGGGGATTTTCCTCCTGGAGTTTATATCAGAGCTGACTCCACTTCCCCCAAAGTCCTTCAGATGAGACCATAAACCAAGGTCCCATGTGCGAACGCACGCAGAACATCTTGTGCAGACGTTAAGCATGGTTCGCTTTTCGGAAAAAAGTTGGCCATTGTGAGCCAGTGAAAACAGATGACAAATTTTTTACAAAACTGCATGCACATGGGAATTGGATGTTTAAAAGAAAAAATTAATAAGTGCCTATTCATTATATTCGAAATGAAAGAATATGAATACAATTTTTTTAAGTAGTAACCAGGGGAACATTTGCTAACTTTGGGATAGCTCAGTGGTCAGAACACACGCTTTCCCCCAGCCAAGGTTAAGCAACATTAAGCATTGTTACCAATTGGATGGGTGACCGTTTGCGCGCCTTGACTTCAGTACAGTCCCCAGTTCACCCAGCTGTAAATGGGTACCTGCCTTCTTCAGGGTCAGGGAAGGTAAAGCAGCAAGGGAGAGGAGATGGGCGCTGCCCTCAATATGTTGGCCCCTGGATAAACTGACGCCTGGCTCCCCTACGACCACATAGGTTAAGGGACACCTTTACCTTTTTGACCTCTATATATGTTAATGTTGAAGTCATCCATACGAAAGTTCACCACACTAACAAGAGCACAGGGTGGCTAACACAAACTGGCTATACGTTGTAATATACGGCATGCTCGTCAATCTTTCAATTACTTTCATGGTACCATCAACACCAACTACTAACAGAGAAGTATACCTGTTGTTAGCCAGCCAGTCATTCTACCAAAACATTACGTCAAGTCACTTTCCTAGAAAAGAACTTTAGCTCTGAAATAGTAACAAACCAAAATAAAACACAATAATATATCATCAGTTAAACGCTGAAGTCGGATTTTGCTGGGCCTGACTTGTCAGGCGCTTAACGGCAGCGCGATACATTTCTGTTCCTAATTAATTATGACAGATAACAATAGTTGCTGTCTTAGCTTCATGAAGAAGAGGACAGAGAAGAAGATCTCGACATGACATTGTCTGTTTCTACCTTGTTTGAATGTGACCGGGATAGCCATTGCCGAGCCAAGTTTTACAGAGACATTTCGCACTATGAAATACCGACACATACCTTTATTAGATATACCTTACTTCATATACCTTTATTGGGGGCGGGATGGCTAAGTGGTCAGAGCGCTCGCTTTCCCCAAGCCAAGTTAAGTAGCGTGGAGCGTTGTTACCAGTTCGATGGGTGACCGTTTGCCGCGCCTTGGCTTCAGTTACAGTCCCCCCAGTTCACCCAGCTGTCAATGGGTACCTGCCCTCTTTAGGGTCAGGGAAGGTAAAGCAGCCAGGGAGAGGAGATGGGCACCGCCCTCAACATGCCGGCCCCTAGAGAAGCTGAGGTCTTTGATGCCTCACTCCCCTACGACTACAAATAAAAGGTTATGGGACACCTTTTCCTTTACCTTTTTATCTTTATTAGAAATAATAAGGCATTGCCATTGCTGTGGTCTCCATGTCAATAATAGACACGGAGTCGAAGTCTATGTGATAACAGCACGTGCTGTATGGCTTGAATAACTGAACGGCAATAATATTAAAGTAAAAAAAAAAAAAAAAGATCAGTTATAAAAAAAAAAATTCATCTTGACATACATAATAATCCCCACATACACATAAACACCACTATCATTACTACACCACCACAACTACCACCGCTACTAAACCATGTCGGCCTACATAATCTTTAATATTCCTTTAAAAAAAACAACAGAAAGAAGCTCTTGTCAGCAATCTGCCCCCATTGAGCTGGCCCACTTGTGACAGTCAACATACACACGGGTCTGCATCGTGACGGAGAACCGTGACCCGTTTGAACAACCGTACGTCATCCACTTGACTGCCATGATTCCGGCAGTTTGAAACCACTTAGACGTTTTGAACAAAGTGTGTTGATTGATAAGTCGTCTGTGAATGGCACGTACGTGTGTATGTGTGTGAGGTAAATGTTAGTATATAAGAAGAGCTGTTCTTACCTACTATAGACTGAAAACAAGACCAAAGTCCTGTCGGCTTTTGTCTGATGAATACAGCCGTAATTTCAGCAAACATTTTTCTGAGACCTGCATGAATTGACCCTCTGGTGTAAAGAAATATTTATTCTGTAAAACTATGGTTATTTTACACGTAAACATTGTAAGTTGCAAACAAGCCAACGGCTTATTGTCTGTGCTCCAAAGGCGCAAAGCAAGACAAAACTCGTTTGGCCATCTGATTGGTTGATTTGTTTATTCTTTTATACCGAAGATAATGGAATAAACACTCGTGTGCTTTTCTTTTTACAAACAGTCCCCCTGTGTATCAGTATTGTAATTTTTGTCATCTGTTCGCACTAACACACATTAGCCTACTCTTTCGAAAAGCGGAACACGTTTTAACGTGTGCGCAAGATGTTCCGTGTGCTTTCGCACACGGGGGCTTCGGTTTATAGTCTCATCCGAAGGACTTTTGGGAAAGAGAGGAGTCAGGACTGATGTTAACTCCAGAGGAAAAATCCCCTTGAGCGGGATTCGAACCCGGGTCGTCAGATTGCGATTATGACAATGTAGATCTATGTAAGAAGCGAGAAGTTTCAATGCTTCATAAGCTCAATGCATAGATCTAAACAGTTATAATCACTGTTGTTCTATTTAGGGTGGTTTGATTTTTGTTTCATTCTCGATTCATTCTTTTCTAACATAGGTGCACCCATCCGATCCTTATATTCCTGATGATTTTTTGGGGACAGTTTTTGTAATGTAAACTTCAAGTCTCTTGCCCTATGCTGACTTGTTTAGCCTTTATCATCACAGGGGACGGGATAGCTAAGTGGTCAGAGCACTCGCTTTCCCCAAAGCTTTGGTGCCTTGGTGTTAGTACAGTCTCCTAGTTCACCATGCTGTAAATGGGTACCTTCCCTCTTTAGGGTCAGGGAAGGTAAAGCAGCGAGGGAGAGGAGATGGGTGCCGTCCTCAATATGCTGGCCCCTAGAGAAGCTGAGGTCTCTGATGCCTCGTTCCCCTACGACCACATAGGTTATGTGACACCTTCACCTTCACCTTACCATCATAGAATTCTCTGCTTGAAATTGGTAACGATCTCTTTGAGGAGAACGCATCAGCAGAGTAAGGTGCCAACCACATCTCTCTCTCTCTCTCTCTCTCTCTCTCTCTCTCTCTCTCTCTCTCTCTCTCTCTCTCTCTCTCTCTCTCTCTCTCTCTCTCTCTCTCTCTCGCTGTATGGCTGGTTAGGGGGGAGTTGGTTCACCACACATTATTGCCAGAAAGGTCTCCTGCCGTGCGTTCTGTTATTGTAGTTCAATGCTTGTTACAGACTGCCTTTTTCTTTATTGAACGAATAATCTTTATTTTTCAAGGGTAACAGAGTAAGTATTTACATACCTTTTTTTTCATCCGGCCCTTTTGTTCTCAGTTTAATATGTCACCTACTAGACAAAATAAACACAGGCCATTTCTTTTATAATCGCTAAAGGCTTTGTTATAGACTGTCTCCGTTCAATTTCTCACCTGATAGACAAAATAAATACAGACTATATGGCCAAATGCTTGTTACAGTCTTGAATCTCCGTTCAATCTCTTACCCGACAGACAAATACAGACCCACAGTTCAGTCTGATGTATAATAAATCGGTCAAGCTTTGGACTGGATTTTATACCTCCTTGAACAATCATCTCAGCTAAAGGCTTGAACCCCTGTCCCCAGTCCTCATTTGATGTCAGATCAAGATCAAAGTAGACAAGTTAAACTCTCTAAGAGACAGGCTACCCCCACCCCCCTAACACACACACACACACACACACACACACACACACACACACACACACACACACACACACACACACACACACACACACACACATATCCTTCGGATGAGACTATAAACCGAGGCCCCGTGTGTGAACGCACGCAGAACATCTTGCGCACACATTAAATACTGTTCCACTTTTCGTAAGAGTAGGCCATCGTGTCCCGGTTGGAACAGAATGATATTTACAAAACTACATACACACAGGGATCGGATTAAAAAAAAAAGCGCAAGAGTGCTTATTCCATTATCCTCGATATAAAAGGATAAGTAAATAAATTAATGTATTTACATCATCTTTCCATTTAGGCCTTGGTCTTCATCTACCTCTTTTTCTTCTTTTTTTTTTTTCCATAAGCCTAGAGTGTTCCATCTTTGATAAAGAGCAGTTCGCATAAAATCTCCTCAGAGATCTAGCATGTGTCCACAAAACAAAGTTTTAATAATCATCACAAGAAAGCTAGGGTCTGTTTGGGTTAATCGTGTATAACCCACTTGACCTTTATGTGAAACCCACAAGGAGTGCATGCTGTGACTCAGGGTCTTTAATCCTTCATCATTGTCCATCAAAAGCATGTTTATCTATTTATTTTATTTCATACCACTTAAAGTCACGGCAGATTTCTCTGCGCGAATTCGGGCTATCTTCCCTGGGAGAGCATGTTGCCACAAAAGCAGCACCACCCATTATTTTTTGGTTACTTTTCCTGTCTGCAACTGTATTTGTTTCCCTCTCAGAGTAGCTTTTTTTTCTACAGAATTTTGCCAGGGACAACTCTCTTGTTGCCGTGGGTTCTTTTACGTGCGCCAAATACGTATGTGTAACATACAGGACATCGGTTTATCGTCTCATCAAAAAGGCTAGCACTCAGACCACCACCACTCATGGTCTAATGGATGGGGGGAAAGTTTTGGGTCCAAACAGGGATCAAACCACCGCACATCCGACCCAGACTTTTCGCTTTCTAGGCAGGGGCGCTACCCCTAGACCACACCATGTTATAAGGGTTCTGTTGACATGTCATTTAAATGACGCCACTAATGTATGACGTAAATGCTAAGAGTACTGTCTACATAGCATACAGACACTAGCGTCATGGGTCTGTTTGGGAGAAACAAATTTATACAGTGAACGGTATCATTATAGGTCTTCAAACTTGGCAACAAATTGTTTATCTGTAATCCTGTTCATAAAGAAAACGGGTGAAATCTGCTTGTGGAAACTCCAAGATACCCTCAAATTAAATCCTCGAAATAAGAGAATAATAATAATAATAATAAAGATAAATGAATATCACAACTTTTCAGTACCACAAACTTTGCTATAAGAAAACTACTAAGTATCAAAAGATGTAGGATTATTTTGGCAGTAAGGAAATTGCTTGATAAAAAAAAAACATTTTACCCCCCCCCCTCCCAGGCTCGACTCCCTTCGGCACAATTGTGTCACAGTGTGCCCGTCTCTCTCTCTCCCCCACTCCCTAAGGGGCTCAAGGCGCTGTCACGATTGTGTCAAAACACGTTGTTGAGACATAGCCTGTCAGAACAGGTTTGCACCCGGTATAATTATGGGTTTCAGATAGCAACAAGGCCTAATGGTGGGAACTGTTTACAAAATGATCTAGCCCATTGGCACAAACTTATTTTATGATAAAATATATCATGTCCTTTCCTTTTTGTTTTGGTTTGTTCCAGAGAGCAAGGTGAAGATTCTTAAAAAAAAAAAAAAAATCCCTGGAACTAGTTCCAGAAGCTGTTCTGGTGATATTTCTTTTCGACTGGAAAACTTTATTTAGATTCTAATCTATTTAGAAGTTGAATGCTCGGGGTCTGACTTGTCAGACGCTTAACGGCAGCACAACGCATTTTTTTCTCACACAACAGACAACAATAGCTGTTGTTCCTGGACTAGAGTTCCAAAGTTCACTAATGGTGAGAGATTTTGCGTGTGTGACCGTTTTTTTTGTTTGTTTGTTTTCGGTTTTTACCCACCATTAAGGTAGCCGACTTCCGGGATAGAAATGAGTGAATTTTAGTGATATAATCCCATACTATATCAGCATAATTAGTCAAATATAATGACATTTTGTGTTTGTCTGGCCCTACCACCGTGTACAGCGTTTTAGAATAGCACAGCCTCAACGGTCTAGAGGGTCTAACAAGAATAGGATTATTTCATTCCTACGTAATCCGGTTTTTTTTTTCAATCGGTCGTTGGTTTTCTTCTTCTTCATCTTCTTCTTCTGCATTTCGTTTTTTGTCTGCCTTTTATAAAATTAG
>CM060326.1:8698831-8701331 GCA_030674155.1 Stramonita haemastoma | reverse complement strand
ATTTTTTTTTTTTTTAGCCCACCACAAATTTTCAAAACAGAGATTCTTTTTACGTCATGTCTTCTCTCCCCACCCTTTTCATTTTGCGCTCTTTCCCTATTCCTTTTTTCCGACCAAACAATGTTTGTTGACTTATCAGAAAGTCTCAAGTTTCTCTGGAACCGCCAACTCTTAACGTAGCCTGTCAAAACGGGAGAGAAAGTGCGTCACTACCGCTAGTGCCTGCGAGGGGAGAAAAAAAAAGGGGCCGTGTTTTTTGAAGGCTAACAGTTCCCTTTCATTCCCAATCGGGGCACAAGCACTCCTTGACAGACTGCGTACATACCACTTAATCTTTGATCCCACTCCTGAAAAAGCACGCGACCCGGATGACATGAAGGATAAATAGGTTCATTAACAGCGCTCTCTAACCCCTCCACCCACCCACCCGTACCCCTCCGCCCCTATACGCCATAGAAAGATTGAAAGTATTCAGCCAGATAAGCAGGCGTTAGTTAATGGCAAGCAAATCCTGGTGTGTGTATGTTTTTTCTTTCTTTCTTTTTTTTTTCTCACTACATTTTTCTCTCTCTGCGTTTGATAGTTTCTGTTACCGTCACTAAAGACATTGGGTCTGGAAATGTTTGTTTGTAACCATGTGGTCACAGACATTGACAAGTTCCACATCCTGACCCGCATCATTAAATGATGTCTCAAGACCAACAAGATCAGAAGTCTGACTTGACGATTCACTGGCAAAGGCGCCTGTCGGACAACAGTGTACAGAGAGCCATTGAGGTTTAACACGACGGTTATTGAGAGCAAGGAAAATACTGCTAAGGTAAAAAATATCGAGAAGGTACAAGAAAGTTTTACATAAAGAATGAATGGTTTATCCACTCTGGGCCTGTCTCGGTGTCTGTAGTCTTTTACTAACCCACTAGGACCCATACGCTTTGATCTCAATGACTTGAATATTCATGAGAACAGGAACATAACAAAACGAAATGCTTAGGCCGACCATGATCTTTTATACCACACACAGAAGCGATTTAAGTGGTCCTATACACACCAGTAAAGGCTAGAAGTCTATCATGAACACAGGTGAATGAAGCCTCCCCCTCACAAGTGCCTGCCTTTGGAAGTCCAGAGCCTACAGAGAAAGGCAGCCATTGACGTCTTGGCTTTTCCCCCATTTTTTGAACGACAAAAGGGCCTGAAAGGCTTTAATGATGTGGTTAGGGCAATGAAAAGCGCTGCTCAAAGCCCACAATGGGGTTTTGTGTTGATGTTGGGTAGCTGAGCAGAATGGGACAACGTCAGAAAAATGTCAAAAACTAGAAAGGTTGGGCTTACGTCACCTGTCATGAAGTTCATCACCATAGCAAATATTGTGGAGCCACAGTGACGGGGCAAAAATTCTCTGATCTGATGCACTTGCATGTACCTGTATTTATGCTTTGAGCCTGCAAGTGTTTTAAATGGTAAATAGGCACATATTATGCGTGCATAACCATGCATCAGTCAACTATTCACACACAAAAACATTTATTGATCTGGCCGATTATCAAGCCCTCCAACTTTACTACGCTTTGCTCTACTTACACTCCCACCCCAACACCTCAATACTAAGAGACTCAAAAGTGTGACTACTTGAACCAGTGACTCTGTTATACCGTGAGATACTACTGCGTGAGAGCTACTGGTGTATGATGGAATATTGCAGGCAAAAAGAACAAAGACATGACAAAACAATGAGCAAGGAGCGGGCGTGCTTTAGAAAAAGAATGACCTGTTTACGCACCCCAGGACCCTCTCATTGCCACTGCAGCGATGAGGCCTACTAAACTTTGATCCACTGACATGAATATTCATGAGAAGAGGACCAAAAGGGAAAACATGCGTCCTATCCTTTACTGCGCAAACATGCATGATATAAATGGCCCTAAACAAAGCCGTAAAGAACAAAAGTGTATTATGAACACGGCTGAATGAAGTCTTGCTCCCACACAAAGAACTGGGCCTTTGTGGAGTTTCTGACACACAAGAAAAAGGGTGGCCATTGAAGCCACAGAGATTTTTTTCTGTCTTTCTCTTTTCTTTTTATATTTTGGATTGACCCAAGGACGGGAAAGACCTTGGAGATGTGTTTGAAAGCAGGGAAAAACTCTGCACAAAAGCTCACAATGGTGTTCTGTGTGGATGTTGGGAAGTTGGGCTGGAAGGTTTGGTATAAGAAAAATGTAAACGATTTTTGTTTTTAGAGGGATAGAGTTAGCTTATATAACCTGTCGTTGAATGTTATTACCATAGGAAATCTGTGGAGCTACAGTACCGGGAAACTTCTCTAAGTTGTTCTTGTATGCTCTTGTATGAATTCTTGATAAGCCTGCTACATCCCCAGATGGGTAAATGCGTATGTATGTGCACAAGCCCGTTTGTAACCTCTTCAGCCACACACACATAATTTGTTAGATCCTTGCATCTTAATTCACCAAGCACTTTACTCAGGCTCAAACCC
>CM060326.1:8697265-8698731 GCA_030674155.1 Stramonita haemastoma | reverse complement strand
CCTCCCCTCCCCCCTCCAATAAAAAAGTCAAAGAGAGAGAGACAGACAGACAGACAGACAGACAAGACAAGACAAGACAAGACAAGACAGACAGACAGACAGAAAGATAGACAGCCCCCCACCCACACACACATTTTCCCCTGCCCTCCTTGGTCACCCATTGCTGACCCTAAACATGCTCACCTACCTACCTCCCTACTTACACACACCCTTTTTTTTTTTTTTTTTGCACCACACCTGTTATGCTGACAGTTTGTTTTTCTTTAAGCAGCTGGTGCCAACTCGAGCTATTAACGGACAAACATGGGTCTGAGACTGACCAGTTAAAGTGAAAAAACAAAGCTAGCATAACACGCGCAGGTACAAGAATGGAAGGAAGAGTAGGAGGAGGCCAAATGAATTATAAAATGATACGTAAAAAGCACATACCAAAAAACAAAAGGGAGAAATAATCCCCCTCGAAGAAAAAAATTTTTTTTAATGGGAAAAAAAGGTGGGGTTGGGGTGGGGTGGGAGTGAGGAGGTTGGGAGGAGAACAAATAACGATAGGCTAAACGAAGCATAAAATGATACGTAAACACACACACACACACACACACACACACACACACACACACACACACACACACACACACACACACACACACACTCTCTCTCTCTCTCTCTCTCTCTCTCTCTCTCTCTCTCTCTCTCTCTCTCTCTAACACACACACACACACACACACACACACACACACACACACACACACACACACACACACACACACACACACACACACACACACACACGAAAGGAAAAAAAATCCCCTTTAAAAAAAAAAAAAAGGTAGGTGGCGGTGAGGTGGGCGTGAGAGGGTTTGGGGGGGTGGGTGGGGGGGTTGATTGGAGAACAAATAACGACAGGCCAAACGAAGCATAAAATGATACGTAACACACACACACACACACACACACACACACACACACACACACACACACACACACACACACACACACACACACACAGAAAAAATCCCTCAAAGATAAATTATCAAAAACGGAAACAAAAGAAGGGGGGATGGCGTAAGGTAGGAGGGGTGGGGGTGAGGTGGTTGGGAGGAGAACAAATAACGACTGATTAAACGACGCAAATAATGATACGTAGTTTAAAAATAAAAATTAAAAAAAAGATTTTTAATTAAAAAAAATAAAAATTAAAAAAAACCTCAAAGAAAATATTCAAAAACAAAACAAAAAAATGTGGGGGGGGGGGGGGGGGACGTAGGGGCGGGGGGGGGGGGGGGGGGGGCGTGAGGAGACTTGGAAGGAAAACAAGATACAACAGCAACTCAATCCCTTAATCCCTATTTTCTTCCAGTCATTGATCGCGGATAGTATAGGGAAAGTCACCAGATCCCCTCCCTTTCCATTCAAAACACGCTTATCGGCTATAGTGCTATGACGTGGATGCAGGATCATAGCTAGAT
>CM060326.1:8672265-8694765 GCA_030674155.1 Stramonita haemastoma | reverse complement strand
CATCAAGTAATGAAAAAAGCTTGTTTTAAATTTTGTAAAATTAGATTCAGATTTTAGGAACTCTGGAATATGATTCCACAGCCAACCTCCAGAATATAGGAGGCTAGATTTATACAGAATAATTGTTGTGAAGGGAATATTTAACATGTGTAAGTTAGTGAGTGAGTGAGAGAGTGAGAGAGAGAGACAGACAGACAGACAGACAGACAGACAGACAGAGACAGACAGAGACAGACATAGAGATAGATGAGCGGAGAGACTAAATTTGTGTACTATAAAATTTATTGTACTCAAATTTTTTTATCTCACTATGAATAGTAAATTCAGACCCATGCAGATCTAAACATTAGTATAGGTCTAGGCCTACTAAATTTCAAGAGCAAAAGATAAAGCTGACTTTCAGTCATTGGTTAGAGCTCTAACAATAGTAAACGGACACAGACATAGCATATAGATTCAAAATCGAACAGTCACATACCACATAAAAATATCACTTACCTTGCTGTGGTGGTATTGACGGAAGATGTCCAGAAATGAAGGGAATGGAGCCCAGATCTTAACTTATCCTCCAGGTAACGACGCCATCTTGTTGTTTTTAAAGCGTTAGGCCTAGGGCCTGCAAATTGAGAGAACTCTGAGTAACAAAAGACCGAGGATTATTTCCCTTCCGCATTCTGGAACTTTAAGCTACTGTTTAAAAGAAGGTGAAAACATAATTGAATTTGCGAAATATCGAGATATCAATACATGTCAGTGTGTTGTTGTTGTTTTTAAATCAATAACACAGCTGGTTATTTGCACATACTCCCATTTTTTGTAAGATCTGAGACATGTTAGAAAAACATATTAGATCTAGAAAAGGATGGGACCGACAAAGTATTGATTCAGCCCAAAACTGATTCATCAATCATGGACTGACTTGCTAAATGGTTGTGGGTTGGGTTTTTATTTTTTCGATTTATTCCTATGATGTGTGCTTGTTTATTCTTTCTAATCACGATATGTGCTTGTTTACTTTCTCTAATGCACCAGGATCGTCGTGAGAGGGAGTGGGCACGTTTTATCGTGATCATTAACAGAGGGTGCTGTCTTTTGATGTGGTGACTACAAGATAGCACCATTAGACCCAGTTTTTTCTGGGAGAATCAAATGGAAGGTGGGTTCACACATGTATAGAAATTACGTTGCATCTGTAAACTCTGTTTTGTGGCTACACTTCACAATCAAAATCAGCTGTCAAGTTTTTGTAGATAAGGTGCGTAGTCAAGATTTTATTTTATCTTATTTTACTTCATTTTGAACTTCATTTTACTAATTTAAAGAAAAAGGCAGACAAAAAACGAAATGCAGAAGAAGATGAAGAAGAAGAAAACCAACAACCGATTGAAAAAAAAACAACCGGACCACGTAGGAATGAAATCATCCAATTCTTGTTAGACCCTCTAGACTGTTAAGGCTGTGCTATTCTAAAACGTTATACACGGTGGTAGGGCCAGACAAACACAAAATGTCATCATATTCGACTAATTATGCTGATATAGTATGGATTATATCATTAAAATTCACTCATTTCTATCCCGGAAGTCGGCTACCTTAATGGTGGGTAAAAACAAAAAAACAAAAAAAACGGTCGCACATGCAAAATCTCTCACCATTGGTGAACTTTGGAACTATAGTCCAGGAACAACAGCTATTGTCTGTTGTATGAGAAAAAAATGCGTTGTGCTGCCATTAAGCGCCTGACAAGTCAGACCCAGCACATCCAACTTCTAAATAGAATTGATTCTAAATAAAGCTTTCCAGTCGATAAGAAATATCACCAGAGCAGTTTCTGGAACTAGTTCCTGGGATTTTATAAAGAATCATCACCTTGCTGTCTGAAACAAACAAACAAAACAAAAAAAGGAAAGGACATGACATAATATCATATCATAAAAGAAGTCTGTGCCAATGTGCAAGAATATTTTGTAAACAGTTCCTACCATTAGTTGCTGTCTTAAACCCATAATTATACCAGGTGCAAACCTGCTCTGACAGGCTATGCCTCAACAACATGTTTTGACACAATCGTGACAGCGCGTTGAGCCCCTTAGGGAGTGGGGGAGAGAGAGACGGGCACACTGTGACTCACTTGTGACGAAGGGCGTCGAGCCTGGGAGGGGGCAGGTGATTTAAAATGTTTGTTTTTTTTATCAAGCAATTTCCTTACTGGCAAAATAGCCCTACATCTTTTGATACTTAGTAGTTTTCTTATAGCAAAGTTCGTGGCACTGAAGAGTAGTGATATTCATTTATCTTTTCTTTTTTTTTTAAATTATCATTATTCTTTTATTTCGAGGAGTTAATTTAATCTAATGGTATATCACGGAGTTTCCACAAGCAGGTTTCACAGGTTTTCCTTCTATCTATCTATCCCTTAGTTTGGCGACTGTGGGGGCACCCCTGAAAACTTGACAACCAGTTCCCTCCATTCCTCTCTCTGTTCTGCCTTTCTCAAAGTTTTCCTTACTGACAGGATTACAGATAAACAATTTGTTGCCAGGTTTGGAGACCTATAATGAATGATACGCGTTCACTGTATAAATTTGTTTCTCTCAAACAGACCTATGACGCCAGTGTAGTGTCTGTATGCTATGTAGACAGTACTCTTAGCATTTACGTCATATATAACTGGAGTCATTTGAATGACACGTCAACAGAACCCTTATAACATGGTGTGGTCTAGAGGTAACGCGCCTGCCTAGAAAGGGAAAAGTCAGGGTCGGAAGTGTGCGGTGGTTTGATCCCCGTTTGGGCCCAAAACTTTTCCCCCATCTATTAGACCATGAGTGGTGGTCTGGGTGGTAGA
Source organism: Stramonita haemastoma (assembly GCA_030674155.1). Taxonomy (NCBI): domain Eukaryota; kingdom Metazoa; phylum Mollusca; class Gastropoda; order Neogastropoda; family Muricidae; genus Stramonita; species Stramonita haemastoma. The sequence continues at coordinate 8,691,917 of CM060326.1, read as the reverse complement.
CTTTCCGATGAGACCATAAACCGATGCCCTGTGTGTTAAACTTACGTATTTCGCGCACATAAAAGAACCCACGGCAACAAGAGAGTTGTCCCTGGCAAAATTCTGTAGAAAAAAGCCACTATGGCAGGAAAACAAATACAATTGTAGACAGGAAAAGTAAACAAAAAATAATGAGTGGTGCTGCTCTTGTGGTGATGTGCTATCCCCCGGAAGAGCAGCCCGAATTTTAGGCTGCGGTGACTTTAAGTGGTATGAAATAAAATAGATAAACATGCTTTTGGTGGACAATGATGAAGGATTAGAGAACCTGAGTCGCAGCATGCACTCCTTGTAGGTTTCACATAACGGTCAAGTGGGTTATTTACAATCAACCCAAACAGACCCTAGCTTTCTTGTGATAATCATTAAAACATTGTTTTGTGGACACATGCTAGATCTTTGAGGAGATTTTATGTGAGCTGCTCTTTATGTAAAAAAAAAAAAAAATACGGAACATGCTAGACTAGTGAAAACAAAAAAAAGAAGAAAGAGAGGTAGAGGAAGACCAAAGGTCTAAATGGACAGAGGATGTAAAAGATAAGGCAAGCAGTAGGCTAGCTGAGTGCATGCCACTGGCCTTAGTTTGACTAGATCCATGGCGAGGCAAGTGCACCTTAATCGAGTCCAGAGGGAAAAAAAATAGAGCAGGTTTTGTTTTGTTTGGAGTTTGGGGTTGTTTTGTTTGTGTGTGTGTGTGTGTGTGTGTGTGTGTGTGTGTGTGTGTGTGTGTGTGTGTGTGTGTGTGTGTGTGTGTGCTGTGTGTGTGTGTGTGTGTGTGTGTGTGTGTGTGTGGTGGGGTGGGGGTGGGGGGGTTGGAAACCTATCTGTTGGAGGTTTAACTTATCTACTGAGGGTGTCGATCTCACAGCAAATTAATTTGGACAGGGACCAGGGTTCCAGCCTTTTGCGGAGATGGTTGTTCAAGGCGGTAAAATCCAGTCCAAAGCTTCACCGATTTATTAGGAACCTTTACTGAAATGTACGTCAATAATTATTTGTCTGTATTGGTCTATTGGGTGAGGGACTGAACGGAGACTCAGTCTGTAGCAAGCATTTAGCCATATCTATCTATCTATCTAGTCCTCTTTGTGCTCAGGTAGCACATAAGGCCTCGACTAGAGCCCGCCGCTGATGTCGGTCGGCTGAAACACGCTCCAGACGGCCCCATGTCCAACCCTTTTCCTTCATCTCCCTCTCTACTGTTCTCCTCCAAGTTTCCTTGGGGCGGCCTCTCTTTCTTCGACCGTCTGGAGTCCATCGTAGGGCGATTCTGGATATTTAGCCATATAGTCTGTATTTATTTTGTCTATCAGGTGAGAGACTGAACGGAGACAGTCTATAACAAAGCATTTATCCATATAAAAGAAATGACCTGTATTTATTTTGTCTAGTAGGTGACATATTAAACGGAGAACAAAGGGCCGGATAAAAAAAAAAAAAAGTATGTAAATACTTACTCTGTTACCCTTGAAAAATAAAGATTGTTCGTTCAATAAAAAAAAAGGCAGTCTGTAACAAGCATTGAACTACAATATCAGAATGCTCGGCAGGAGACCTTTCTGGCAGTAATGTGTGGTGAAGCAACTCCCCTAACCAGCCATACAGAGAGAGAGAGAGAGAGAGAGAGAGAGAGAGAGAGAGAGAGAGAGAGAGGAGAGGAGAGAGAGAGAGAGAGAGAGAGAGAGAGAGAGAGAGAGAGGAATTTGATTTATTCTTTTATATCGAGGATAATGGAATAAGCACTCCTGTGCTTTTTTATATCCAGTCCCCGTGTGTATGCAGTTTAGTAAATGTCATCTGTTCCCACCGGCACACGATGGCCTACTCTTACGAAAAGCGGAACAGGATTTAACGTGTGCCCAAGATGTTCTGCGTGCGTTCGCACACGGGGCCTCGGTTTAAAGTCTCATCCGAAGGACTTTTGGGAAGAGTGGAGTCGGCACTGATGTTAACTCCAGGAGAAAAATCTCCTCGACCGGAATCGAACCCGGGTCGTCAAATTGTCAGCGCAATGTTCTGACCACTAGGCTATCCGTCCCGAGAGAGAGAGAGAGAGAGAGAGAGAGAGAGAGAGAGAGAGAGAGAGAGAGAGAGAGAGAGATGAGAGAGAGGAGAGAGAGAGAGAGAGAGAGAGAGAGAGAGAGAGAGAGAGAGAGAGAGGAGATGTAATTGGCACCTTACTCTGCTGATGCGTTCTCCTCAAAGAGATCGTTACCAATTTCAAGCAGAGAATTCTATGATGGTAGGGTAAAGGTAAAGGTGTCCCATAACCTATGTGGTCGTAGGGGAACCAGGCATCAGAGACCTCAGCTTCTCTAGGGGCCAGCATATTGAGGGCGGTGCGCATCTCCTTTCCTTCGTTGCTTTACTTACCCTGACCCTAAAGAGGGCAGGTACCCATTTACAGCTGGGTGAACTAGGGGACTGTACTGACACCAAGGCGCGGAAACGGTCACCCATTCAACTGGTAACCACGCTCGATGCTGCTTAATCTTGGCTTGGGGAAAGCGAGTGCTCTGACCACTGAGCTATCCCATCCCTTGTGATGGTAAAGGCTAAACAAGTCAGCATAGTGCAAGAGACTTGAATTTTACATTACAAACACTGTCCCCCAAAATCATCAGGAATTGAAGGATCGGATGGGTGCAGCTATGTTAGAAAAGAATGAATCGAGATGGGAACAAAAATCAAACCACCCTAAATAGAACAACAGTGATGATAACTGTTAAGATCTATGCATTGAGCTTATAAAGCATTGAAACTTTTCGCTTCTTACATTGATCTACATTGTCATAATCGCAATCTGACGACCCCGGTTCGAATCGCACTCAAAGGGATTTTTTCCTCTGGGGTTAATAGTGCTGACTCCACTCTCCCCAAAAGTCCTTCGGATGAGACTATAAACCGAGGCCCCGTGAGCGAACGCACACGGAACATCTTGCGTACACGTTAAAACGTGTTCCGCTTTTCGAAAGAGTAGGCTAATGTGTGCTAGTGCGAACAGATGACAAAATGTACAATACTGATACACACGGGGACTGTTTGTAAGAAAGAAAAGCACATGAGTGTTTATTCCATTATCTTCGATATAAAAAAATAAATAAATCAACCAATCAAATGGCCAAACGAGTTTTGTCATGCTTTGCGCCTTTGGAGCACAGACTATAAGCCGTTGCCTTGTTGTAACTTACAATGTTTACGTGTAAAATAACCATAGTTTTACAGAATAAACATTTCTTTAAACCAGAGGGTCAATTCATGCAGGTCTCAGAAAAAAATGTTTGCTGAAATTACGGCAGTATTCATCAGACAAAAGCCGACAGAACTTTGGTCTGGTTTTGAGTCTATAGTAGGTAAGAACAGCTCTACTTATATGCTAACATTTACCTCACACACATACACACGTACGTGCCATTCACAGACGCCTTATCAATCAACACACTTTGTTCAAAACGTCTTAAGTGGTTTCAAAACTACCGGAATCATGGCAGTCAAGTGGATGACGTACGGTTGTTCAAACGGGTCACGGTTCTCCGTCACGATGAGGACCCGTGTGTATGTTGACTGTCACAAGTGGGCCAGGTCAATGGGAGCAGATTGCGGACAAGAGCTTCTTTCTGTTGTTTTTTTTAAAGGAATATTAAAGATTATGTAGGCCGACATGGTTTAGTAGCGGTGGTGGTAGTGTAACGATAGTGGTGTTTATGTATATGTGGGGATTTGTTATGTATGTCAAGAGGATTTTTTTTTATATAACTGATCTTTTTTTTTACTTGAATTTCATTGCCGTTCAGTTATTCAAGCCATACAGTACGTGCTGGTATTACATAAACTTCGATGCGGTGTCTATCATTGACATGGATACCACGGCAATGGCAATGCCTTATTATTTCTAATAAAGATAAAAAGGTAAATGTGTCCCATTAGGCTACCTTTTATTTGTAGTCGTAGGGGAGCGAGGCATCAGAGACCTCAGCTTCTCTAGGGGCCAGCATATTGAGGGCGGCGCCCATCTCCTCTCACTCGCTGCTTTACTTTCCCTGGCCCTTAAGAGGGGAGGTACCCATTTACAGCTGGGTGAACTGGGGGGACTGTTACTGAAGCCAAGGCGCGGCAAACGGTCACCCATCCAACTGGTAACCATGCTCGAGGGTACTTAACTTGGGTTGGGGAAAGCGAGCCCTCTGACCACTTAGCCATCTTGCCCCCAATAAAGGTATATGAAATAAGGTATATATATGTATATCTAATAAAATTATATGTTGGTATTTCATGGCACGAACTGTCTGTAAAACTTGGCTCGGCAGTGGTTATCCCGGTCACATTCAAACAAAGTAGAAACAGGCAATGTCGTGTCTGTCCTTATCTTTTTCTTTGTCCTCTTCTTCATCGAACTCAGACAGCAACTATTGTTGTCTGTCATAATTAATTATGAGCAGAAACGTATTGTGCTGCGGTTAAAAGCCTGACAAGTCAGGCCCAGCAAATTCCGACTTCAGCATTTAACTTGATGATATATTGTTTTTCATTTTGGTTTGTTACTATTTCAAGAGCTAAAGTTCTTTTTTAGGAAAGTGACTTGACGTAATGTTTTGGTAGAATGGCAGGCTGGCTGACTGACTGGCTGGCTAACAACAGATACATATATATACTTCTCTGTCGGTAGTTGGTGTTGGTGGTACCATGAAAGTAATAAGAGTGATGAGCATGCCGTATATCAAAACGTGTAGCCAGTTTGTGTTAGCCACCCTGTGCGCTTGTAAGTGTGGTGAACTTTCGTATGGATGACTTCAACACTAACATATATAGAGGTCAAAAAGGTAAAGGTGTCCCTTAACCTATGTGGTCGTAGGGGAGCGAGGGGTCAGCTTCTCCAGGGGCCAGCATATTGAGGGCGGCGCCCATCTCCTCTCCCTTGCTGCTTTACCTTCCCTGAAGCCAAGGCGCGCAAACGGGTCACCCATCCAATTGGTAACAATGCTTAATGTTGCTTAACCTTTGCTGGGGGAAAGCGTGTGGTCTGACCATTGAGCTGTCCCGTCCCGAAGTTAGCAAATGTTTGGCTGGTTACTACTTTAAAAAAATTGTATTCATATTCTTTCATTTCAAATATAATGAATAGTTACTTATTAAGTTTTTCTTTTAAACATCCAATCCCCATATGCCTGCAGTTTTGTAAAATTTGTCATCTGCTGCCACTGGCACACTATGGCCAACCTTTTACGAAAAGCAAACCATGCTTTAACGTCTGCACAAGATGTTTTGCGTGCGTTCGCACATGGGACCTCGGTTTATGGTCTCATCTGAAGGACTTTGGGGAAAGTGGAGTCGGCACTGAAGTTAACTCCAGGAGGAAAATCCCCTTGGGTCTGTGGTGGTTAGAACCTGGATTGGATCCCAGAGCTGAGTGTGTTTTGAGCCCAGAGAGAGAGGAGAGAGAGAGAGAGAGAGAGAGAGAGAGAGAGAGAGAGAGAGAGGAGAGAGAGAGAGGAGAGAGAGAGAGAGAGAGAGAGAGAGAGGAGAGAGAGAGAGAGATTCAAAAAAGATTCAAGATTCAAAATATTTTATTGCCATTTAAGTCATGCAGACTTATTTGACACAACAAAACAAACATCAGTTTTAATTATCTTTCTGCCCAAAATGATGTCCACTAAAAACATGTTGCATTCTTCTTCTCTTTTTCTCTTTTCTCAAAACATTCATTCACATATCTAATGATATCTGCTTGATATATATCAACTGCGATTATGTCGCTTACCTTATCTATATGTTTTTTACGTTCTTTGTCTTTGGTTTTAACTTTGAATAACAAACTGTTTCTGAGTTCATCATATAACACACATTCATCGAGTACATGAAATTCATCTTCTATTTTGTTACAAAATTTACATTTTCTGTCCTCTCTGGGCATATTTTGGTGTCTCCCTTTCTCTATCATTAAATCGTGACAGCTTAAGCGAAATTTACAAAAAGTATTTTTATGAGTTTTGTTTTCATAGTTAATAAGATATGGTTCCAGTCTGTATTCCTTGGTTACAAAATCATAAAATTTTAGTTTTGCAAACTGTTTTTTCTGGTAGTTTCAGAATGTTTTATACATAGTCTGAAGCTTTCTTTGAACAGCATAACTTAACCGATGAACATCAAAAGTACTCTGGTTTTTCCACACATGTTTAAACCCAATTGTGTAAAGGATATTTTTTTACTGTATTGATCCATTTATCACATGTATTCGTCTGATACAAATAATCGTATACTATTCTAATATAAGAGTTTGGTTTTGATTCTGTTAAATGAATCCAAAAGGATATTATCTGGCATATGATTTTAAGAGTCAGTGGAAATCTTCCTAATTCACCCAGAGTGGGTAGTACCAATGCTTTTTTATGAACTCCCAGTATTTGTTTACAAAATTTTATATGAAAAGTTTCATACAGAAACTGATTTGATAAGCATGTCTTGAACAATTCATCAATATGAAATTCTGTCTCCCCATGAAAACAAAAAGGAAACCAAACTTCTGCTCCATAAGTTAAAACAGGAGTTATTAATGAGTCAAATAAACGCATTATTATAATAGTCTTTAAATTTTGTCCATGAACTGCTCTTTTAAAGGCGTACAATGCTTTATTACTTTGTTTTACTAAATGTTCTTGTGTTGCTTGAAACTTATCATTCTGATGAAAGATGACACCTAGATATTTGTAAGTTTCTACTGTTTCAATTACATGCTCTCCACACTTAAAATGTATGGGAATTTTAGGTGGTGATCTCGGAAAGGTTATTACCTTTGTTTTGGTTTTGTTCATCTTTAAGCCCCAGTTTGAACTGTATTCTTGAAGTTTATTCAATTTAGTTTGAAGACCTACTTTGGTTGTTGATAGTAATGCTAGGTCATCAGCATATAGTAAACAAGGAATTCTGTCTCTCAAAGTTATATATGGTGAATCTTTCTCGTCAATATACTGAACTATATCATTGACATATATATTAAATAATGTAGGGCTTAATGTATTTCCCTGATGCACCCCTCTTTTCACTCTGATTTCACCGGTGTGTTTTCCTTGCCTGTTTGTAACTACTGTTGCATTCCAACACATGTTTTTAATAACATTATAGGTTTTACCTGTTATCCCTATTTCGTTTAGCTTTATTAGAAGACCCTCATGCCACACATTATCGAAAGCTTTCTGAAAATCTACAAAGCAGCAATAAAGTCTTTTACTTTTTACTTTTAGCACTTTATCTATTAAATTGTTAAGTAGAAAGATATGGTCCGTTGTTCTGCATGTTTTCCTGAATCCAGCTTGTTCTCTGACAATACTATTGTTATTTTCTAAATATTCAGATATTCTTTGATTTAGTATTTGACAAAAAAGTTTTCCAATAGTGTTTGTTAACGTAATTCCTCTGCAGTTTTCCGGATTATATGTGCATCCACTTTTATAGATCGGGACATTCACTCCCACTTTCCAGTCAGGGAGAGAGAGAGAGAGAGAGAGAGAGAGAGAGAGAGAGAGGAGAGAGGAGAGAGAGAGAGAGAGAGAGAGAGAGAGAGAGAGAGAGAGAGAGAGAGGGGAGAGAATGAAATACTTTATTTACAGAGGGTGGTACATCCAGTACAAAGACTTGTTTTCATCCTGCCTCCAAAAAGGGAATAAGTATAAACACCACACAGAGAGACAGAGACAGACAGACAGAGACAGAGACGGACAGACAGACAGACACAGACAGACAGACAGACACTAAGACGCCCAGTTTAGGAGGAGGGCAGAGAGTGCTCGCAGAACTTGACGTGGGGAGGATTTGTTCTATTGGGGGTGGGGGTAAAAAGTATTTTAAAAAAAGAAGAAGAAGAAAAAAGGCAAACCTAAATTGAATGTCTATAAACTGATCAAGCGTACTTGACCTGCCTACCTCAAGTGTTTGCAAACATCAGCCCCGCGGGGCTACTAGAGAAGGGTTTGTGTCCGACATGTATGTATAGATACACAGTTAGCCATTATGGAGTTGGGCCCACAGTTAACTTTGGCTACACATCAGTATTGATTTTGGCTACTTTTCCTTCTAGTTTCATATAATTATCACCCTTGCGTTCGCATGCACTGCACGCACTAAGGTATCCACAGAACTAAAAATGTCTTTTTTCCCCAGAAAGACAAGCCCCTGACTCAAAGCTTATGTGATTTTGCACAAATTTGGTTAGGTTTTTTTTTTTTTTTAATTCAGCAAACGCTATACACCCTCAGTCCTTTGCTGTCTGCTGCTTCCAAACCTCATCTCAATAGGAGGGCGACCCATTAACAACCTGCGCTTGGCTGACGATATTGATCTCATGGGAGGCAGCAACAAGGAACTCCAAGACCTTACCAACAGACTGGTAGACAGAGCAGGCGCATATGGGATGGAAGTCATCACAGAAAAGAGTAAAGTAATGGTCAACAGTGCAAACTACACCACAGCACAGATCTACATGAACGGCCAGCAGCTGGAAGAAGTAGACGCTTTCAAATATCTTGGCGCTACCCTCACGAAAGATGGACGCCCCACTACAGAGATCAAGAGCAGGCTAGCCATGGCAACAATAGCTATGGCAAAAACTGAACAAGATATGGAGAAGCAACGACACCAGCTTCAAAACAAAAGTCAAATTGTTCAGATCCTTGGTCATCTCCATCTTGCTCTACGGCTGCGAAAGTTGGACAATGACCGCTGAAACCACCAAGCGGATCCAGACATTCGAGACAAAAGGCTTCAGGCGACTGCTTGGCATTTCATGGAAGGATCGGAAAACAAACACCTATGTGCGAAGTCAAGTCGCACTGATGGCTGGCCCTCAGGAACCCCTACTAGCCACTGTCAAGAAAAGGAAGCTGGCATGGTTCGGCTATGTCACACGCCACAACACCCTCCCCAAGACAGACCTACAAGGAACGCTAGAAGGTGGCAGACGCCGAGGCAGACAAACCTGCAGACAAGCTGGATGGATAACATCAAGGAGTGGACCCACCTAGACAGTCCAACACTCATTCGGAAGGCGGAGGACAGGGCTGGATGGCGACGGCTGGCTGCAGAATCGTCTCTCATGTCTCCTCCACGACCATCCCGGTCATGAGAAAAGAAGAAGAAGAAGTTGATCTGAGAAAACCTCCCAAAAATTGAACTAGATTGGTATACTGGTTGTGAACATCACCTATTCTAAATACAGGCAGATTCTCTGGACTCGTTCCTTTACTAAAAAGCATCATATTTGTTTTTTCAGGTGAGAGTGCAAGTCCGTTTTCTCTCATAAAAGTATACAAACTATCTAAATCAATTTGATATGTTTTCCTTATATGATTTATATCTCTTTTATATCTCTTTCGTGTGTGTGTGTGTGTGTGTGTGTGTGTGTGTGTGTGTGTGTGTGGTGCCGTTCTTGTGACGACACCACATTCGGAAGAAGGCACCCTGGCTTTAGTCTTATTAATCTATGGGAACAAAAGGTGGCACAGAACACGGAACTATACCTAGTAATTATGATAATAAAAAATTATATAAGCTGATACACCACACCACAGTGAAGGGCTTCCGCCACATGCTCACACACACACTTACACACACACACACACACACACACACACACACACACACACACACACACACACACAAGAATAAAGGCCATGTTCAGAAGGTGTGACAAGTAGCCTGTTTCAGTCCCTCACTACCGCGAGTTTTGCACAGTAACAGAGCTCAGGGCACCAAAAGAGTGGTCTACTATAATAGGGACTTGATATAGCGTTGAAACTTGTAAAGTGTAACATTGCTACTGTTGTAACATCTTTCATTCGAGACCACCACACGAACACAACGTACTTCTTTTGTGATCTAGTGTAATCTGGTATTCAGAGTGAGTACTTTTTACTGGTCGAGTATCGAGAGTATCGAGAGCGGAAACCGATCTATCTTGTGTGGCTATGTGCACAGTAGGCAACATGACTGTGTGCCTATGCACACGATCACCACACACAACATCTCCCCCTTGAAAATGGACAAATCGCACTTTCGAAGTGTGCCAACAATTATAGTTTAGAGTCACTCAATGATAACCGAAGGGGAGAAGTATTTTCATTTTATCTGTAGCGAGCAGGGACGATGACTGCACGCCCACTTGTAGTTGTTCCGACCGGACCCACTGGCGAAGTCGTTGGCACCCCTTGCTGGGTAGTCTGGCCTGCTAGGCTGCCCTGGCTGGTCCTCTGGACAGGAGGTGAAGGCGAACCAGGCTGGAGCGGCGTCTGGTCATCCTGGAGTCGTGCTGGGACATGGTTGTCTGGACACCTCTGCATGCTTGGGACAGGTCCAGGGTCAGGTGGGTTGGTAGGCAGGACACTGGGAAGTGGGTGACATGGAACTGAAAGGGGAATGTCACCTGTGGGACTCTGGATCATGGGGAAGGACTGGGACAGGCGAAGGTGTCTGCGGTTTCGCCTATACTGCGCGCCTGACTTGGTCTGCACCAAGTATGAGCGAGGAGCAACCTGGCTCAAAACTGTTGCTGGATCAGACCACTTGGCCTCGTGGTCTAATTTCTGCAAGACTGGGTCCCCTGGACAAAGTTCTGGCAGTGATTGTGCTCCATGGCGTCTGTCATAGTATGTCTTGTTGTTTTTCTTTGACTTAGAGTCGTTTTCCTTGACGACCTCTCTGTCATACTGCTGAGGATCAAGGTTTGTCTGCAGGGTTGGCAGTGTTGTTCTCAGTCGACGTCCCATGGCGAGCTCTGCTGGACTCAGTCGTGTTGGACCCGTGGGCGTTGCACGATATGTGAGGAGTGCTAGGAATGGGTCCTCTTGCTCCAGAATGCATTTGGCTGTTTGAACGGCTCTCTCTGCCTCCCCATTGGAGATCGGAAAGTACGGACTGCTAGTGCAGTGTGTGAAATTCCACTGTTTTGCAAACGTTTGGAATTCTGATGATGTAAACTGTCGTCCATTGTCAGATACCACCGTCTCTGGAATTCCATGATGAGCAAAAATGTTTTTCAGTCTTGCAATGACAGTTGCTGATGTCACGTTTGGAAGATGTGCTATCTCAATGTATCTGGAGAAGTAGTCAACCAAGACTAAGTACTGTTGTCCTTTTACCTCACATATGTCTGTTCCTACCATCTGGAATGGTCGTTCTGGGAGAGGTGTAGGCTGGAGTGGTTCACTTCTTTGTGATGAATGTCTGATTTCACAATGGCTACATTGTTGGACTTTGTTCACAATTTCCTTGTTCAGTCCTGGCCACCAAACCGATGAGTTTGCTCTTTCTCGACATTTCTGAATGCCGAGATGTCCTGCATGAATGAGGTCAAGGATACCAGCTCGCAGCGAAGTTGGTATTACAATTCTGTTTGCCTTGATGAGTAAGCCATTGTGAACACTCAGTTCGTTCCGCACTGCATACAGTTCTTGGAGTTCTGGGCCTACATCAGTCTGGTAAGCAGGCCATCCCATCACGGTGTATTGCACTGCTGCGCTGAGCACTCTGTCCCGACTTGTCTCTTGGCTGATCTCTTCCAGACGTCTGTCTGTTGCTGGCCAGGTTGACTTGATGAGATCAACATGAGCTTCGATGTCTTGTCGAACCTGCTGAAAGTCATCTTGCTGGGACTCGTGAGGTATGGGGCTGCGAGACAAGGTGTCTGCTATCACAAGGTCTTTGCCAGGAGCGTAGACTGCATGAGGACTAAACCTCATCAGCCTCATGAGGAGACGTTGACAACGCAAGGGCGTCTCTTGAAGATCCTTGGTGTTGATCAAAGGGACAAGGGGTTTGTGGTCAGTTTGGAGAGTGAAGGATTCAAGACCCACGAGGTACCTTGAGAATTTTTCACATGACCACACAGCAGCCAGACACTCCTTCTCTATTTGTGCGTATGAACGTTCTGCTGGCGTCAAGGTGCGTGAGCAGTAGGCTACAGGCCTCTGGACTCCATCATGCTCTTGGAGTAGAACACCTCCAAGACCATAACTGCTGGCATCACTGCTGACTGTTGTTGGTTTGGTGAGGTCAAAGAAAGCAAGGACTGGTGCCGAAGTCAGTGCCATCTTCACCTTGTGGAGAGCTTCATGCTGTGGTTCACCCCACATCCACTCCTTGTCTTTCTCCAACAACTGGGTGACTGGACGCAGTGTTGAGGACAGATCTGGGATGTATCTGCCCAGAAAGTTGATCAGGCCCAACATTCTTTGCAGTTCTTGAACATTCTTTGGGTCAGGCATGTCCATCAATGCTGCTACCTTGGCTGGGTCAGGTTTCACTCCATTCTCACTGATCAGGTGACCCAGGAATTCTATCTCAGGCTTTCTCAGTTCTGACTTCTCTTTGTTCAGTTTCAGGTGATGAGAGTGAAGTTTCTGAAGAACATCATCCAGGTGCTTCTCGTGTGTACTTGTATCCTCACTGAAGACGAGAATATCATCAAAGTAACACAGAACATTCTGCATGCCTACCAAGATCCCTTCTACAGTTCTTTGGAATATTTCTGGCGCTGAAGAAATTCCAAATGGAAGTCTCTTGTAGAAGAATCTGCCGTTTGGAGTGATGAACGTAGTGAGTTTTGCTGTCTCACTGTCGAGTGGTAGTTGCCAAAATCCTGAAGTAGCATCAAGTTTACTGAAGACCTTAGAGCCACTGAGCTTGTAAAGTAGGTCATCCATCGTTGGCAGGATGTACCTCTCTCGTTTCACTGCTTCATTGAGTTTCTTGAAGTCTGTACAGATACGTATTCTGCCATTCTTCTTCTGGACTGGTACCATTGGAGCACACCAGTCAGTTGGAGTTGTGATCTCCTCAATGATCCCTAGTTTCTCCATCTGTTCCAGCTCTGCTTTCACTTTTTCAAGGAGGGGAATTGGAACACGTCGTGCAGTTGTTATGCTGTAGGGCTGTGCACCTTCTTTCAATGCTATCTTCACAGGTTTGCAATCAACAGGTGGTCCATCAAGTGTGTTTTGGAAAACTCCTTGTTCCACGCTGTCAACACGCTTGATCAGGTTGAGTGCGAGGGACGCACTCCGACTCAAGAGATTATCCATCTCACCACTAACAACAACGATATTCAGAGACAATGAGTTGTCTGTACCATGCAGCTTGACTTGGGCTTTGAACTGGCCTACTGTTTTCAGTACACCACCTGGTGACTTCAAGACAGCTTTTGTTGGGGTGAGTGGTGGTGCCAAATGAAGCTTGTCATACTGGCTACGTGACATAATAGAAATGTCTGCTCCTGTGTCAATTTTGAATTGATGCACTGAATTGCAAATGTCAAGTTTTGTATACCATGGAGGAACATTGGTTTCTACAGCTCCCAAGAAGAATGTGTTGCTTGATGTTGCCTCTTCTACTGTGTCAGTTTGCTTTGGTTTACTGCGACATACAACTGAGAAATGATTCAGCTTTCCACAACTATGACATTTTTTTCCTTGGGCTGGACAATCATTCCCTTGATGAGAATCCCTACCACATCTGTTGCATTTGTTACTGTGAGTGTGACCTCCTCTGCCTCCACGTAAAGCAGAGTGATGACCATAACCTCTGTGTTTGCCACGCATTGTGCCACAATGCGAGTTGCTGCTATGACGAGGCCCACTAGTGTTGCCATGGGTGCTGCCTTGATAACCACTATGACCACCTCGCCTAGATTCACGCTGACCGTGGACTGTATCTACGTGTGAAGTTGAGCGCTGAGCAGACAGCTGCTGCTTCACTTGCTCATGCTGACGTGCTATCTGGGTAGCGTCTTTGAGTGTCAATTGAGCTTGGAGTTGTAGCTTCTCTGATAGCTCCTTGTCAAGTAAGCCTACAACAAGCCTATCTCGAATGGCTGACTCTCTATTTTCAAACTCTGCGTGTTCTGCAAGATCGTAGAGCGCACGAATGTAGGTCTCTATGTTTTCTCCCTGCTTTAGAGAACGTTGGTGGAATATGGCGCGTTCATGAATGACATTTACCTTTGGTGTGAAATGTTCATTGAAAAGTGTCATCACATTATCAAACGTTGTAGCAGGACTGATTTCAAAAGTTGCATAAATCTTCTCTGCTTCTGGTCCCATGCTGTAAATCAGGGACGATACTTGGATATCGAATGATTTCTTTGAAAGTTCGACACATGTATGGTATCTTTGAAAGCGCTGTCACCATGACGGCCACTGTTCTGGCGCAGTGAAATCAAACGCAGAAGGTGGTTTGAAGGACATTTTGAACTTGCTGCACTGAATAATAGTCTGTCGATCAGATATTGAGACAAGAAAAAGTCTACATACCTTCACAATCACGTATTTCAGTCAGTCCTTTCTATCTACGAGTTCAGCACTGGTAACAAATAAATAAAACTATTTGTTTTTTCTTCTTTTTTTTTTTTCTATGTCACCACCGTTCTCTGCCATTGTTGTCTGCATTTCACCGTTGCTCTTTGCAGTTTTTACCGCTGCCACCATGTAACATTGCTACTGTTGTAACATCTTTCATTCGAGACCACCACACGAACACAACGTACTTCTTTTGTGATCTAGCGTAATCTGGTATTCAGAGTGAGTACTTTTTACCGGTCGAGTATCGAGAGCGGAAACCCGATCTATCTTGTGTGGCTATGTGCACAGTAGGCAACATGACTGTGTGCCTATGCGCAGGATCACCACACACAACATAAAGCAACAAACCAAAGTGTTTACATACAGATCATTTACATGCGTGCAACCATCCATAAAAGTATTGGATTTAAAGATATCAAATTTATTCACACCACACACACACACACACACACACACACACACACACACACACACACACACACACACACACACACACACACACACGATTCAAGATTCAAGATTTAATTCCTTTCACCCCTTTTGGGGCATGGAGAAAAACAAACAAGTTCAACAGGAGAAAAGAAACCTTACAGCAATACATCCAAAAGTATTATCAATATCAACAGGAACTGAAAAGCAAGAATTCATCGCGAAATAATAAACTAACAAATTTAAAGACTCAGGACATTTTTTAAAGGTATGTAAATTTCTGTAAAAGACACAATCCACACTGGTTAAAGGCATCAAATCAAATTTCAAAAAATATCTGCAACTCTTAGAAGAACTTTTCGAGATTGACATTTCATCAGCCTGCAAAAATTATAACTATAATAATTATAAGTTTATAACACTCACGCAGCAATGACAAAAATTACATAAATATAGGAGAAGTGAACCAAGAGCTAAACAATACGTCAACATCATGGATCAGGTTATAGGGAAAAGAAACAAAAACATAAACAGTACATGAAGAAAAATACGATCATTCAAGTACAATCCATTTTGAAGAATAACTGAGGATTTAATTTCAAACAAGACCTCACAATGCAAGATTAAATGAACCCAAGACAGTACAACATAAGCCCAAATCATACAGACAAATAATAAAAGTAAAAATTAATATGGGCATGAATAACAACAAGCAGCCAAATGTGAGGTAGTATCGGAACATACCCGGACTTACAGTTTGTCCATCATATGTTTCTTCAAAAGTTTCATAAACTTAGGGAACTGATTTTTAAAAAAGGTGGTAGATTATTCCACAATGTTCTTCCTGAATAAGCAAGGGTTCACTTCTAGAGATTATTATTGGGCCTGGGCAGAAACAATCTATGAGAAGGCCTGTCTTTATTGACAGCAAACAGTTTCACAATTTTCTTTGGGGCTTTTCGTTTAATATATTGTAGCCTACATACTTAGACACTTGTTGAATTGCATACTGCCTTTGAGTGGAAGAATTTCTAATTCTCTGTTGTTGGTAGTGGTCAGTATATTAGGATTCAATGGGTTAGTTTAACGGCTCTTTTATGTAGGCGGTGTATAGTCTCATCCGAAGGACTTTTGGGGAGAGTGGAGTCAGCACTGATGTTAACTCCAGGAGAAAAATCACCTCGAACGGAATCGAACCTAGGTCGTCAAATTGCCAGCGAAATGTTCTGACCACTAGTTTATCCCGTCACCCCAGATAGGGAAAATGAGCCAGTAACTAAAGAAGACTTGAACATCATAGATCAGGTTATAGAAAAAATGAAAAACAAAGAAAAACAAAACAAAAATACATTCAGAAAACTACAATCATTTCAGCACGTTACGAAGACCAATAAGGGAAGCAACTCTTCCCGGTATATCAAAGAAAACGTAACTCTTACGTTACGCAGACCAATAAGGGAAGCAACTCTTCCCGGTATATTAAAGAAAACGTAACTCTTAACAGTAATTCTTACAGTAAAATGACTGCTGCTAAATTAGCACATAATTGTGTGTGTGTGTGTGTGTGTGTGTGTGTGTGTGTGTGTGTGTGTGTGCGCGCGTGCGTGCGTGCGTGCATGTGTTATTGATTTTTTTTATTACTCTTTTATATCGAGGATAATGGAATAAGCACCCATGTGCTTTTTTATTTTATTTTTATTTTATATAATTCTTTTATATCGAGGATAATGGAATAAGTATCTTGTGTTTTTTTACATCCAGTCCCCGTGTATGTGCAGTTTTGTCAATCTTGTCATCTGTTCCCACCGGCACACAATTGCCTACTCTTACAAAAAGCGGAACAGGATTTAACGTGTGCGAAGATGTTCTGTGTACGTTCCACACGGGCCTCTATATATAGGCCTACTCTCATCCGAAGGAACTGGGGAGGAGTTTGCATTAATGTTAACTCCAGGGGTGAAATCCCCTTGAACGAGATTCCAACAGGGTCGCCAGATTGTAAGCACTATGTTCTAACTACTATAGGCTACTATCCCGTTACCCTGTGCACGCGCGCCTGTATGTGTGTGTTGTGTGTGTGTGTGTGTGTGTGTGTGTGTGTGTGTGTGTGTGTGTGTGTGTGTGTGCGCGCGCGCGCGCGTGTGTGTGTTTGCATAGGTGCGTGCGTGCATGCGTGTGTGTGTATGTGTGTGCGAGTGTGCTTGCGTGTGTGTGTGTGTGTGTGTGTGTGTGTGTGTGTGTGTGTGTGTGTGTGTGTGTGTGTGTGTGTGTGTGTTTTATTTTTAATTTAATTTCTTTGTATATCCAGGATGATGGGATTAGCACTTGTGTTTTTTACATCCAGTCTCCGTGTGTATGCAGTTTTGTAAATATCTGTTCCCACCGGCACACGATGGCCTACTCTTACGAAAAGCAGAACAGGATTTAATGTGTGTGTATGATGTTCTGCGTGCGTTCATAAACAGGACCTCGGTTTCAAGTCTCATCCGAAGAACTTTTGGGGACAGTGGAGTCAGCACTGATGTTAACTCCAGGAGAAAAATCTCCTCGAGTGGAAATCGAACCTAGAATAGGTTACCTGTCATGACAATACCATCTCTTTCATGCATGCAATGTTTTTTTTTATTTGTTTTTTTTACAGTTTTAATACGAGTGTGACTTCATGACAATACAATATCTTTCATGAATGCAATGTCTTTTGTAGTTTTAATATGAGATAATAACTAGACATAATAGTTTACTGGTTGTATAGGCCTATTCTCGACACTGTGGCCTGTCATCAGTGTTAGTGCAGCCGACACTATTTGTTTTTTCTTTTATATGGAGGATAATGGAACATCCAGTCCCCGTGTATATGCCGTTTTGTAAATTTTGTCATCTGTTCCCATCAGCACACAATGCCCTACTCTTCCTAAAAGCGGAACAAGTTTTAACGTGCGGAAGATGTTCTGCTGTGTTTGCACACGGGACCTCGGTTTATAGTCTCTTGTTTGAAGGATGAAGTCTAGATCATCACGTCTTCGATTTTAGTGTGCGTGTTGTTTAATCTCCGCTTTAATGAGCTACGGTGAATGCTGGCCAGTCTTCCTGTAAAGTAGCCAGTAGGCCTATAGCATGTGTTTAGACTTGTCAGTCAGTGTCTGTAATACCCTTACATGTTTTTAGACGCGTTATTCAGAGTCCACCGTTTTTTGTGGGTTTTTTTCCCCTTTAAGTTCCAGGATTATGGAATAAGCACTCGTGTACTTTAAAAAATTTTTTTTATACATCCAGTCCCCGTGTGTATGCAGTCTTGTAAATCTCACCTGTTCCCACTGGCACACAATGGCCAACTCATACTGAAATCAGAACCGGATTTCACATGTGTGCAAGTTGTTCTGGGTGGGTTCACACACGGGCCTCCGATTATAGTCTCATCCAAGAGACCCGTCTAATTACACTGTAATGTCCGTTGTTAAATGTTTTTGGACGCATTATCCAGAGTCTGCTGTTCATTGTTGGGTTTTTTCCCTTTTAGTTCAAGGATTATGGAATAAGCACTCGTATGCTTTTTTTTTTTTTTTTTTTTATACATCCAGTCCCCGTGCGTATGCAGTCTTGTAAATGTCATCTGTTCCCACCGGCACACGATGGCCTACTCTTACGGAAAGCAGAACCGGATATTCAAATGTGTGCAAGATGTTCTAGGTGGGTTCGCACACGGGGCCTCGGTTTATATGCGTTTTGGACGCGTTCGTCTGTTTATGTGATATAATGGATTATTCAGTGTTCGTTATATTAGAGTTTGTAGTCGGGTTATCCAGTGTCTGTTACATGTATTTTATTTTATTCATTTATATCCTCATATAAGCACTCGTGTGAGCTTTTTTTTTTTTTTTTTTTTAATCCAGTCCCCGTGTGTATGCAGTTGTGTAAATGTTCTCATCTGTTTATGTAATGTATGTAGACGTGTTCGGTGTCTAGATAATGGGATAGGCACTGGTGTGCTTTTTTTCATCCAGTCCCCGTGTGTATGCAGTTATATAAATATTATCTGTTTATATAATGTATTGTTGAGGACATTTACGTATTCTGTGTGTAGATAAGTCTGTAAGTCTGGCAATGAGTTTGTTATAGAATGTATTGTTCAGCGTCTGTAGCAGCTGGCCCCTTGAGTCATTAGACACGTGTTTTTTTTTTTATAAAAAAAACTATATCGAGGATAATGGAATGAGCACTGGTGTGCTTTTAAAAAAAAATTTTTTTAACATCATCATTACGTCATATGTTCCCACCGGCACACGATGGCCTACTCTTACAAATAGCATAACGGGATTTAACTTGTATGGAAGATGTTTAGGGAGCGTTGGTACATAGGTTTCTCATCATCTGTTCCTACCGACATGCAGAGCGTAGGAGTATATATGTATTCCTAATGCACCTTGCATGCATTTCCTTTGACCATATAGGCTATCCGCTGCCTGAATTCCAGCCTACTGCAGGTTCTTTATTTATACCACTTTAAGTCACAGCAGATTTCTCAGTGTGAAATTCGGGCTGCTCTCCCCGGGGAGAGCCCGTCGCCACAAGTGCAGCGCCTACCCATCATTTTTTTTCCCCTCAGGGATGGTGTCGAAACACACCTGTGTGCATACTGGTTTATTTGCTTTATCCTCAGCCAGAGCTCCAAGGTTTAGTGGCAGCATTTTATGCATAGTCAACACACCCACCCCTCATTTTAAGTAGCAGAATGAAGGAATAGTAAGTATATATATAGGCATCCAAGTTAGAAAGTTTATCATCTGTTCCTACCGACTCAAAACTGGCCTCTTCTTCTAGGTGGAGTGGGTTGTCGGCGAGCAC
>CM060326.1:8639765-8667265 GCA_030674155.1 Stramonita haemastoma | reverse complement strand
TCATTCTGGGGGTAACATTTTTGTGGTCAGGCTGCATGTCCCCTGTAGTAGTTGGACAGGCCAAAGTGGGTGTTATTTTTATCTATTTATGTATTCTTTTATATTGAGGATAATGGACAATGTTTGACAGCCTAAGTACTGCTGACACACCTGTCCCTCCTTCCTGCATTGGCTGTCAGCCTGTTTCTCCTCAGTCTCTCTCCTGGGCTTCAGGGCTGCCTCCCTCCCTCCCTCCAGTCCTGTTGCTGCACTGTCCCTGTCTCTCCTGTATCTTCACTTGGACTGCACCACACCTAGCAACACACACAACACACTTCTTGAGAAACAGCTCCCTTCTCTAGAAATACATGCATACACTGTCTAAAAATCATGTATACACCGACTTCCATTTGGAGAGAGAATAATCTTTATGAATAATCTTTCTTTTTCAAGGGTAACAGAGACACAGAGAGAGAGAGAGAGAGAGAGAGAGAGAGAGAGAGAGAGAGAGAGAGAGAGAGAGAGAGAGAGAGAGAGAGAGAGAGAGAGAGAGAGGAGGTGGAGAGAGAAAGAGAGAGAGAGAGAGAGAGAGAGAGAGAGAGAGAGAGAGAGAGAGAGAGAGAGAGAGAGAGAGAGAGAGAGAGAAAGAGAGATTTTATCTTTTTATTTATTTCTTTATTTCATTTTACACTGATCTCCACAGTTCAATGGGAAAAGAAACCTTGGGCAAACATCCTAGTGACTGACAGTGGATTAGGAATCCCGTGACTTATTACCTCCCTTGGTCTGTCCAAACCTGCTATCTTGTGGACAAAAGCCATTTTTCCACACCTCTCCTTTTTCCTGCACTAAGTTTTATATATTTTTTACTGTTTTTTATTCTGATAATTAAAATATCAAGGCCATTCTTCCTAAGGATACCAGAGGTTTTATCCTTAGTAATGGAATACATCAACTCTCAACTAGATAGTAGTAGTAGTCTTCAAGTTTATGTCCTTCCATGTACAGTGATACTGGACGGGGAGGGGAGGGGGAGGGAAAGAATATTTCAAGAAATTAAATAAAAAAAGAGAAGATAAAATAGATAGATGAAAATTTAAACATAAATCAATACACATTTATACAAAAAAAACAACCCCCCTTATGATAAAAATATAATAATAATATTATCAGTTGAAATATTAATAGGATAAAGAAGGAAAGGAAGAGAGACAGAAACAGAAAATGGTGGGGGTGCGATGACTAAAAATGTATATATTTTTTAAAATATATTTTTAAAGGGAATATTAGCACGTGCGCATGTGTGTTTGTCCTCTTATGCAGTGCTTAGTTGATCTCAGCTAGATACTTTCATTCTGGGGGTAACATTTTGTGGTCAGGCCTGCCTGTCCCCTGTAGCAGTTGGACAGGCCAAAGTGGGTGTTTATTTATTTTTTTATTTTTATTTTATGCATTCTTTTATATCGAGGATAATGGATAATGTTTGACAGCCTAAGTACTGCTGACACACCTGTCCCTCCCTCCTGCATTGGCTGTCAGCCTGTTTCTCCTCAGTCTCTCTCCTGGACTTCAGGGCTGCCTCCCTCCCTCCCTCCAGTCCTGTTGCTGCACTGTCCCTGCCTCTTCTGTGTCTTCACATGGCTGAACCAGACCTGGCAACACACACAGCACACTTCTTGAGAAACAGCTCCCTTCTCTAGAAATACATACATACACTGTCTAAAAATGATGTATATACCTACTTCCATTTGGAGAGAGAATAATCTTTATGAATAATCTTTATTTTTCAAGGGTGAGAGAGAGAGAGAGAGAGAGAGAGAGAGAGAGAGAGAGAGAGAGAGAGAGAGAGAGAGAGAGTTTATCTTTGTTTATATTTATTCTATTTTATTCCCTTTATTTCAAAGACAATAGATCAAGCATTCATGCGCTTTTTTTTCATCCAGTCCCCGTGTGTGTGCAATTTTGTAAATTTTGTCATTTGTTCCCACCGGAACACAATGGCATACTCTTTTGAAAAGCGGAATGGGTTTTAACCTGTGCACAAGATGTACTATATGCGTTGGTACAGGAGACCTTGGTTTATAGTCTCATCCAAAAGACTTTTGAGGGGAGTAGAGTCAGTACTGATGTTAACTCCAGAGGAAAACTCCTCTCTGTGTGTATGCGCGCGCGTGTGTGTGTGTGTGTGTGTGTGTGTGTGTGTGTGTGTGTGTGTGTGTGTGTGTGTGTGTGTGTGTGTGTGTGTGTGTGTGTGTGCTTTCTTCAATTTAGCATCTCCTCACTCATAGTGATATTAGACAAGAAACAAAACTAAAAAATAAATTGTGCTCCTTGTGTGCAGGGTTCGCGATAACCGGTAATTGCCGGTATTTTACGGATTGTAAACAGGGAATACCGAAAATTTTCGAAACAGCCGGTACCGCGTACCGATTCTGCTTGCCTGTGACCGATTAGATCAAAAAACAAAACAAAAAAAAAGTCTGAAGTGACATTTTCTGACAGTCAGTCATGCGCCTGTACTGTGCTTACGCACCTACCCCTTCCCACCCCATCCCACGAACATCTTTGGCGCCAGCCTCATTAGCCTAGCACGCAGAACAGCAAGCTTTACTGTGAAAGAATAGAGCTTCGCGCTCTTCTCGGTATGACAGTAACTTCCATTCACAATGAGTAAATGGGGCCTAGATTTATCTATTCTTTATTCTTTTAATCTTTTATATCAAGGATAATGGAATAAGCACTCCTGTGCTTTTTTACATCCAGTCCCCATGTGTATGCAGTTTTGTAAATGTCATCTGTTCCCACCGGTACACGATGGCCTGCTCTTACAAAAAGCGATAAGCGAAAAGCGGAGGGTCTTTGACTATGAATTTGCGTGTTGCTTTGAGAGAGAAGAGTCGAAAACTAAATCTAAATTGATCTGAACAAAAGATCTAGATGAGCGCTAAGCATAGAAACAAGAAAGAAGAATGTAAGTCTCACAAAAGGTGCCATGCAAAACAACAGACTGACACAGACTGTGACACAGGCGCTAGAAAAAAAATCCTATTTCCTGCGTGGCTTCGTGCCCAAGAAGCGAGTGGCAGCAGCACGGCAGTCAAAGTCTGAGAGATTCGCGTTCAATTTACATTTAGTTTTGCTGCCAAACAATTCCCCCCTCCCCCCCCCCCCCCCTCACTGAATAGTTTCGATTTGTTCACAGTACATACCGGATTTTATTTTCTGGGGACCGATTTTGGGGGAGTTGGTCAAGATATCTCTGAAATGGCAACTCGCAGTACCGGTTTTAAAAAATCCTAGCGCGAACCCTGCTTGTGTGCGTGAGTGTGTATGTGTGAGAGTGCGGGTATGATTGTCAGTGTAAGTGCCTACATGTGGATGTAAGCGGGTATGTGTGAGTGTGCGTGTTCAAACTCATTTATGTGTGAGTGAGTCTGTGTGTGTGTGTGTGTATGTGTGTGTGTGCGCGTGCGCGCGCCCATGTGTGCGAGTGTGCATGCGCACATGTGCATGTGTGTGTGTGTGCAGGAGAGTGAGTGAGTGTGTGAATGTATCTGTGAATGTGTCTGTCTGGGTATCTGTGTGTCTGTGTATGTACGAGTTCTGCAATGTATTTTTTGTTGTTGTTGGAGTTTATTATAATTGTTTAAAAAAAATTTTTTTTGGAGACTATCTGATTATTATGTTTACGGTAATAATGTAGATAGCAAGTTGTTTTAGTTCCTAGATGGAAGGCTTGATTCTTAAAAAAGCCAATGCATTGCATATTCGTTATACCATGTGTAAATCAAACTGAGACTTGACACAATCTCTCCTTCCTTATTTTATTTTTATTTTTTTTATTTTATACCACTTTATGTCAGCAGATTTCTCTGCATGAAATTCGGGCTGCTCTCCCCGGGGAGAGCGCGTCGCCATAAGTGCAGCGCCTACCCATTATTTTTTTCCCCTAAGGGATGGTGTCTAAACACGACACCTGTGTGCATGCTGGTTTCTTTTTTAAATTTTGTCATCCGCTCCTACTGGCACATGATGGCCTGCTCTTCTGAAAGGCGGAACGGGATTTTTACGTGTGCGCAAGATTTTCTGCATGCGTTCGCACATGAGGCCTCGGTTTATAGTCTCATCCGAATGACTTTTACATTCAGTTCAATTTTTTTTGTCAAACTGGGAAGAAAGGGCGAGGCTGGGTACAAACCCAGAACCTCACAGTTTACTTGTTGGCAGGCAAACGTCTTAACCATCCTGCCACCTTCCATCTTCCTGACACCTGTGGCTGACCCAGTGCTGACAGAGAGAGAGGCAGGCGGCTGTTTCTGATGCAGGCAGCCTGGCTGTTCTTTTTTTATTCTTTTATTCTTTTATATATCGAGGACAACAGAATAAGCAATCATGTGCATTTTTTCATCCGGTCCCTGTGTGTATGCAGCTTTTGCAAATATTGTCATCCATTCCCACCGGCACACGATGGCCTACTCTTACGAAAAGCAGAACAGGATTTAACGTGTGCGCAAGATGTTCTGCGTGCGTTCGCACACGGGCCTCGGTTTAAAGTCTCATCCGAAGGACTTTTGGGGAGAGTGGAGTCAGCACTGATGTTAACTCCAGGAGAAAAATTTCCTCAACCGGACTCAAACCAGGGTCGTCAAATTGCCAGCGCAATGTTCTGACCACTAGGCTATCCGTCCCCCCCCTGTTCTGACCACCAAAGCAGCAGACAAGAAGAGGAACTGACTTCACCACAAAAACTACCACCACCAAAAACAGTTGTGGCAATGATGATGATGATGAAAACTGGGGAAGGAAAAACTAAAAGTGGGGGGAGAAGAAAATAAAGAAGGCATCAAACAATGAAGAAGAAGAGGAAGCAGAAAAAAAAGTTAAAAAAAAACAAAGAAGAAGAAGAAAGTCAAAAAAAGACATAACAGAAGAAGAAAGCGGAAGAAAAGAAAGAAGAAAAAGTTCAGTTTATCCTAGACAATGCCAGCTATGTCATGTCATGTCATGTCATGTCATGTCACTCACCCTCCTGTTCACTGCTGGCTGGCTCAGTCACTGTGGGGGGGGGGGGGGGGGGGCAGACAGGTGTGGGGGCACAGGGCAGCAGGCAGTCAGTGTCTGTAGAGGGGCAAAGACCTCTGTCTGTCCAGGGGTGTAGCAATTCTCCCCCACTCTGCACATACAGAAAATGACATCAGAAACACTTCTCACTAGCACAGAAATATCAAACATACAGAAACCAGTGTACCTCACAAGCAAAGAAATACCAAACACATAAAATCAAGTGTACATCATAGCACAGAAATTTCAACACACACAGAATTAAGTGTACATCACTAGCAAACAAATATCGAACATACAGAAACCAGTGTACATCAGAAACAGGCACACAGCAATCCCATGGAAACAAGGAGAGATCAGAAACATCTTCACTTCACTTATCTAGCTGCAGCTAAACATCATAAAAAAAATAAGATGAACAATTACAGAAGGTCACTGTAAGTATTTTCAACTTAAAAAAAAAAAGTATTATCAAACTTCTTAAAAAAATTTTTTTTTTAAACCAACAAAGAAAACAACAGTGAACAATGGGGAGGGTGGTGTATCATGCAAAGACATCAACAACAATGAACAATGAGGAGGTTGGATGTATCATGCCAAAACATCAACAAGGCAACACTGGCAAGACAGCAGGATGTGACCATTCTCTATCATCAATGAAGAGAAAAATTAACATACCAAAAGTAATGACAACCCCCCCCCCCCACCCACCAACACACACACACACACACACACACACCACACACACACACACACACACACACACACACACACACACACACATGCACACACACACATGCACACACACACATGCACACACACACACACAAAAAAAAGCACACAAAAAGAAGCACTTAACTCATATACAATGCTGCTGAAACCATCTCCAGATGTTGGGTACTCAAAGAGCTGTGAACAGACACACTGAAAACACGTTATTCAAGTCTGTAATCATGTATGCAATCCATCAACCCCAATATCCCCACCCCCTTCCCCCAATACACACTCTCACCCAAATATGCATGTCAGTCCCTTTCTCTACACTTTGTGACGCTCCACCACATAATGAGACGGAGTGCACATGAGGTCAATTTTTAGTTATTGACATTTTATTAATGTACAATAAAGTGGCTATCAAATACAAAAAACAGATTGAAAATCGGACAATTCTGTGGAAAGTTATTACAAGTTGAAATGATAGACTACAGGAAGTGGCAAAATTAGTGGTTAGGGCGTTGTACTCGTAATCTAAAGGTTGCGGGTTCGATCCCAGCTATTCCGCTATGGCGTTGTGCCCTTGGAAAAGGCACTTTACGGCTATTTTCTCACCCCACCCAGGTGTAAAAAGGGTACCAACCTTGTGTTGGGGGTTAACCCTGCGATAGACTGGCGTCCTATCCAGGGGGGAGTCTATGACTCTCAGTCGCTTAACGCCACAGAAACCGGGATAAGCACCGGCCTGATGAGCCTTATGGCTCGGGACAGACTTTAACTTTTTAACTAAGTGGCAAAATGAGAAACGGACAAGTTTATTTTCGTAACACGTTGTCAGAATGAGGGCTTGGGTATTTTCAAAACACATTTAAAAGCAAAAGGGATAAAAAATTATGCCTTGATATTTCATTATAAGGTAGATAAACGGATATAGTTTTAATAATTAATCAAAATCTCAAAATTGACAACTTGACCCCTACCTGCCTTTAATGGCTCCTAGAGCAAAATTGGGTAATGTGCTAAGCGACTCATTTCGTGGCGGAGCGTCACATTTGTGCAAAAATGAGCTGCAGCTGAACATCATGCTGAACAGATGTTAGAATAAAAAACATAACTGGGTGTAACTGCTTAAAAACTGTATAAAAATTATTTTTAAAACACCAATAAAGAAACAACAATGGGTCAGTGTATGATGGCAATACAAGGCAACATTATGGCAAAACTGCTTGTGACAATATGTCTTCATCATCAAAGAAGAGCAGAAAAAAAACTACCTGTGAGAGAAAACAAATCACACTGACACTCACACACACACACTCTCACTCTCTCTCTCTGTGTCTCCGTCTCACACACACACACACACACACACACACACACACACACACACACACACACACACACACACACACACACACAACACACAGAAACACACACACACACACAATAAAAACAGAGAAGGAAGCACTTAACTTTTAGTGTTGCAAAAATCATCTCCAGCTGATTGGTACACGCCGCCTGTGAACACAGATCACTGAACGCAGATACTGCACACAGATATTGAACACACATAAATCAAGTTGGAAATAATGTATGCCAAAAATATCGACCCCATCCCCCATCCACCCAACATAAATACAGCAGTCTCTCTCCCTACACTTATGTCTACCTACATATTATACCAGTTTACACCAATATTCATAATGAATGAATGAATGATCTTTATATTTCAAGTGTAACAGAGTAACTATTTACATCCTTTTTTAACATCTGGCCCTTGCCCCGATTAGGGAATAGCAACAAAACAACAACAAAAACAAAAACCAATCCCCCCAAAATCCAACCAAAACACAAAAACAGAACAAAAACAAACCCACCATCACCAACAATAAAAATTCAACCTATGATTTACAAAAAAAAAGAGACAGGAATACATTCAGCAAATGCATAATCCCCACTGAATACACTGATAATTATATAAACAAAAGAGATAGATATGTATTCAACAAATACGTAATCCATCACTAACCTGAACATTAATATCAAGACAGAAACACATTATAATCAAGTAAACACACACACACACACACACACACACACACACACACACACACACACACACACACACACACATATGTATATATATATATTATATATCATAACATTTTCACAAATCTTTCTTAGTTTAAAAAAACAATATTATGAAGAAAAAGAAGAAAAAAAAACTAACAGCAAACAAACATTTTAAAAAATCAACACATTCTGATATAATACCCAAACATAACATTTTTCAAGTCGTGTTCAAGAACAAGAATTTCAAAAGTCCAAAAAGGTGTAACATATAATTATATGTGAGGGGGGGGGGACCAAACGAAAAGGGAACAAAAACCAAAGGAAGAAACAAACAAAACCAACCAACCAAACACAGCCTGTCCTTATTTAAACGACAACAATAAAATTTCGATTCGACATAAGAATAAAAACATTTCTATCTACTGATAAGTTTTGGATAATATAATATGTAAAAGCGCAAAATACAAAAGAAGGGAAGAGAGAGAGAGAGAGAGAGAGAGAGAGAGAGAGAGAGAGAGAGAGAGAGAAGAGAGAGAGAGAGAGAGAGCGAGAGAGAGAGAGAGAGAGAGAGAGAGAGAGAGAGAGAGAGAGAGAGACAAGGCAAGGCAAGGCAAGGCAAGGCAAAGTCTTTTATTCGAGGATAATAGATAAGCACTCATGTGCTTTTTTACATCCAGTCCCCGCCCTTTTCAGGGATACATCAAGTTAAAAATATACAAAACAATAAGACTTTACGCAGTACCAAACAACAGACAAGAATAAAGGACACTATATATGATAAGGTAATAAAATGCACTCTTTCAGAAGACAAAAATCAGAAGTCACAATAAAAAATTTTGATTATGGAAAAAGAGAAAAGCGTTAGTAGATAAGGAGCAAACAAGAGAACAAAATGAAATAAACAACCGAAAACATCAATCCACCACTATCTATCAAAAATTGTACATGTAATATAAATCATACATTTGGATAAAAGGGGAATTTTTTTTTAAACCAGCATCCTTATTGGAGGGGGGGGGAAGACATACTACCAATAAAGTTATAATATAAAAAAAGAAGAAAAAAACCACATAAAACATCCTAGTTGTTTCAAAATATATATCATTATTTTCAATCGGATAATGTTTTACACACACTCACACTCACTCACGCACAGAGAGGAGAGAGAGAGAGAGAGAGAGAGAGAGAGAGAGAGAGAGAGAGAGAGAGAGAGAGAGAGAGAGAGAGAGAGAGAGAGAGAGAAGCATCTTCAGGTTACATCATCATCAAAATAGACCGTAAAAAAAAGTCTGACAAAACACCTACACAAAACCCTTCTTTAAAATGATATTTTCAATGAAACATGTCATGTCAATATCTGTCAAATGAATTAATTTTAGGCAAAACACCATCTCATACATTCAAACTTACAGAGTATACATAAGACAAAAAAAATAAGGAAGGAAGGATAGGGAGAAAGACAGAGACAGAGACAGTCAGACAGAAACCGACCGACAGACAGACATACAGAGAGAGACAGAGAGAGAGAGAGAGAGGAGAGAGGAGAGAAGAGAGAGAGAGAGAGAGAGAGAGAGGGGGGGGGGGCATTTTCAGGTTACATCATTAAAAAAAAAAAATTTAAGTATTACAAAGCACCCACATGAAACTCTTCTTTAAAATAACATCATTAGTAATGATATCAAGTCACAATGTGGCCAAAAGCCTAAAGAAAAAAAATCAAACCTCATCAAATCAGTGACAAAACAATTTAACATTATCCAAACCAGCAATGAATTAAACTCAACACATCTGTAATAGTATAGTATACTAATGAGGAACATTATGATGCAACGCCTAAACACAATATTTGCAATTTGTGTTAAAAGTGTAAAAAGAAGCGTAACATATATGTGAGAGGAAAAAACCAAAGAAAGAAGGCAAAGAAACATTTAGTCAATGTCTATCAAAAGAATCCATTTTAGGCAAAACATAATCTCAATGAAACAAGCCCAACAAAAAAAAAAGAAGATAAATATCAAAATATTTACACAAGCCTTTTCTTTGTTTTCCATAGTACTATGAATGAAAACCAAAGAAATATAAATAAACCAACATTCATAATCTTTATTTTTTCAAGGGTAACAGAGTTAGTATTTACATACCTTTTTTTCATCCGGTCCTTGCCCTGATTGAGGAATAGTAAAACACCCCCCTCCCCCCAAAAAACCCAAACCAAACAAAAAAAACCCAACTCCCCCCCCCCCCCCCCCCCCCTACAAAACAAAAACAACAGTAAAACAAAACCACCATCACCAATAATAAAGGTTTCAACCTATGATTTTTTAAAACACTATAGGTATATATTCAACAAATGCATAATCCCCAGTGGATGCATTGATGATAATTTAAACAAAAGAGGTAGATATATGTATTCAACAAACACACAATGCCTAACTGACCCAAACAATAATGTCAAGACAGATACACTGATTATAATGAAATAAATCAAATAGATTAGAACTGAGAGGAGACAGCAGAGCAGAAACCAACCAAAACAAATATATATATATATATTTATACATCTATATACATATATGTATCAAAACGTTTTCACAAATCTTTCTTACTGTTAAACAACATTATGAAGAAAAATATTTTTTTTAAACCTAAAGGCAAACA
The DNA here is from genome assembly GCA_030674155.1 of Stramonita haemastoma. Classification (NCBI taxonomy): domain Eukaryota; kingdom Metazoa; phylum Mollusca; class Gastropoda; order Neogastropoda; family Muricidae; genus Stramonita; species Stramonita haemastoma. The sequence continues at coordinate 8,656,783 of CM060326.1, read as the reverse complement.
AACATTTAGAAAATCAACATTATGATGTAACACCCAAACGTAACATTTTTCAAGTCGTGTTCAAGAACATAAATTTAAAAAGGCGTAACATATTTGTGAGGAAAAAAGAACAAACCAAGATGGAAAAAACAAAACCCAAACAAAATAATTCACCGAACACAGCCCGCCCTTTCTTCCACAACAAGAATACAATTTCAAATTCAACTTAAGAACCAGAATATTTCTATCTAATGATAACTTTAAGATATAATATGTGAGTGTGAAAGTGGAAGAGAGAGAGAGAGAGAGAGAGAGAGAGAGAGAGAGAGAGAGAGAGAGAGAGAGAGAGAGAGAGAGAGAGAGAGAGAATCTTCCCTGTTACATCATGATCAAAATAGACCAATCAACAAAGTCTAACAAAACACCAAAATGAAACCCTTCTTTAAAATGATATTATCAAAGGAACACATCAAGTCAATGTCTATCAAAAGAACTAATTCTTAGCAAAACACCATCTCAGAAATCCAACTTACAGAGTATACATAAGACAAAAAAAATAATAAGAGGGAGGGATGGGGAAAGAGACAGAGACAGACAGACGTAGAGAGGGGCATTTTCAGGTTATTTCATTATTAATCCCCCCCCCCTCCCCCCCCCCCAGTATTACAAAACACCCACAAGAAACACTTCTTTAAAATAATATATATTTTTTACTTTAACGCAATTTGCAATATATGTTTAGGCGTTGCATCATAATATTCCTCATCAGTACACATTAGTACACTATGCTTTACAACACTGTCCTTATTTTAACCGAAGAAAAGAAGAGCAGGGAAGAGAAGAGAGCGAGAGAGACGGAGAGAGACAACAAGCCACAAACCAACCATACAATACATACACTGGCTTCAACCATACAATACATATACTGGCTTCAACCATACAATACATACACTGGCTTCAACCATACAATACATACACTGGCTTCAACCATTCAATACATACACTGGCTTCAACCATACAATACATACACTGGCTTCAACCATACAATACAGACACTGGCTTCAACCATACAATACATACACTGGCTTCAACCATACAATACATACACTGGCTTCAACCATACAATACATACACTGGCTTCAACCATACAATACATACACTGGCTTCAACCATACAATACATACACTGGCTTCAACCATACAGTACATACACTGGCTTCAACCATACAGTACACACACTGGCTTCAACCATACAATACATACAATGGTTTCACCTGACTCTATACACCAGCAGACCTGCAAATACAGAGAAAGGGACATCCTCTTTTCAGAACTGCACCGTTAAAGTTTCAAAAGACTTTCCAATTTTATGCAGAAATATTTTTAAGCTAGTACTGGTAAAACCAAGCTTTCAACCTCCATTCTCATACATTTTTTCAACATTATGTTGAACAGATTAAAAATTTTAATTAAAAAAAAAAAACATAACCGGATGCAACTATTTAAAAGTTCATTAGTTGTGAAAATGTTAGAAAAAAGAAACAATCAAACAACAATGGGTCAGTGTATTATGGTAATACAAGGCAACATTATGGCAAAACAGATTGTGATAATGAGGAGAGGAACAAATTACACTTATAATAATAATAATGATAATAATAATAAATGGAATTTATATAGCACTATATCTTGCAAAAACAAATCAAAGCGCTTGCATTCAATCAATTTCTTGCGCATGCAGCCAATAACAATTTAGATTTTTAACAAAGTCAATGTGTACACACACACACCACACACACACACACACACACACACACACACACACACACACACATAGAGGCATGGTGTTGGATATTTCAGCTGTTGAGAGCAAGGGCAGAAGATGAAACAGGAGGGGAAAATCTTAGCTTTCAAAGAAATGTTCTTAAGGCTGGATTTAACAAATCACAAGAACAATCACACACACACACACACACACACACACACACACACACACACACACACACACACACACACACACACACACACAACACACACACACACACACACACACACACACACACACATACACACACACACACACCAAAACAGAAAACGAAGCACTTAACTTTTAGTGTTGCAAAAATCATCTCCAGCTGATCGGTACACGCAGCCCGTGAACACAGGTCACTGAACGCAGATACTGCACACAGATATTAAACACACATAAATCAAGTTGGAAATAAAGTATGCCATATATATCAACTCCATTCTCTCCCCACCCCCTCCCCTCATCTCACCTCCCCCCACAGAGATAAAGAAATCTCAATCCCCACAATGCCACAATCACCAACAATAAATGTTCAACTTCTGATTTTTAAAAAAAGATGATAGGTGTACATTCAACAAACACATAATCCCCACTGGATACACTGATAATCATTCAAACAAAAGAGATAGATATGTATTCTACAAACACATAAACCCAACTGACCTGAACATTAATGTCAAGACAGATACACTCATTATAATCAAGTAAATTAAATAGATTAAAATAGAGGAGACAGCAGAGAAGAAAGCAACCAAACCCAAAAACAAACAAATATATATAATATAAACATTTTCACAAATCTTTCTTACTTTAAAACAATATTATGAAGAAAAGGGAAAAAAAAAACTAACAACAAACAAACATTAAAATAAATCGACACATTCAGATATAATGCCCGAACAAGTCGTGTTCAAGAACAAGAATTTAAAAAGTCCAAAAATGTGTAACATATGTGAGGGGGTAAAAAGCAAGCAAAGACGGGGGGGGGGGGGGGGGGGGGGGGGGGGGGGGGGGAAAATGGAAAACAGAAAGGAAGGGATGAGAGAGAGAGAGAGAGAGAGAGAGAGGAGAGAGAGAGGAGAGGAGAGGAGGAGAGAGAGAGAGAGATTCTTTATGCATTATATCATCATCAAAATTGACCAATAACCCAAAGTCTGACAAAATACCCACAGGAAAGCCTTCTCTAATTTAATAAAAAAAAAAAAAAATTTAAATTATCAAAGAAAATGCCAAAGTAAATGTCAACAGCGTTAATTTTAAGTAAAACACCATCTCATACATTCCAACTTACACAGTATACATTAAGACCAAAAAAAATGATGAGAGAGAGGGATAGGGAGAGAGAAGACAGGACAGACAGACAGAGACAGACAAAAAAGAGAGCAGAGAGAGAGAGAGGAGACAGAGACAGGAGAGACAGAGAGAACAGGGGACAGAGAAGGGGGGTATTTGTCAGGTTATATCATTATAAACCTCATCAAATCAACAACAAACAACAATTAATGTCTATACAAACCAGCTGTAAATCAAAAACTCAATACATTTATAAAAGTATAGGTTATAATGAAGAACATCATGATGAAATGCCATATTTTTCAAATTGTGTTCAAGAACATGAATTTAAAATTAAAAAAAAAACGAAACCCTTTGTAGGTTTGAGGGGGGAAAGACAAAAAAAAGAAGACAAAGAATACATATCAAGTCAATATCTATCAAAAGATATTCATTTTAGGTAAAACATGTTTTCAATATCAAATTATATCAAACAAGCCCAACAAAAAAAAAAGATAACATCAAAAAATTTACACAAACCTTTTCTTTGTTTCCCGCAATATTATGAATGAAAAACCACAGAAAAATAGATACCAGAAACAAAAAAAGACCCCCAAAAATTATTAAATGAAAGCACTCCGTAAAATCCAAACATAAGACCTAATTAAATTAATAAAACCACCAAACTCCCCCCCAATCCAGTACTGTTACCATTCTTCCTATACATTCAAAAACACACACACCAAACGCAACACACACACATGCAATGTATCACTATCACTCTCACACTCTCACACACCCACATACACACACACAACACACCACACACACACACACACACACACACACACACCACACACACAACACACACCACACTCTCACTCACTCACACACACACACACACCACAAAACACACACACACACACACACACACACACCACACACTCACACTCACACACAACGTGCAGTTTGTCTTCAGCTGTCTTCGGTTACACCAGCCCTGTAACATACACATGAACATGCATGAACAAATTCACGATGGCAATGCATTCCATCTTCCCTACACATTCAACACAATACATAAACATGACACCACACGACACAACACGACATGGCACATCACACAGATACATAAACACACACAGACAAGAGGATTCATGCAAATACACACACACACACACCACACACACACACACAATACACACTACACAACAGGAACACCACACACACACATGCACTCACTCACTCCTCTCACACACACACACTCACACACACACACTCATACACTCACGTGCATTTTGTCTTCAGCTGTCTTCGGTACACCAGCCCTGTAAACATACACACTGAACATGCGTGAAAAAATTCGATGGAGATGGATTCCATCTCTCCTACACATTCAAAAACACACAATACAACACAACACAACACACGACATGCATGCACTCACTCACTCACTCACTCACTCACTCACTCACTCACTCACTCACTCACTTCTTTCTCCACACACACACACACACACACCACACACCACACCACACACACACACACCACACACACACACACACTCACACACTCACACACTCCGTGCAGTTTCTCTTCATCTGTCTTTGGTTATACGAGCCCTGTAACACACACACTGAACATGCATGAACAAATTGACGATAGCAATGCATTCCATCTTCCCTACACATTCAAACACTACATAACACGACATGACACAACATGACACGGCATACTGACACAGATACATCAACACACACAGACACAGAGGATTCATGTAAAATACACACACAACACACACACACAACACACACACCACACACACACACACACACACACAACAAACACACACATGCACAACACACAAACAGGAACACACACCACAAACACATGCACTCACTCACTCACTCTCACACAACAAAACACAACACACACACAACACACACACACACACACACACCACTCCCCACACACACACACACACACACACACACACACTCACACTCACGTGCATGTTTGTCTTCAGCTGTCTTCGGTACATGAGCCCTGTAACAAACACACTGAACATGTGTGAACAAAATGTCGATGGAGATGGATTCCATCTCTCCTACACATTCTCACACACACACAAAACACACACACACACACACACAACACACACACACCCCACACACACACACACCCACACACACACTACACACACTCACACATTCGTAACACACACACACAACACAACCACACACACGCACATACACATGCACATGCACGCGCACACACCACACACTCACGTGCAGTTTGTCTTCAGCTGTCTTCGGTACATGAGCCCTGTAACATACACATGAACATGTGTGAACAAAATTGTCGATGGAGATGGATTCCATCTCTCCTACACACACACACACACACACACACACACACACACACACACACACACACACACACACACACACACACAAACCACCACACCACACACACACACACACACACACAAACACACACATAAACCAAACACACACACACACATGCAACACGCACTCACGACATATACACAAAACTGATCTGAGTTGGATGTGTCAGCTTGATGTTCCACTTCAGCATCTTCAGCTGTTTTGGTCACCACACAGACCTGAGTGACAAAAACAGACAATGGTTAACGACACATAAAAAATGCCTTCAAAACTCCCCCCCCCCCATTGTCTCCTAACCCCCCCCCCATTGTCGTGGGTGTGGGGAAATTTTTGCGTTGGGGGGCCGGGGCTTTCCCTTTTCGGGCGGGGGGTTTTTTTGGGGGGGGGTGGGGCAAAAATTTTTGGATTTATGGTTTTTGTGTGTGTGTGTACCTTCAAAAATCATTTGTTGTGTGTGTGTTTTTTGGGGTGTGTGTTGTTTTTGGTGTGGTGGGGGGTTTGTGTTTGTTGTGGTTTTGTTTTTTTTGGTTTTTTTGTCTGTCTGTTTTGTTTTGTTTCTGTGTGGGGGGGTGTGGGCATGCATCATCACATTGTTTTCATGACCCTTCCCCCCCCCCCTCCTCCTGCATTCTATTGCACATAAAAGAACCCACAACAACGACAGACTTGTCCCAGGAAAAAAAATCTGTAGAAACTGGAACTTACCTCGGGAAAAACTCCACTTGCCCACAGAACAATTAAAAAAAAAAAAGGGAAAACGGGTGGACCTGCTCTAGGACTGACCACCCTTGGCCCTGGGATGAGCAGCCAGTCACACTTCAGGCCACAGAGGAAATGAATCCGCTGCTGTCACTGAAAGCAGTTGGCAATTTACTGCTTTCCACACCACCCACACCATGCTTTACACTATGCTACACTGCACTGCATTGCACTATGCTACACGCCGCACTACACTATGCTACACTGCACTGCCACTACGCTACACTGCACTTCATTTTCACTATTGCTACACTGCACTTCATTACACTTATGCTACACTCCCACGCCTTTTGTACACTGCACTGAAATACACTATGCTACACTGCACTGCACTACACCACACCCCCATGACAAAAAACATGACACAATAATTAGACAAAACACACTGTTCCTACATAAGTGATTTGATGACAAAAAAAGCAAAAAGGATTCCCTTAGCCAATGTACTGTCCAAAAATTTGGGAAAAAAAAAAAAAAAATTTTGAATTGGGGGCCTAAATAATACTTCACTAAACTACCCTATGGTATAGGGTGTTGCACTAAAACTAAAAAAAAAAATTAAAAAATTAAAATAAATAATAAAATAATAATAATGAATAATAATAACAATAATGTTGATGATGTTGGGATGATTGTTGATGTTAATAATAATTAATAATAATAAATAATGTAATAATAAAAATTTGTAGGTATTTATAGGCTCTGAATCCTGTAAAGCAAACATATTCAAAGCACTTGCATTCAAATCATTTTCTGCAGCAAAAATTTTCCCCCCCAAAAAACAGGGGTACAAAACCCTCCACCTATCAAATTCCACGGAAAAGAAAACTAAGGCAATTCGCAAAGTAAAAAGCATTTCCACTCATGTTACATATTCAGCAAGTAACGCATACACAAACAGTTACAACATTTAGCAACTTTCAACTACACCAAAACATTTTTAACATTCACAAATAAACATCACAAAAATGTTACCCTTTAGAAATAACAGCATACACAAACCCCGTTGCATATTAGCAACTAAAAATACCCCCAAAAATGTTGCCTATTAGCAAAATAAAAACTTAAAAAACGTGGGGTTCCTATTCCAAAAATGAACACACCATGTTAACGAACCCCCAAATAGATATAGATAGGACATTTGCATATATCCACTTCTTTTTTTTAAAAACCCCCAACTTGATTCATGCAACAAAAAACCCCACCACACAACAACACCAACAACACACACCAACCAACCACACACACACCCACAAAACACACACACACCCCCAAAAACCGCAATCTCCAACTCCACTTTTCCCCAAAAAATCTTTTAAGAGACTAAAAAACCGAGGCCCCCGTGTGCGGGGAAGCATGAGAAAAATTTTTGCAAATTTTAAACCCTTGGGGTTTTTTTTTTTGCAAGAGTGGCCATTTTGTGTGGTGGGAAAGATGACAAGATTTACCCCAAAGCTTAACACAGGGAAGGGGGGTAAAAAAAGGCAATTTAGTGCTTTTCCATTTCCCGTATAAAGAATAAAAAATACAAATACATAAAAAAAAAAAAAAACATTCTCTTCCAACACTCAACACACACCCCACAACACACACATACATATATTACTACAGGGGAAAAAACAAGACAAACAAGAGGGCGACAGACAGGCAGATGGCGACAGGAACAAAACACACTCCAGGATGAGAATAAAACCAGTTCTGTGTCAAACAAAGACGAGAGAAAAAGAGGACAGACCCCGGGCACAGAGACTGAGAGAGGGGGGAAAAAAGGGAGAGAGAGATGTGGGTGTGTTTGTGTTTTGTGTGTGTGTGTGTGTGTGTGTGTTTTTTGGGGTTTTGGGGTGTTTTTGTGTTGTGTTGGTGTGATGTTTTTGTGGTTGTTTTGTGTTGTGTGTGTTATGTGTTGTGTTGTGTCACACAGAAAAAAGGGGGAAGGCAAACCCCAAATTTTTTAAGGGGGAAAATTTTGATAGATAGATAAAAAAGATAGATAGATAAAAAAGATAGAAAAATAGATAGATAGATAGATAGTTAACAGAGAGACAAAAAAAAGGGGAAAAAAAACCCGGGCAAGGAAAAGGGGACCAGAGAGAGACAAAAAGAGGGGAAAAGAGAAAGAGAAAAGACCGGGGGACCGGGGGGGGAGAGAAGGGGGAAGGGGAGAGAGAGAAGAGAGAGAAGAGGGGGAGAGAGAGGGGGGGGAAAGGAAAAGAAGGGGAGAGAGAGAAGGGGAGAGAAAAAGGGGGAAAAAAAGAAGAAGAAAAAAACAGAAAACAGACAGACAGACAAAGGGGCGGGGCGGGACAGAAAAAAGAAAGGGGAGTGGGGGGGCAAAAAAATTTAAAAGATTAACTAATGCCCCCACCCGCCCCCCCCCCCACCCCCTATTCCTCCCCCCCCCCCCCCCCCCAACCCCCCCCCCCCCCCCCCGGGGAAAGGGGTAAGGGGGGTTTTAAAAGGGGAAATTTTCGGGCCCTTTAAAAACCATTGTTAAAACTGGTATATCCAAGGGGGTTTTTACTGTTGCTTTTTTTATGGTGGGGTTTGATGTTTTGGGTGTGGGGTTGTGTATGCGGGGGTGTAAAAAAGGTTGGTTTTGGGTGTGTGTGTGGTTTTTTGGTTTTTGTTGGGGTGTGATGTGTGGGGTTTTTGTGTGTTTTTTGGGGTTTTTTTTCTTTTTCAAATTTAAATTTTTTTTTTTCCAAAAAGGGGAAATTTGGGAAAAAGGGGATTGTTTTTGGGATTTTGTCATCAGTTTGGGTGCATGCATGTGTGGGTTTTTGCATATGTTTGGTGTTTGTGTGCTTGTATGCAAAAAGGGGGGGGGTAGCATTTTTGTGAGGGGGAAAGTGGGGGTGTGCATGTGTGTGGGGGAGGGGGTGTTTGTATGCGGGGTTTTTGGGGGGGCTATAAAAGAAAGGGTGTGGAAAAGTTTTGGGTTTTTGTTTTCATCCCCTTGGGGAAAAAGGTTTTGGGTTTAAAATTTTAAGTGTGGGGTAGGGGTGGGTGGGGGGTTTTTGTGTGGGGTTTGGGGGGTGTGTGTGGGGTGTGTGTGGTGTGGGGCTATTGGAATAAAAAAAACAGAAATTTAAAAAATTGGGATTTTTTTTTTAAAAACCCAACCCCCAACCCCCCAAACAAAAACCCCCCGCCCCCAAAACCCCCCCAAAAACCCCAAACCCAAAAAACCCCCAAAAAAACCAAAAAAACCCCCCTTCCCCCCCCCCTTTCCCCAACCCCAAACCCCCCCCCCCCCCCCCCACCCCCCCCCCCCCAACCCCCGCCCCCCCCCCCAAAAAACCACCCCCCCAAAACCCCCTTCCCCCCCCCCCTCCCCCTTTTCCCCCCCCCCAACCCCCCCCCCACCCCCCCCCCCCCAACCCCCCCCCCACCCCCCCCCCCCCCCCCCCCCCCCCCCCCCCCCCCCCCCCCCCTTTCCCCCCCCCCCCCCAAACCCCCCCCCCCCCCCCCCCCCCCCCCCCCCCCCCCCCCCCCCAAACCCCCCCCCCCCCCCCCCCCCCCCCCCCCCCCCCCCCCCCCCCCCCCCCCCCCCCCTCCCCCCCCCCCCCCATTCCCCAACCCCCCCCCCCGCCCCCCCAATCCCCCCCCCCCAAAAAACCCCCCCTCCCCAAAAACCCCCCCAAAAAATCCCCCACCCAAACCCCCCCCAAAAAAACCCCCAACCCCCCCCGCCCCCCCTCCACCCCCCCCCCACCCCCCCCCTCAACCCCAAAACCCCCACCCCCCTTAACCCCCCCACCCCCCCTCCCCCTTTTTTCCCCCCCCCCCCCAATTCCCCCCACCCAAAAATTTTCCCCCCCCCCCCCTATCCCCCCCCCTCCCCCCCACCCCCAACCCCCACCCCAAAAACCCCCCCTTTTGTCCCCCCCCCTCCCTTTTCCCCCCTTTTTCCCCCCCCCCCCCCTTCCCCCTGCCCGGCACACCCCCCCTTTTCCCCCCCCCCCCTTTCCCCCCCCCTTTTTCCCCTTTTCCCCCCCTTTCCCCCCCCCCCCCTTCCCCCCCTTTTTTCCCTTTTCCCACCCTTTTACCCTTTCCCCCCCCTTTTTTCCCCCCCTTTCCCCCAACACCCCCCCCTTTTTTACCCCCTTTTTTTTCCCCCCCTTTCCCCCCTCCCCCTTTTTTCCCCCCCCCCCCCCCCCCCCCACTTATTTAAAAAAATTTTTAAACCTTTTAAAACCTCATCTTGAAAAAGAACTTTTCCCCTTTTAGTCTTCCCCCCCAAAATTTACCCAAATTTTTATTTCATCCTTTTCTTTCCCCAAAAATTCAAATTTTTTTTTTTTTTTCCCCCCCCTTGTTCTGTTATCTTTGAAAAAAACCCCCGGGTTTTGTTTCCCCGGGTTTAGGGGATTTTTTTTCCTGGATTTTTCATCATTTTCCGACCCCCCTTCCCCCCAAAATCCTTCGGATGAAAAATTTTAAAAAACCCAAAGGGCCCCTGTGGGGGAAACCCCACGCAAAAAAAATTTGCCCCAAAAAATTAAAAAAACCTGTTCCGTTTTTTTAAAAGATAGGCCCTTTTTGGGGCCCGGGGAGGAACCGAGGGGCATTTAAAAAAAATGCATACACACGGGGCCCCGGATGAAAAAAAAAAAACACATAAATGCTTTTTTTAAAAAATTAAAACGATAAAAAAGGGGAAAAAATAAAAAAATAAAAAAAATTTTTCCCCCCTGTTTTCCAACTACCTGAGTGCAAACCAAAATTCCGAGAACTTAAAAAATTAAAAAATTTACCCCCTGCTGTTTAAAAACGGGGAAAAAACCCCCCCCTTGCTTCATCAAAACCCAAAATTTCAAAAAAAAAAAGGGGAGAAAAATCCTATAACAAACTTTTAAAAACCCGAAAAAATGTTGTGAAGCCCAAAAATGTGTGGGGGCATAATAAGGGGAAAAAAATTTTGGGTAAAAACTTTGTGATTTTTCCATTTGCCCAAAACCGGGGGGAAGTGTGTGTGTGTGTGTGTGTTTTTTTTTGTGTGTGTGTGTGTTTTGGGTGTGTTTGGGGGTGTGTGTGTTGGTGTTTTTGGGGTGTGTTTGTGTGTTTTGCAAGGGGGCACGTGCCGGTTGGGGCGATGCATAATGTCGTGTAGTGTTTTTCAATATTTAATTTAAGTTTTTTTTTTAAAAATGTTTTAATAAATTTTGAAATGTAGCAAACTTGTGTTTTTTGATTATGATTCATATCAATTGCCTTTTCATTTTTGTAAAATTTCCCTTCATTTAGTTTATTAAAGCATTTTTTTTTTTGACCTTTTCTTTGTGACAAAACTGTGTGAGAAATGGAACAAGTCACCCCAGGTTTAAAAAGGGAAAACCCTGACACCCCCGAAGAGGGAAGCATGACGCATCAACAAAAATCTTTAAAGAAAAATCTAATCCCGGTAATTTTTTTTTTCTTTTGTTTTTTTTGGGTTTTTTTTTTTGTTTGGTTTTTTGGGGTTTTGTTTTTGGTTTTTTTGTTGTTGGGTTTTTTTTTGGGGGGGGTTTTTGTTGGGTTTTTTTTTTTTTTTTTTTTTTTGGGGGGGGGGGGGGGGGGGGGGTTTTTGGGAGTATTTTTTCCTGTTCAAATATTTTTTCTTCCCCAAAAGTTGTTTATTTTGCCCTTTTTTTTTTCCTTGGGGGGGGGGGGGGGGGGGGGGCCCAGGGGGGACATTGCTGATTTTATGCAGTTGGGTTTTTGGGTTTTTCCCGTTCTTTTTTTGGTGGGGGGTTTTTTTTTTTATTTTTCTTTCCCCCTGGGGGGGCAGGGGAAAAAAAAACAAGATAGTAATTTGTTTTAAAAATTTTTGAAATTTTTTTGGGAACTGATAATTTAATTCCCGTTTTTATTCGAAAATATTAATGATTTTATTGAATTTTTAAAAATGCATTTTCCTTTTGTTTATTGTAGTTCAATAGGTTAGTAATGAAAAAGGGATTTTTCTTCTTTTTTTAAAATCACAGAGCAAGTATTGACCCCCCTAAAAATTTTTTTTATCCCCCTACACCCGCCAACCCCACGGGCCCCCCCTTCCCCCGAAAACCCCCCCCCCCCCTTCCCCCCCGGGCATATCACAAATTGTGGAAAGAAAGTTAAAAGAATTTGAACAAACTTTCCTTTGGGGGGCTGTTACATGCCCCAACAAACACTTTTTCCCCGAAAATAAGCATTTGGAAAAACAAAGCACAAAAAGTGGCTTGGGCAGTTTTACGGAGAAAGACCAGACACCTGACCAACCCCAGAAAAGTGGGGCAAATCTACAAAAAAGACAAGACACCCGCCACTAGACTTGGGGGAAATAGACAGTCTAAACCCAAAAAGACCAGAACCCTGACCCCTCTAGGGCCCCTCAGACAGTGGACAATCACAGAAAAGGGCCAGGAACCCCCTGACCCCTAGACATGTAGATAGACCCTCCCACAGGAAAAGAACCCGAAATTCCCCCAACCCGATGACTTGAAAGAAAAAAAAGGGGGAACTGGAGATACAGAAGGAAAGCATCCCCGAATACTGAGCCAGGAAAAACCCCCATCCCTGGGTGCGCCCAAAAAACACAACACACGCACACATCACAAAATTTGCCCCCCACAACGCGCCAAAGAACATAAGCACACCCCCACATGCACACTGCATAACACACACTTCACTTTACAAAAGACACATGGGGGGGAAGGGGGGTAGGGTAGAAATTGCGCTCGCAATTGGGGGCAACCCGGGTTCAATTCCCGTTTGAGGGGTATTTTCCCCCGGGTTCACATAAATGTTGACTCCACTTTCCCCCCAAAACCTTGGATAGGGGCTATGAAAACAAAAGGGCCGTGTGCAAACGCCCCGCAGAAAAAACTTGCGCACAACTTAAAAAAATGTAAACCCCTTTTTATAAAGTAGGCCAAAATTTTGTGCCAGTGGGAACACATGACAAAATTTAACAAAAAATGCATAACATGGGGGGCCTGGGGGTTTTTTTAAAAAAAAGCACATGATTTCTTATTTTTTTATCATCAATGGGAAAAGGGTTTTAATAAATAAAATAATACCCACCAAAACCCCCGTTCCAAAAACAAAACAACATATAAAGACACAAGGAATCTATCAAAAACAAAACGAAAACCCCAGTTGAACTTTGAAAAGGCCCGGGGGGTGAGATACAGCAAAGGGTTTCAGGGGGAAAGTGGGGGGGGGGGGGGGGGGGAAAGGGGGGATTTACAGAAAGGGGATGGGGGGGAATTGGGGAAAAAAAAAAAAGATAACCCGTTTTTCTTTAAGATTTTTAAACATCCTCCCTTTTTGGTGTGGGGGGTGTGTTGAGTGGTTTTTGGTTTTGGGGGTTTGGGGGTGTGTGTGGGGGGTTTGTTTTGTGGTTGGGGGTGGGTTTGGCCGTGTTTTGTTGTTTGGGTTTAAAGCTGTGGGTTTTTTGCAGCCTTTTGGTGGAATTTTTGAAAAAAATTAAAAGAAAAAGCAATTTCTGAGGAACGAGTTTTCCCCAAAAAGAGGGCCCTCCAAAAAAAAAAAAAAAGAACAAAGAATTCAAGTTTTTTCAACGGTAAATTGGGAATTTCAAAACAAAGAGTAAAAATTCCCCTGGGGAGTTTTTCGGAATGCCCGTTACAAGAATATGTAGGTTTAAAGGTCAAAATTTTTTTAAAATTTTTCCCAAAAGCCCCCTTTGTCTTTATTTTAAGTCCCCGTTTTATTCCCCTAAAAGTGATTTTTAAGGGCAAAATGCGGTCCATTTGAATTTTGCAAAAAGGTTTGCTATTGGGTTTCCCCAAAACACAAAAATGCACCAATTGCAAAGGCACGCGATTTTGTACTTGTTTTGTTCTTTTTTTAAAAAAATTTCTTTCTAATTTTTTAAAAAGTCACCAAAGTCTAACTTAAAAAAACTGTTTTTAGTGTGTACTAGACTGAATCAGATCATAAATTTTTAATCAGGTCTGCAGTTTGGGGAAAACGGGTTTTTACATAATTTAATCGGGTGCGGGCAGATAGCACTGGTATCCTTTGTATAAAGAAGAGGGCAAAGTGAATCAATGAGCTATTTTGCTCTGTCCTGTTTATCTCGGGTAAAAACCACACTGCCCCCCCTGTTTTTTCCTCATATTTATTTTCTTAACACAGTATGTTTCAAGGGGGGTGAGCATAAAGTACCCCCCACAACCACCAATAACAATAACTTCTTCTCTATTTTATTGAACCCCAGACAGCAACTTTTTTTGGGCTGTCAATGAGGGGAAATGTTTTTTGCATGGCGTTAACGCCTGAAAGCACCCCCAGGGGCACCAATTGGGAGAAAAAAAAGCTATCTTTTAAACCCCTTTAAGGAAAAAAGGCCGGAGAATGGACCAAGAAAGCAAAAAAACAAGGAAAATTTACAGGGAAAAAAGGATAAGGGCAGACACGGGAAAAGAGGGCTAGAAAAGAGGAAATTCCAAATACAAAATTTTTCCAAAAACCCGTTAGGATGCATTCATACTGAAAAACCCGGGCATCACCATGGGGAAAACAGAATTACAACAACAACATCCAAAGAATCAGCCCCCCCCAAACCCCCCCCCCCCCCCCCCCCCCCCCAAAAAAAAACAAAAAAAAAAAAACCCCAAAAAAAAAAAAACATATTACAAACCCCCCCCTTTTCCCCCCCAAAAAAGAAAAAAAAGGGGGAAATTTTTTTTTTTTTTTTTTAAAAAAAAAAAAAAAAAAATAAAAAAACCAAACTTCCCCCCCTTTTCCCTTCCCCCCCTTTCCCCCCCCCCCCCTTCTTCCAAACTCCAAGAAATGAAAAAACCCCCCCCCCCCCCCCCCCCAAAATTTTAAATTTTTTTTAAAAAACCCCCCAAAAAAAACCCAAATTTTAAATATTTAAATTTTAAATAAAAAAAAAAAAAATTTAAATTTTTTTTTTAAAAATAAAAACACCCCTTAAAACTAAAAATGAATATAAAAAAAAAAACCCCCCCCCCCCCCCCCCCCCCCCCCCTTTTTCCCCCCAAAAACCCCCCCCCCCCCCCCGGGCCCCCCCCCCCCCCCCCCCCCTTTCCCCTTTAAAAAAAACCCCCCCCCCCCCCCAAAAAAACCCCCCCCCCTCCCCCCCCATTTTTTTTTCCCCCCCCCCCCCCTATCACCCCCACAATAAAATGCCAACCCCCCCCAATTCATGTTAATAAAGATACACAAACCCCCCCCCAAAGGCAAAAAAATGTTAACATTCCCTACCCCCCCTTCTAAATGTGACACTTCCCCCCGAGAGGAGTTTTTAAAAAAAATTTTATCCCTACCTGGTGATCCCTTTGGTTTTTTAACTTTAAAAAATGATCAAAAACCCAAATTGTTAAATATATTTCCAAACCCACATACCATGTAGTTTAAAAAAACCCCCCTCCCCACCCTTTCCCTGTCATTTTGAAACACAAACCCCCCAAAAACACCAACCCCCAATTTTTCCATGATCAGATTGTAAAACAAAAACCCTAACATCATACAGACCCTACATTATCCAGACATGATTGAAACAAAACACCATTCCATCACTACAGACCCTACATTATCCATGATCAGTTTAAAACCAAAACCTAAATCCTACAGACCCTAAATTATCTGATCAGATTTGTATACCACAACACCTAAATCAAACGCCCCAATCCATAATGATTGTAAACACAACACCTTCCCATCACCAGACCCAACATTACCCTCTGTTGTTAACACAACCCCCTTCCATCACTACGCCCCTAATTTCCATGATCAGATTGCATCTGCACTGCAGCCAAAAATCTTCCACCAGCAACTGCAATCTGACAGTTTAAAGTGGGAAAGCCAAAAGACTGATTAACATCCAAAAGGCCCTTTTGACATCACAGGTTTCTTTCTCTTCTTCTCTCATCGCTTACACTGCAATTTTGGGAAAAAATAATGGCACGTCCTTTCCAGCTCCTCCGGGGGCCGTACAGTTTTGGGTCTGTTTGGGGTTAAACAGGGGTTCTACACAGCAACTTTGGGGAACAGGGGAGGGGGGAGTTTGATGATTTCCCTTGGGTCAAATCAGACCAACCCCGCCCGGCCTTTCTCCTTCATGGAGACAACAGCAAGGATCACATAATAGAAAATGATCCCCCGGGGAAGGCGATCAGCATTTCCCAAGGTTTTTGTTGTTTTTGGGTTGGTTTGTTTTTTTTCCTCCCCAAAAAGAGAAATAAAGGGTATAGAAGTTTCACAGGGAGAGATTTCCCCCCCGACAGAGGCCACACTGAAAAAATGCATGTGGACATCTGTACCCCCGCACACACCACACACTGCTGACTGATGCAGCAGTCATTCCCACCAGGCAAAGGAAAGCCCCACCCCCCCAACACACACATACAAACACAATCTCCTCACAATCTACAACTGCAAAACAATCTCTCTCTCACACACACACACACACCACACACACAAATTAAATATACACACCCACACTACACATGAACACCACACACCCACAAAAAATCAGGCGAGAAAGCGGCTGCTTGGCAACCTGTGCAAAAGTTTTGATGGGGGCCTGATTCCCCCTCCTCTCTCTCTCTCCCCTTCTCTCCTCTCCCTCTCTCTCCTCTCTCTTTTCTCTCTCCCCTACTCTCTCTCTCTCTCCTCCCTTTCCCTCTCTTCCCTGTGGTGATTCAATGCACAGGGGAGCCCCCACCAGTCCTTTTTCTATGAAACCATAAAACAAACCTGGAAAGACCACCCCGGGTTCTTCATGAATGTCAAATGCTGAACACTATCAACCTGTAGCCGAAAAACATCATCCGC
>CM060326.1:8624645-8632145 GCA_030674155.1 Stramonita haemastoma | reverse complement strand
AGTGAAACAACGACAAAGAGAAAATGAATCAAAGAACACACACACACACACACACACACACACACACACACACACACACACACACACACACACACACACATACACCACACACACACACACACACACACACATACACACTCACACTCACACTCACACATACACCACACCACCACCACCACCACCACCACCACCACCACCACCACCACAACCACCCCAAAAAGGTTAGTATTCTGTCATGTATAATCGATAGCAGACAAGGCTATGCAACAAAGCAAGAAGTGTGAACAGTAGAATACACCACCACCACCTCCACCACCACCACCACCACCACCCCCAAACCACCACCACCCACCACCACCACCAGCCCTCAATGCCTGATTGTACTATGTGGTGACCGACCCTTTAAAAGCCTCCCTTCACATAGGAACAGTGCAAAATATATAAAGCACGCATAAAATATCCCCTTTCTGAAATGATTACAATCAATAACAGAACGCACACTTCAGAGTCAGAGGGTGGGATAGCTCAGTGGTCAGAGCACTCGCTTTCCCCAAGTCAAGTTAAGCAGCATCGAGCGTGGTTGTTACCAGTTGGTTGGGTGACCGTTTGCGCGCCTTGGCTCCAGTACAGTCCCCCCAGTTCACCCAGCTGTAAAATAATGGGTACCTGCCCTCTTTAGGGTCAGGGAAGGTAAAGCAGTTGAGGGAGAGGAGATGGGCGCCGCCCTCAACATGCTGGCCCCTAGAGATGCTGAGGTCTCTGATGCTGGCTCCCCTAGACCACACATGTTATGGGACACCTTTACCTTTTTTTAAAAACTTAAATAGTTACTTCAGAGTCATGGCACCAGTTCCATGTTATGTAAAATGCCACTGCCTACCTTCCTGACATCGGAGAAGTCTGAATGAACGGCGGGGGGGGGGGGGGGGGGGAGGAGTTAAGTGGGATGTTGGAGTGACATACGCTGTAGGCTATGGTAGTCTAGAGAGGTAGCGTACATGGCTAGAAAGCGAAAATCGGGTATTTCATTTATTATTTATTATTTTTTATTTATTTATACCCACTTCAGTCACAGCAGATTTCTCTGCGTTAAATCCGGGCTGCTCTCATCGGGACAGCTCGTCGCCACATGCAGCGCCACCTTTTTTTTTTCTTTTCCTGTCTGCAAAAGGATATTATCAAATATTGTTTTAGAGACTTTTTTTTTTTTAATCGAAAGGAATATTGAGGAAAAAAATTTGAAAGGGAAGAGAGGAATGAAGAAAGAAACGTAGACAGACATACAGACAGACAGACAGACATACAGACAGACAGACAGACAGACAGACAGACAGACAGACAGATAAACAAGGCTTAACAACCACGACATCGAACAAGCAGAGTAAAGAGAGTTATGGTCAAACACTTTTGATACATCGAGAATTGTGGCTAGTATGTAGGTATTGACACTGAAATCTCCATAGAACGTAAAAAAAAAAGCTTTGATGTTTTTTGACCAATCCTTTCAGTAACATATCTGATCGATATTTGATCCACTTACCGACATACTTTTCATGGATAGGTAGGTATCAGTGACTGCAGTCACTATGTATACGTGTTTGCTTGTATAGGCGGAAAATTCCATGCGTGCACATATAAGCACGCCTGCGTCTCTACACACCATGCAGGCACGCTTCACACATTATGCATATGTACATACAATGTGCTCAAGCACATGTACGCCACCACACACCAACACTCATGCACGCGCGTGCGCGCGCCACACACACACAAACACACACACACACAACACATTTATTCTCTGTCTGTTGTCTGTCTCTCTGTCTGTCTCTTCCTTCTCTCCTCTCTGTGTCTCTCTCTTTGTTGCTGTCTGTCTCCCTGTATCGTCTGCTTGCTCTCTGTCTCTCGTTCTCTCTCTCTCTCTCTCTCTCTCTCTCTCTCTCTCTCTCTCTCTCTCTCTCTCTCTCTCTCTCTCTCTCTCGTTTGATCAATGCAGATTTGCCCTTGTTATGTCCTAGTTGAAGTGGCGGAATGGATGGGCATAAAACTATTTTCACTTCGTAGGGGAATATTAAAAATGATCTGGCTTCTTTTTCTGTTTCATTTTTTTCTTTAGTGATGGCTTTTTTTTTCCTTTAAAGTTTTCAGTTTTCTTTGTCTGGATTATTCTAGCTTTGTGTTGTTCGGTAATGAATTTGTTAGTTGAGGTTAAATCAGTACAAAATGTGAGCTCAGTAATGAAAGAGTGGTTGTGTGTGTGTTGTGTGTGTGTGTGTGTGTGTGTGTGTGTGTGTGTGTGTGTGTGTGTGTGTGTGTGTGTGTGTGTGTGTGTGTGTGTGTGTGTGTTGTTTTTTCTGTTGTTTTGTTTTTTTCTTCTTTTTTTTTTTTTTTTTTGGGGGGGGGGGGGGGGGGGGGGTTGTTCATTTCGTTCTTCACTAAGTTTTCTTTCATTCTTTCTTTATCTTTTTATCTTTATTCCGTTCTATTGGCAGTCTTTTCTTTTTCTTTTACTTTTTTCTTTTTCTTTCTTTCTTCTTTTTCTTTCTTCTTTCTTTTTTTCTTTCTTTCTTTTTTCTTTTCCTTTCTTTCTTTCTTTCTTTCTTTCTTTCTTTTGTATTTTTTTCTTTCTTTCATCGATTCTGTCTTTTTTCTTTTCTTTCTTTCTTTCTGTCTTCCTTTCTTTTCACTCTCTCCGCCCTTTCTTTGTTTCTTTCTTTTTTTTGTTTATTTCATCTTTTTCTCTCTTTCTTTCCCTTTCCTTTTCTTTCTTTCTTGTTGTGTCAAATGACTGATTTCACACCCCCCCCCTCCCCTTAGTAAAACGCAGACATGACAACCACCCAGCCAGCCAGCAAACAAAACAGAAAATAATACAACAACAAAACAACAAACACAAACAACAACAACAACAACAACAACAAGTATAGTTGAAAACACAAGACCAAACTAGGATATTACAAAGAGAACCAAACTACTCTCATCAGTTTCAACTTCATCACTTATTCAAACAGCACATAAATACTGTTTGCTATGTCAGTAACATTAGTTGGGGAATGACAATCACACTGCATACAATCCAACATTGTCTGCTGCTGCTGCTACTGCTGCTGCTGCTGCTGTGCTGTTGCTGTTGTTGTTGCTGCTGCTGCTGCAGCTATTACTACTACTACTACTGCTGGTTGCTTCTGTTGATACCGCTGGGTTGTTGTTTGGTTGTTGCTTCTGCTGCTGCTGTTGTGTGTTGCTGCTGCTGCTGCTGCAGCTATTACTACTACTACTGCTGTTGCTGTTGCTTCTGTTGATACCGCTGTTGTTGTGTTGTGTGTTGCTGTTGTTGCTGTTGAACAATTCTAAAGCACCCAGGCACATATTCAATTCTGCTGAAGTCTGGTTAGTATAGGCGTCACACGCAACACTTACATTTTTCCTCCTTCACGGGAGAACCCCCACCCCCCACCCACCCCACCCCCACACACACCAAAACCTCATGTAGAGTTTATGTATGTGAGTTAGTTGGGTTTTTTTTTTCTTCATATCAGTGGAAAAGAAAAAAGTCAGTATTTTTTTTCAGTATTTTTCTTCGTTAATTAAAGAGATATGTAGATATGTGTTATCCTCTTCTTCTTTGTCGTCCAGCGCTCAGACAACTGTTGTCTATCATAATATAATAATATGCGCGAAAATGCCTCGCGCTGCATGCCGTTATGCACCCAAGAAGTCAGGCCCAGCTAGCTCATGCGACTTCGGCGTGAGAGAGAAGTGTTATCTTTTAAAAGTCTTTCTGAGAGAAAAAAAAAAAAAAGCAAGGCGAATGGAACATGAAGACAGAAAATAAACGAGGAGAAGGTGACAAGGGAGTAAAGGAACAAGGCAGAAAGAAAGAGATGGATAGAAAAGAGGGAATTCCAGCACATGACTTTCGGGAGGGTGGGGATGCATTAAATTGCATTTAATAATATAATATGATATAATATAATATTAATAAATGTAATAATATATATTAATATAATGTAATTACTATACAATACAATACAAAATGACATAAAATAATATTTATACGAACATCCTCACAGAGGAGATTTTGTTACGACGTCACACCTAACCCAACTTTAATAGTGAGGGATTGAACATAGCACCCCACTAACCGCACTTCATGAAACATGGCGCTTCAGAAACTTCCGGACACTAACTAGGACTGCCCCCAGGAAAGCCAGCTAGCTGATTTGGGCAAAAAACAAAAAGGGCACACACACACACACACGCACGCACGCACGCACGACGCACGCACGCACCACGCACCACACACAACACACACACACACACACACACACCACACACACACACACACACGTTTCTGCACCGTCGTTTAATAATAACAGTCTATAGACCCAAACTCCCCGTCACGGGGCAGTACCTTGGTTTTAAATCCCCAGCAGGGGGATTTTTGTAGCCATTGGTGTGTGCACACCGCGTGTTAGCGGAAGCAGGGATCCAGTTTCCTTGTCAACAGTTCTCTCCCCTCCTGTCAACCTCGATGCGGTATCAGAGCCATTACGTTATTAGGGGATTGTAGGGTGTTGAATTCAGTGTTCCGTTTAGGTTATTATAGTAATTCTGCGGTGGTGCTGGGATGGTTGTGTTATGCTATGTTGAAGGGGTCTGTGTTGTACTAGCATGTGTGCATGTCTTGAGATTTGTATGCTGTAAAAAGGTGTAATTCTGTCATGTATATGGTGAGTGCAGCGACACACACACACATGCGCGCACGCACCAAGCACGCACGCATCGCACACCACACACACACACTCACACCACACACCACACACACAACACACACACACACACCCACAAACACACACACACACACACACATCAGATGAGACTATAAACTAAGGTCAGATGAGACTATAAACCAAGGTCCCGTGTGCGAACGACGCAGAACATCTTGCACACACGTTAAAACCCGTTCCGCTTTTTAAAAGAGTAGGCCAATGGGTGCGGCGGAACGGATGACAAAGTTTACAAAACTGCATTCACCAGGGACTGGCTTTAAAAAAAAAGGTAGGCTACATGAGTGCTTATTCTCTTATTCTCGAAATAAATAAATATAGATAAATAACACACACACGCGCACGCACGCACGCATGCACGCGCGCGCGTCAATACTTGTTTGATGGATAAATGAATAATCATATTATTTACAAGTATTTTAATAGCTTGAAGCTCAGAAATGGAGTGTTAGGTTTCAAGTCTACGTTGCATCGTTTTCTGGCCTTTTCCCCCTGAAAAACGGTTTGATGAGGACTCTTCCGTCAGAATTTGATAATCTCCCTTTTTATACTAATTAATTTTCCTTGATTGTTCTTGTGGTGTCGTCAAATGCGTACATTTAGTCATGTCCAGATTAAGGTACCCCTTCACCCCCAATTCAAACTAATTTAATAGTTTGTCCCACGTAGTGACGAGGTGGACTCCCATCACTATAGTGTCCACACCTTTTGGAAATTCTGGGGGAAAAGGACTTGTGCTTGTAATTTCCCCTCTCTCTCTCTCTCTCTCTCTCTCTCTCTCTCTCTCTCTCTCTCTCTCTCTCTCTCTCTCCTCTCTCTCTCTCTCTCTCTCTGGCTTTGGCTCTGTAATGGGATAAAGTGTTACGCAACAGTTTATTGAATCTGAATGTAAATCACTTTACCATGTCGTGGATTCCATGCCATGCCGATCATTTGGGCAGTAGAAATGATATACCTTTCATGTCTGAAAAATGTGTTTTTGTGCCCAGTCCCCTTCCCACTGTTCCCCCTTGTGAATGGGCTTAAAAAGCTGAACACAATAAAATATTGTTATTGTCATTGTCTTGGTTTGACTGCTTAATGATGAAAACCTGATGATAAGAGCACTTGGTGTCGTTTCTACAGAGATTCTATGGGGTTTTTTGGGTTTTTTTTGTTTGGTTGGTTTTTCTTTTTCTTTTTTAGAATTACAATATTTAGAATACAGAGGAAAAATCAGCTGATCTTTATGATCACTTAAGAAACCACGTGGCCGGTTTTTGTTTTAGAAGACTTCCACTGTGTTTAAATTAACTTGTCTCAAAGGGGATCAAGTCAAACATTGGCTCTCTGTAAAACGAGCAATACCAAACATTCTTACGAAGAGGTGCCATTTACATGTAAGGTTACGGTGATCTTTCAGTTTGTGCCAAAGCATGCAACATTTTCTTTTTAGAAAGAGAATGAATGAATGAATGAATGAATGAAATGATTGAATGGATGAATGAATGAATGGATGAATGAATAATCTTTATTTTTCAACGGTTACAGAGTAAGTATTACACACTTAATTTTTTTTTTTTTAATCTGGCCCTTGCCCTGATTCGGGAGAGAGAGAGAGGAGAGAGGAGAGAGAGAGAGAGAGAGAGAGAGAGAGAGAGAGAGAGAGAGAGAGAGAGAGAGTGTGTGTGTGTGTGTGTGTGTGTGTGTGTGTGTGTGTGTGTGTGTGTGTGTGTGTGTGTGTGTGTGGGAGAGGAGAGAGAGAGAGAGAGAGAGAGAGAGAGAGAGAGAGAGAGAGAGAGAGTGTGTGTGTGTGTGTGTGTGTGTGTGTGTGTGTGTGTGTGTGTGTGTGTGTGTGTGTGTGTGTGGTGGGGTGGGCGACCAAAACAGTTATAATATAAATCTCAAGTCAGGTGTAAGTTTCTAGATCTAGGTCTTTAAAAGATATGTCTGAGAACAAAGATTCCAAACTCACAGCGAATTTTTAAGATTTGGATGTAGATTTTTTTTTTATTCAAGAATCGGCTGTTGGTTGAAAACGTGAATGAAAGAATCTGTGCTCGACGTAGTGAGAGAGAAAAACAAATAAATAGGTTGATAAATAGCTGAACAGTGAATAATAACCCCCTAAAATATGGATGCATGGAAGGGAGTATGATTAACATAGTCAATTTTCATAGACAATACAGATGAATTTTCTTTTTTTCACCCTAACCACAGTTGCTTTAGAAGTATAAGATGGATAGACAAAACAGGTAGAAGGCGCCTGAATGGACCGTTGACAGACTGATCGATTTTTGATTCGTTGGTTGATTGATTGATTGACGGATTGACTGACAGACTCTGGAGTCAGGCCTATATAAAAGGCGTGTCATTTGTGTGTGTGTGTGTGTGTGTGTGTGTGTGTGTGTGTGTGTGTGTGTGTGTGTGTGTGTGTGTGTGTGTGTGTGTGTGTGTGTGTGTGTGGTGAACGGTGCGTGAACGGTGTGTGTACGGTGTGTGAGTTTGTGCGTGTGTATGTGTGAAATGGTGTGTGTGTGTGTGTGTGTGAATGGTGTGTGCGTGTGTGTGTGCGCGCACACACGCGCGTGGTGTGTGTGAATGCTCCATCTTTTAAGGCACAGACCCAGGTAGATTCGGGTTTCAGGAGAAAGTGAGCGGCCTCTTTGATCACTGTCAGGGAAAGGAGGTTTTGGTGGAAAGTTACGATAATGTCCATGCCCATTACACT
>CM060326.1:8614645-8617145 GCA_030674155.1 Stramonita haemastoma | reverse complement strand
ATGAACACTTCAATGTGTACAATGAAAAGGTCGTGAGAAAAATACCACATAGGCAGATGATAAAGGTAAAAGGTAAAGGTGTCCCATAACTGTGTGGTCGTAGGGGAGCGAGGCATCAGAGAGCATGGCTTCTCTAAGGGCCAGAATATTGAGGGCGGCGCCCATCTCCTCTCCCTCGCTACTTCACCTTCCCTGACCCTAAAGAGGGCAGGTACCCATTTACAGCTGTCCCATCCCCAAATGCAAATGATATAGCAGAATAAACATCCTGTGCCCACCCCGGTGTCAACAATAATTTATTATACCTGGTCACTAGAACAAAACAATACAAGCATAATGTCATGTAATTACGAAAAGAAATTTATATGTAGGATATTCTCAAAAAAGACAAGAGAATAGAAGAGAAGGCAAAAAAAAATATGCAAGAGAGATAGAAGAAAACTCAAGAACAAGGTAAACAATGACAAAAACAAAACAGAAAGATAGTGATTGAAAAGAGGATATTTCTAGCATAAAATTTCTGGTGGGAAAGCTATCTTATATCAAAAGAGCCCCCAGAACCCTCTCAAAATTGTCTTGGAAAGAACAGTATATTGTCATCCACATGCCTAAAAAATTGTTTTTTAAAGGTCACGGTAAAGGTGCCCCATAACCTATGTGGTCGTAGGGAGCGAGGCATCAAAAACCTCAGCTTCCCTAGGGGCCAGCATATTGAGGGCGGCGCCCATCTCCTCTCCCTCGCTGCTTGGCCCTCCCTGTCCACGCCTACGGCTTTCAAAATACTGCTTCCTTAGTTTTCTTTTTTGAGTACGGAAGAAGCTGTTTGCGTGTTGTAGCTCTTAGCACCAAACTGTGTGATTGTTGTTGTTTATTTCCTAACAAGCATATTAAAATCAATAACAGAACAGGAACACGAAGCATTTGAAACATTTTTAACATATACAAAACCATAGTAAACAGCATGGTTTTTGTATCATAAAATTTATCTCTGTATCAAAATGGACATAAAAGCTTTCAAAATGCTCTCTCTCCTCTCTCTCTCTCTCTCTCTCTCTCTCTCTCTCTCTCTCTCCTCTCTCTCTCTCTCTCTCTCTCTCTCTCTCTCTCTCTCTCTCTCTCTTTTAGATATTATTTAAGCGTAGTCCCATCCAAAGGCCATATGAAAAAAAGTACATCAATACTTATCTGAACCCTTGGAATAAAGATTAAATCAATCAATCAATCTTCTCTCTCCGTCTTGACATCTTTCAATATCTATACCGCTAGGATACGATATATTTTCTTTTGTTGCTTATGTTGTCTTAATTTATCATTTGCCCCTCTGTGCTATAGCCTTACGTGAATAAAAATCAATTCTCTCTCTCTCTCTCTCTCTCTCTCTCTCTCTCTCTCTCTCTCTCTCTCTCTCTCTCTCTCTCTCTCTCTCTCTCTCTCTCTCTCTCTCTCTCTCTCTCTTTGTCTTCTCATCGATTGCTTCTTTCAATTCGTCTCTCATCTCTGCGAAGTGTATTTGCCCGTCTAAAAGGTCTTGTGGATTGTATGTCCCTTTAAAATGTCACAATCTGCAGTGTTCTGCGTCATTACATTCTCTTCTCTCTCTCTCTCTCTCTCTCTCTCTCTCCTCTCTCTTCTCCTCTCTCTCTCTCTCCTCTCCTCTCTCGCTCTCTCTTCTCTCTCTCTCTTCTCTCTCTCTCTTCTCTCTCTCCTCTCTCTCTCTCTCTCTCTCTCTCTCCACATCCCCCCCATGCCGTAACACCACACATCACCCACCCTCACACTCCACACTCCTCCACTCACACCCACCTCCCACGCACGCACTCCTCGACAACCACGAGCCCCACAACCATATCAGCAGAAAGAGAGAAAAGGAAAGGATGATATGAAAAGGAGAGAGAATAAGAATATTTGTCTTTTACTATCTTTAAATTTCAATCTGTCTGTCTGTGTGTCTGTCTGTCTGTTCTGTCTGTCTGTCTTCTGTCTGTCTGTCTGTCTCTCATCTTCTCTTCTCTGTCTCTCTCTCTCTCTCTCTCTCTCTCTCTCTCTCCTCTCTCTCTCTCTCTCTCTCTCTCCCTCCCTCCCTCCCTCCCTCCCTCTATCATACACACACACTCCCATGCACGCACGCACACACACACGCTCACACACACACAGCGAGACGGAGAGAGAGAGAGAGAGAGAGAGAGAGAGAGAGAGAGAGAGAGAGAGAGAGAGAGAGAGAGAGAGAGAAATTTCTGTCTTTTCTGTCACAGTCATTTTCTATCTCTGTCTCTGCCTCGTCTGGTCCTCTCTCGTCGTCATCGTCTGTCGTCTGTCCTGTCTCTGTCTTGTCTCTGTCTCTGTCTCTCTTCTCTCTCTTCCTCTTTCTCCACTCTCTCTCTCTTCTCTCTCTCTCTTCTGGGACATGACATTTACACTCATCACCGGCTGATGTAAAATGCATCAAGTGCTTATTCTCTCTCTCTCTATATTCTCATCTCTTCTCTCTCTCTCTCTCTCT
>CM060326.1:8599645-8602145 GCA_030674155.1 Stramonita haemastoma | reverse complement strand
TATAATCACATACACCGCTAGTCATTATTATCATTATTATCATTATCATCAATTATCTACTACCTCCCTTGACCAGTGGTCAGACATGAAGGTGATACGGGAGCGGTTCGTGGACATGGACACGGAGGACCTTCGCCTGAGGGGCGTGAGGGCAGCGCTGGTGGCCGTGGACTGTAGCAAGTCTGCAGTCACCAACATCGTCAACTACATCGTCACTGAGGGAGATGAGGTGAGTGTGGGTGGGTGGTGGTTGGGGGTGGGTGGGTGGGGGGGGGGGGGTGGGGGGGTGGTGGTGTGGTGGGTGTGTGGGTGTGTGGAGTGTGTGTGTGTGTGTGGTGGTGGGGGGGGGGGGGGGATGTGGGTGTGTGTGTGTGTGTGTGTGTGTGTGTGTGTGTGTGTGTGTGTGTGGGTGGCTGTGCAAGTTGCAGTGCAATCGTCTAGTCGTATGAGGGAGTAGTGAGTGTGTGTGTGTTTGTGTGGTGTGGTGTGTGGGGGGGGGGTGGGGTTGGGGGTGGGTGGGTGTGGTGTGTGTGTGGTGTGTGGTGTGGCGTGTGTGTGTGTGTTGTGGTGTGTGGTAAGTTAGTGTGTAGTGTGAGAGGTGTGTGTGTGTGTGTGTGTGTGTGTGTGTGTGTGTGTGTGTGTGTGTGTGTAGGGTGGGTGGGGGGGGGATGATCGTGTGGTGTGTGTGTGGTGTGTGTGTGTGTGTGTGTGTGTGTGTGTGTGTGTTGTGGCGTGTGTGTGTGTGTGGTGTGTGGGTGGTGTGTGGGTGTGTGTGTGTGTGTGTGTGTGTTGTGTGTGTGTGTGTGTGTGTGTCTGCGGTGTGTGTATGTGTGGTTGTGTGTTGTGTGTGGTGGTGGTGTGTGATGTGGTGTGATGTTGTGTGGTGTGTGGTATGGTGTTGTGTTGTGAGAGTGTGGTGGGTTGTTTTGTGGTATTGTACGTTCAGAGCGATTGTGGTGTGACACATACTGTGATAAATTTTCTGGTAATATGTGATAAATTGCGGTTGTTGGGTAAGGTGGTATAGTTGGAATGTTGTGTGTGTGTGTTGTGCGTGCGCGTGCGTGCGTGCGTGCGCATGTGTGTGTGTGCGTGCGTGCGTGCCTGTGTGTGTGCGTGCCTGCGTCTGTACGCGTGTGTGCAGACCTCAAGCTCTTGCAAGACATATCGGACCAGACCGAGGATCTGGATGAGCAGTTGAACAACTTGCAGGCCAACCATGTGGGTCTCCTTCGTCAGGCCCTCAAACGTGGGTACTCTTTTTTTTTTTCTCTTTGTCCCTATGTGTACCGCTCTTTGTGGGCACGGGATAGCTTAGCACAGTGGTCAGAGCACTCGCTTTCCCCCCCAGCATCGAGCGTGGATACCAGTTGGATGGGTGACCGTTCGCGTTGCACGCACGCTTTGGTTTCAGTACAGTTCCCCCAGTTTACCCAGCTGTAAATGGGTACCTGTCCTCTTTAGGGTCAGGGAAGGTAAAGCAGCAAGGGAGAGGAGATGGGTGTCGCTTTCAATATGCTGGCCCCAAGAGAAGCTGAGGTCTCTGATGCCTCGCTCGCCTACGACTACATAGGTTATGGGACACCTTTACCTTTTTACAGCTCTTTGTCCGTCTTGGATATCTTTTTTGTTTGTTTTGCTTTATTGTTGTTTCTTGGCTACAGCTTGTATGGTGACCCATGGTGAGATTTTTAACGTATGTCACTGCTTTTTGCTCTACCATAAAGGTAGCCACATATCAGCTTCGGGGGATGTATGCTGGGTATGTTCGTGTTTTCCATAACACACACCAATGCTGACATCATCTACTTTTGGATCTTTTAGCGTGCATGTTTGATCTATTGCATGTGTGTGTGTGTGTGTGTGTGTGTGTGTGTGTGTGTGTGTGTGTGTGTGTGTGTGTGTGTGTGTTGTGTGTGTATGTGTGTGTGACGTGTGTGTGTGTGTGTGTGTGTGTGTGTGTGTGTGTGTGTGTGTGTGTACTCCTCAACTTTAGTGTCTGTTGAATATCTATCTGATCATCTTTCTGTCTCACTGGTGTTTCAGAGGAGAGAGAGGATGAAAAATGGGTAGGGGAGAGATGTGATGTATGTGTTACTCCCAAGAGATTTCCTCACCATTAGACAATTAATATATTGGCGTGGGTTTGGGTTGGGTTTGTTTTTTTTCACCAATGCTTGATGTTAGAAAGTCAACGGCAAATGTTTCATTATTCAAACATTGGGAGCCTGCATTGACACTAAAGGCCACATCAGTTAGTGATGCATTGGTTGTTTCCACAGCTGTGGACACACACACACACACAAAACAGAGAGATATCAAATGTGTTGTTGTCTCTGTGTGGTGTGGGTGCAGAATGTTTTACATGCCCCAGCAATTCGTTAAGTGCTCAGAA
This sequence comes from Stramonita haemastoma, assembly GCA_030674155.1. NCBI lineage: Eukaryota > Metazoa > Mollusca > Gastropoda > Neogastropoda > Muricidae > Stramonita > Stramonita haemastoma. The sequence continues at coordinate 8,599,750 of CM060326.1, read as the reverse complement.
TCATGGCAGTTCAAAGACTTGCCCGCTGGCTGGGTTGGTTTGTGTTATGTACAGAAGCGGCCATAATTGCCGTTTTCTTCATACATGATGGATTTTTTATGTGTA
>CM060326.1:8559645-8589645 GCA_030674155.1 Stramonita haemastoma | reverse complement strand
CATACACGTATGTCCTGTCATTCCAAGAGGACCCTGCATCCTCTACGATGTGTGGCAGGCAGCCTTTCCCCTGCTGTCCTGTCTGCTCCTACAGATGCCAAATGCCATATTCCGCGGTCACCTGTCGCCACATGCTCAAGCCTCGCAACCACCTGTGTCTACGTGCTACGCCATTGTCAACAATTTCCCTGTTACCTTTGTCAACACCGCCATTTTACCACTGTCAACACTTTTCCCTGTTACCAGTGTCAACATTTTTCTGTTACCGTTGTCAACACTCCCCTGTTACCACTGTCAACACTTTCCCCTGTTACCGTTGTCAACTCTTTCCACTGTTACTATTGTCAACACTTTCTCCTGTTACCGTTGTCAACTCTTTCCACTGTTACTATTGTCAACACTTCCCCTGTTACCGTTCTCAACTCTTTCCACTGTTACTATTGTCAACACTTTCCCTGTTACCATTATCAGTACTTTTTCCTGTTACCAGTGTCAACACTTTCCCTGTTACCATTGTTAACACTGTTGCTGTTTGTCTACACTGTCGCTGTTATCTTTGTCAATACTGTCGCTGATACCATTGTTAATATTGTTGCGGTTAACATGGCCAATAGTTGCTGCCTATCATTGTCAATCATGATTGCTCTTCATGTCATTACCATGGCTTCCTCTTTTTCCTCACCCCCATATGATCGTTATGGCCTCCCCCTTAATCCCCGTGTCACCACCATCACCACCACCATCATCATCAACACATGACTGAACTTCCAGCAAGGAAGACACCCATCAGAAAAATGGACTCAGTGATATTTTTTTTTCGATTTCAGATAAGAATTTAGATTGATATACTATCGATAATTATTGGATGATGATATTTTGTAACATTTTCCCGTTTGATCCACACTTTTGATCCCAGTGTCGTAATGTTTGCGAAGTGACAGAGACTGGCATAATTATGATGATTTGATAGGTCTGTCTTCTCCGTGCTGTTACATGAACATTGTCTAGCTGGTGTCTGTTCACTAATTCTCTGTGTGATGTCCAAAGTTGCTGTACTGTTTTGTGGGGCGTTCTTCTTCTGGGATATGCTAGCCCTGTGCTGCATGCAAAATGTGCATACTTTCCGGTGCAATATTTCCTGACAGCTGCTGAGGAGAATTGTTCTCTTTGCTATTGATAACGTCCATGGGTTTTGTTAGTGTTGTTTGCTTATTGTTGTTTTTTGTTTTGTTTTGTTGTTTGTTTGTTTTGTTTTGGTTTTTTTGGGGGGAGGGGGGGTGTTGATGCTCATGCAATATCAAAAGCACAGTCTTTCTTACAGTCATAAAATACACGAATACAATAATGAATATTTAACTTTTTGGTGGTCTTGGGTTTCGCCGTCAATGGGAACCAAAAGGGACCTCGGCTTGCTATACATTTCTGATTTATTTTTGGAAAGATTTTATTTCTGGAGTAATTTTTTAGAAATACTTTTCTTTGTCGTTGATCTTTTAGATACGCATTTCATGGAAGTTTTAACCCAACCCTTATTTTTCCTCAGGAAATTTACTGTTGGTTGTCAAAGGTTGAAAATCCTATTCTCTATCTGTTCCCAGGGTGGTGGTGTTTTTTTTTTTTCATTTTTTTTATTTTTTTAACAATTTAGTATTTCTTTTTTTTTTTAACCTTGTTTTATGTTATTTATTTTAATATAAATTTTTGCTATTATTTATTTCTGGTACAGAGAATTTTTATTTCATTCATTTTTTCATTAAAAAAAAATTCTTTCATTCAAATTGTTTGTTTGTTTGCTGCTGCCTCATCTTCTGTGACGTTTCTGTCCTGCTGTTCCCACGCCACACTGAACTTTTCAATTATCTCTACCTCAGCCACACCCGGATTCTTTCTGTGGCATCCCCAAGGTTAGAAATCCTCAGGGAGCCTATCAGTTTAGGCCACCATGCTGCTAGCTTCTGCTTTGAGACTCGACAAGGCTGCACTTACGCTTCCTATCACAGTGTATCCTAGTATCAACCAGACCCAAGAGATACAGACACCTACACTGTTGGTCAGGTAACTTGAGCAACACTCGCAAAGTGGATGAAACTCAACTGTGTGGTCCCAATCTTCCCTATGACCCCATAGTAAACTCACTTTGGTAGGAGCAGGCCAGATTCCGAAAAATATCTAGATGCTTTTTCTTTAAAAAAAAAAAAGATTTGAACAAGGGAAGTCCAGTCCATAATCCAAGGTGCTAACCACTGCGCCATGGCAGCTGGATGGTACTGAGGATTTTTGTTGTGATCTAACAATGTGTATTGTGATAACTGAAATAAACGTATGGTCTACGTGGTGAGTTGCTTCAAAGTTCAGGAATATTACACTGCATTACTACATGTTCCTTTCTCACAAATGGTAAGAGACGCACTATAACGAGAGTACCCAGTCCTCAGTTACTGATTGATACATGTAGGTTTTTCTGTACAGTCAGTTTGGTGAAGCCTGTTTCAAATGCATGTGTCCAAAGCACACCATTGTCTTCTATTGTAATAGAATAAAAAGGAAAGGGAGGTGTGGGAGTGTTCCCCTAACAAAGTGTAATGATCAGTGGATTGTTTTTCTCTATTTTCTATTCCCTTGTAGTGACTAACTGTTGTCCATGTGCCTGTCCCAGAGCTTAGGTGGCTGACGGTGTGATGTCAAGGCTTTCCTCTGTGTAAGAGGCACATCTGGAAGACTAAGACAAGAGTGTAGAAAACTCAACACAAACGAGTTCTGATTCCATGAACCACCAAGGCCCAGTGGCCACCAGAATGACTGTATCTCAGGACTATTTTTCTGAAGAGAACCAACATTCATTCCATGGTGCCAGGTTACTCTCTCTCAAGTCTCTTGTTTTCTTGACACTATTTCATAAAAGAGTTGCTGATCTATTGTTGTTGGTGTCAGTCACTTTTTGAGAGAGTGTAGACTAAGGGATAAGCAACACAAGTGTCACCCTTCATCACAGAATAAGTCACTGTGTACTATAGCAAAGCTCATTTCTCAACTTTTAACATGCTATTAATCTGCAATTTAAAAAAAAAAGTTTTCAAAAGCTGCTCAATAATAATGATAACTAAAAAAAAAAATGAAAATCAGACTATTGTATGAAGTTTTTACAAACTCAGATGCCCCAAGGCGATGAAAAAAAAATTGAAAAATTTTGCATCATAATAGGTGGTCACAATGAGGGGTTCAGTGTTTTCAAATTTTTAACAAATATTTTTACAGCAAAAGGAAACAAAAATATGCCATGACACATCACAGTGAGGTGAGAAAGAGCTTATAGTTTTATAATGAATCAAAACTGACAGCCTGACTCCCATCTGCCTAAAACCATTTCCAGCAGAAAAGTCGGTCAGGTGTAGTGTGGGGAGGGTCACTCATTTTTTCTCATAACTAAAGAGAACAAATTAATATATTGGGGGGGAAAAGGAAAAAAGAAAACTTTGGTCATTTGAGTTTGTTCCATGTATGTTAACAATGCAGAGCGAATACATTGTCATGTATACAGAGCATATACATACACATATATACACAAGCAACACACACACATACAGATATATAAAATAAAGTCAACTTTTCCACTCATGAAAAAAGGACAACCAATTTCTTGACGCAGTACGATGCTTTATTGGTGTGTTCACAGCAAATGATGAACAAAATACACACAATACTGGAGCTGAAAGAAAAGGTAAATGCTCATATATTTTTTTTTACTGCTACACTACACAATTACATCCATTTTATCATGTGTGTGTGTGTGTTGTGTGTGTGTGTGTGTGTGTGAGTGAATGCGTTGCAGGACTGAATGTGTTTGTGCATGTGGGTCAGCCTCTGTGTAAGCATATGCAGAACTGTATTCAATCAAATAAAGATTTGCTGATGTGCATGATCAACTCTATACAACCATGTTTTTACTATTGCACAGTTATATCATCAGTGCATGCGCGGGAAACGCAATGTGTCCCTCCATCAAACTTGTGTATATGCAGTAACAAATGTGAATGAAAACTATTTTCCAAAAAAAAAAATTGATGAATTCGGTGTGTTCACTGTGTGAATTTGGATGAATGTGAGGAAAGGTTTGCAAACTGTGTTAAAATACCCAACAAATAAACATTTAAAAGTATATCTGTCACTGATAATTTGAGTTTTTCACTAAAAGAGAAAAACAAAAAAGGAGGAGTGCTGCTGGAGCCACTTAACCCACTACACATGTATCTCTCTATAGTAAGTACAGCACCACAGCAAATACCTTGCAGCATCCATTCTTTCTTTCCCTTTCTTTCTCTGAATACTTAACCAGGCTACTACTGATCCTACAAACATGAAAAGGGACATTCTGTCCAGAACTGCAAGTTTCTTTATTGCCAGATTCTTGGTTATTTTTTTGCCATCCAGATTTCTCAAACTGCAACCCCACCCTCTCCCTTTTCTACCCCCCACCCCCTCCTTCATTTCTCCCGAAAACCCAACTTGTTTATCTCTCTAAAACTGTGCTCTTGGCTATGTTGAGTTGTACCTTCTAACCCCAATTTTCGGACCTCAACTCTTCCCAGCACCAGAAAACCTTCTAAAGAGGTTTGATGGGGACTTGGTTTGTCTCTGTCAGTCTCCTCATTTTGTCCCTATCTACCCCCTTCCCTCCCCCTCACTTCACCTACTTTCCTCCCTTAGGCTCTCTCGTTCTGTTCCCCCTCCCCCCACCAACCATACCTATTCAACAACAGCAGGATTTAGCTCCACAACAGTATAAACCTTACAAATTACTTCAAATTACAATCCCACCCTCAGTCACATCATTATAGCTAACAATCCTTTCCCAGCTCATTCCCCCTCCCACCTTCCCCAAAAATTCCTAAAAAAATAAAAAATAAAAATGTAACCTATGAAAATGGGAAATTTCTACGTTTTTTGCTGAGATGATTTCCACAGCAACAGCAATTTTATCTGATGTCACAACGATAGTAAATTCAATACCACCCATTTGGCTTTTTCCTGCTGGTTGTTTTTAAAAAAAAAAAAAAAAAAAAAAAAACCTACAGGGCAACAAATCATCAATAAACTGGGTGGTAATTTAAACTTAGATGTGGACTTACTTTTTTCCAAAACAAAAATGGATCCAAGATTTTTTTTTTTTAAAGTACATGAGAATTTGTGACACTATCAAATTAGCACCAAGAGAAAACGATTCTGATCATCCCAAAAGAAAAAAAAAAAGAAAAAAAAGAGAGATTCATTCTGTCCACCACCAACAAACTTGTACCCAACCCAAATCACAGTCAAAAAACCCAAAAAGCTCCTGACTCAAAAACACATTGAGGTACCACAATAACATCAACAACGAACACAAGAACAGGCCTACCTACCTACCAGAAATGACTATGTCTGTAATGCCATCCTGCATGCATGCACAGTGGAGTGAACATGGCTTGCTCATTATACACTAACCCTCCCCTCTGCCCCCCAAAATGTTAAAGCAAAGCTAAGCTTTTTTTTACATCACCACTGAAAAAAAAAAAGACAGTAAATCCTTCTTTATCAGAAAAACCAAACCAACATGACCACAAAAAGCTTATTCCATCTACCTTTTCGATGCAACTAAAAATAAATCTCGGGCTGGAAAAAAGAAGCAAACTGCGTAGCTGGATAAAAATGTGAAGAAAACAAACGTGATCACAACCCTGTAGTTCAAAATTCCTGACACATTCTCCTTACACACAAATGAACACAGTATGAAAAAAAGTGCTTACAACACACTTTGTTTTATCGAACCTTGTCCCCTGACAGACAAAAAGTCACTTTTCTATTCAAAACGTCCGAATTCGGTTTCTTTTTCTCTCTCATTCTTGCTATTTAACCACATGAAAGTCTGAACCAGTTTCCACACAAACACTGAACACAGAAGTTCATAAAAACCAGCTAACTACGAAACGAATTAAAGACATCACCTACACCCAAGCTACAGAAACTAAAACTCAGACACGACGGAAAAGAATTGAGGACAAGAAGACCAGAGCAAACTAACTGAAAACGAGATGTGAAACCAACAAATCCCACATGAAACAAAGATAAACAGATAAGAAATAGACAAAAAGCAAGAAAAAACCTACACTGAAGCCATCAATTTGTAGACAGACAAAAGATCTAAGAATAGAGAGAACCAGATAATATGATATTCACAACTGTTGTTCGTGATGAAAAACTGGTCAGTTTCCAAAATGAAGAGAGAGAATAAAATGATGAAAAACAGACTGACAAGTTCCGAAGGATGAACAAGACGGAGAAAGCTCAAGGTAAAGCTGAACACAGAGCAGAACATGGAGAAGAAGAAAACTGGTCTAGCTTGCTTCTATGCATCCACAAACAAAATTTATCCCATAAAAATCAGAACACTCCAGATCTGTCAAACTTTTATATCCACAAAAACCAAACATTAAAAAGCAAAAAAAATTTGTTTGGTTAAAAAAAAAATTGACATTACCTTCTCAAAAAAACTGACAAATCTGAACTCCCATCTTATCATTTGTATCCAACAAAAACCTATCATCACAGACTGAGACATAAAAATACAATGACGAGATAAACAACAAATAAGCTCCATCCCACCCCCCCTGAAAAATCCTTAATACTGACCACAAATTCAAAAATAAGGTGGTCAAATCTTTACAGATCTAAACTAAGTGTTTTTTTGTTTTGAGACAGCAAGCAAAAAGTGAATAAAATGCGCCAGGGAGAGACAAAACAAGCAACTCTACAGGGAAGCTGGCTGATACCATTACTTCAGGTTCATGACTTCAATCCACATCCTCCATCACAACCTAAAATAAATCCTGCCGCTGTGACCATTACACGTTTATTCTTAAAAAGCTGTGCGGGCTATAAAACAAATAATACTCCATTTTAAAAAATCACGACTTTACATGACATACAGTGCAGAATAATAATATTCACTCACATCAAAATTGGTGTTTGGAATAAAAAGCAAAGCAAAAAGCAAATATTGGTAAAACTTGCCGATACATGAATGCCAAAATGCCTGAACATACATCCTTTTTTCTTCTGTCCAGTCTTCTTACAAGTCCTTCTTGTTCAAGACTGTCAGCTACATTTTGCTTATCACTCTCGTAGTCATCCAGTCCACATTCTCTCTCTGTGTTCTCTCATCCAATTAAAATCTGCCTTGATACTAACGCTCCGTCAGCTTTCTCAAAATCTACTCCTCAAGCCGGTTACATGGTTAAACTTACACGCTTTGTACATTCACTGCTAATGTTCAAGTCTACAATCCAGCCGTTCATCCTTTCATTTGAATTCATGTAGTAAATGCACAACAAGTTTTGAATGGTGAAGCCTTTATAAAGATGTGAACACTTATACACACAACACCAATAGTATTTACATTGTAGTTCCATGAACACCTAACGCCAAGCCAACACTGCCAGCGATAATGACACAGATATGGTTGGAGCTTTACAGTACAACACGTTGGAATGGTATTTCCAGAACTGGCTTGTTGAATGACACAAACACCACTGATATACTGACGAGGTATTGAACTCATGGCAGTGCTGAAAACTGATCAGAAGCACAAGCAAAACACACACACAAAAAAATCCATCATTGTTTTTAAATGGCTTAGGATGCACACTGTAAGATAGGGGAAACAGCCATGGGATCCATGTTCAACTCCTGAATCATCCTGAACATCATGATTTTACAAACGCAAAATTCTGAGGCAACAATGACCTTAAACCAAACAGCAATCTACAATGAACAGTCTATGATAAACTTAAACAGCAATATACAATAAACTTAAATACATCTGCAGTGAACATGAAACAACAGCACACTCACTGCAAATAAAATTTTTAAAAAGAATTTACAGAACACATCCAAAATTCATGTCAAGTTCATAATAATGTGACCTTTGTTAAAACATGACCGTGAAATAAATATCGTCAATATTTGTGACATGCTGACATATAACTACATCACAATATCACAGATACCTGCAAAGACCAAACATCTCATCGTGTCACAAAATGAAGAAAAAAGCGCTATTTCCTTTCCAGCAGAATATCTTTCTCGTTTTTTTGTTTGTTTTTAAATAAGAAAAAGATTTTACCTATACAGTTGTTGTGGCTTAGTCACAAGTTTTGAAATGTTATAGAATCTCCATCAAGAGCAGAGTTAGGGGTTGATCAGACATGCAAGCCACATAAAGGCAACTAAGACCATTGCATTGGCTTCTCAGATGCCTGCTAACCTGTTTGGATCTGCTTGATTTCTCTATCTGAACTGCGTTTGTGTTCAGACTGTCTGGTTTCTCTCTTCAGAGATGAATCCTTGCATAATCTCCACGTCTCTCTCATCTTCCAACTCCCTCAAGTCACAGAAACCAAAAACTTTGGGGTAAAGATCAGAGGGGCATTGGAGATGTCAAAGGGTTTTCCACCACTGACCACACAGAAAAGCTATGAACGATGAGCTATCTATCTACATCTGGTGTCATCCAAAACAGGGTACATACAAGCCTGGCCTCTGGCTGTCTGTGTATGACTCATTCACACAACACTTGATGTAGATGCCTTGATGGCAGCCTAGTGTATAGCTCACAGCCCCAAACTGGGGGCAAAACCTACTTCCTTTCATGCTGCAGGGTCAGAAATGCTCTTTTCTCCGTTATTTATTTCGTTTTAGTCAAAGCTCTTTCTTTTTCATTCATTTGAGAACAGTAAAATTGCTCCTTTTTTTCCCTAAAATATTTTCTTCAGGCTACATGAACATTTTGAAATGGAAAATTTCCACAAAACTGAAAACTCCTGTTATAGTTATGGCAGCACTACGAGTGGAGAAAAAAAGCATTAGTTCACTCATTCTAAACACAGGAGAATAACAAAAATTTACTAATTCTAAACACAAGAGAATAACAAAAATTAACTCATGCTAGGAATACTAAGGATTTTCACATAGCTCTGATAACAAAACAAAAACAAACAAAACCAAAAACTTGGAACAGTGCTGTATTTTTACAAAAGTATCTCCCCACCACAGAGTGTGTTACACAGTAACCAACACAGCAACAAAAGGAAAAAGGTCAATAATCGCATTCTTGCTTCACTGATGGAAGTTGACAGGAGTGAGAACAACAAAATAAAACAAATGAACAGATAAATAAATAAACAACATAAAAAAACTCTGGGAATGGATTGTCGCAGGTAAAACAGGTAGTTGATAAAACACCACACACGACACTGAACAACAATGTAACCCTGGAGTTAAGTTAGTACCAGATATTTTACCAACTGTGCCAAAACTTTACATGTACATAATTTGACATTGTTAACCGATACAGGCAGCTTGTTTTTTTAAACAAACTGCAATGAGTATTGGAAATTTCGTGTTTAAAACAAAAAACCAACTGTACAGCAACTATCAACACTCAAGCACTGAAACTAAAAAGTAGCAGGTTTGATTCAATAAAACATTCAAAGCGTAAGCTTTCCACAGATAGAACTAGTGATCAGGATACAAGGCTTGTGCGCAAGAAAAATATCCATTTGTGTCAAGTTAACTCCTTTTTTTTTCCTTTTCAATTTGCTGTTTAGTTTATCTTTCGGGTGACCATTTTATAAATTTCTGATAGAGAAGTCTCCGCCCCCCCCCCTCTGTTCCCCACCACACTGCTATACACTGGACTTTCGCCAAGGAAAGAGTTAAAATGGTAAATGTCCTTTCAAAATTCTTAATAACAAAAATATCAAATAAAATAATGGGTTGACTGTGCTTAAAGCTACCATTAAAAAACAAGTGCACTGTGCTGTTCTGTTGCGGTTTTTCTGAACTGATTCAGAACGTATTTACAGACGGCTCAATTTCATGATCCGAACACTTTCCTCTAAACTCATCACCTTGGAGAACCAAGAACATTATCAAAATTTTCCATTGGACTCACCGCTATGGAGAACAAGAACATTATCAAAACTTTCCCTTAAACTCACTGCTATGGAGAAGCACGTGGATTCTTCTGCTCTGTCACAATAGCCCGAATGCACTTTCTACCAACTCAACTGAACTGAACCACCTGCATAGTCATTTTCTTTGAGGTAACCCCCTTTATCACCATCCCACCGTATCCTCTGGACAAGTAGCAACAATAACAACAGCAGCAGCAGCAGCACAAATACCAAAGTTCTCAGCACCAGCAGACTGAAAGAAACACCATGGTCACAACACACACAGGATTATGGCAGTCTGAAGGTGGTCCTTGCTACATCACCAAATTAATCTTAACATTCTTGGGTTTGTTTTTTGGTGTGTGTGTTGTGTGTGTGTGTGTGTGTGTGTGTGTGTGTGTGGTGTCTGTGTCTGTGTGTGTGTCTGTGTGAGGGACCATGTGTGTGTGTGTGTGTGTGTGTGTGTGTGTGTGTGTGTGTGTGTGTTTACAGCTACATATACAGTTGACTGTTGTGTTAGTGCTTTATTTTAAATTCTTATCAAAAGAACTAAAAAGTAAGCTGGTGTGTGTGTATGTGTGTGTGTGTGTGTGTGTGTGTGTGAGTGTGGTGTGTGTTGTGTGTGTGTGTGTGTGTGTGTGTCTAAGTATAACAAATCTCAAATCTTTAATAAACAGAGAGAGAGAGAGAGAGAGAGAGAGAGAGAGAGAGAGAGAGAGAGAGAGAGAGAGATTCTGACATAAAAAACAACTGTGTATAATCACTGAAGAAAGAGAGGGGAGAGATAGAGAGATTCTGACACACAAAAAAACCCCAAATGCGTATAATCATTTCAGTCTACATCATCTACATACTTCCTACTATATACATGAACACACCACACCACCTGATGCAGCAATGAAAACAGCCTTCAGAATCCTCACACTCTGCCACAACCTTCATCAGACAACCATTCCTACTCCTCCTCCTCCCTGCTCCAACAATCATGGCACATGTAGTCTGGTCTCGCACTGCACAGAAGCATCTTTTTTCCCTCTATTGCCCGCAGCTCTACCCAGAGAAAGTAGCCTGAATTTCACACACAGAAATCTGCAGCGACTGATCAAAAGAGGCATTCCATACTGAACCATACCATACCATACCATAGCTTACCAAAGGATACGATACTATACTTTACCATACCACATCATACCATACCTTACCACACCATGCCATACCATACCATACAATATAATAACATATTATACCATTCCATTTTATACTATACCATACCATACCATACCATACCATTACACCATACCCTAGCTCACCAACAAAAACTCATCAACACAGCCAGACCCCCACTGTCTATGAGTGAATAGATGTGACAACCGAAGAAGAAACACACCCAGATTACCCATACTGAATGCCAGCCACTCGCTGTCACAAACACCACCACAACATCCTCCATCCTTCCACTGCTGTCACAAACACCACCACAACATCCTCCATCCTTCCACTGCTGTCACAAACACCACCACAAATCTTAAGTCCTCCATCCTTCCACAAACACCACCATAACATTCAAGGTCCTCCATCCTTCCACAAACACCACCACAACATCCTCCATCCTTCCACAAACACCACATAACACCCTAGGTCCTCCATCCTTCCACAAACACCACCACAACATCCTCCATCCTTCCACAAACACCACCACAACATCCTCCATCCTTCCACAAACACCACCACAACATCCTAGTCCTCCATCCTTCCACAAACACCACCACAACATCCTCCATCCTTCCACAAACACCACCACAACATCCTAGGTCCTCCATCCTTCCACAAACACCACCACAACATCCTAGGTCCTCCATCCTTCCTTCCACAAACACCACCACAACATCCTAGGTCCTCCATCCTTCCACAAACACCACCACAACATCCTAGGTCCTCCATCCTTCCTTCCACAAACACCACCACAACATCCTAGGTCCTCCATCCTTCCACAAACACCACCACAACATCCTAGGTCCTCCATCCTTCCTTCCACAAACACCACCACAACATCCTAGGTCCTCCATCCTTCCTTCCACAAACACCACCACAACATCCTAGGTCCTCCTTCCTTCCACAAACACCACCACAACATCCTAGGTCCTCCATCCTTCCTTCCACAAACACCACCACAACATCCTAGGTCCTCCATCCTTCACAAACACCACCACAACATCCTAGGTCCTCCATCCTTCCTTCCACAAACACCACCACAACATCCTAGGTCCTCCATCCTTCCACAAACACCACCACAACATCCTAGGTCCTCCATCCTTCCACAAACACCACCACAACATCCTAGGTCCTCCATCCACCCTTCCACTGCTGCAGTAACTTCATTAAGTCACTGTTGCAGGGAGGAGGCAGAGCTACAGAGACTGGCCGTGAATCCGTTCCGTTTCCATTCTTTTCCACCATCGCCACCGACACAGAAGCAGCCGATATATTATCACAGTGCAAAGTGAACACAGGTAACCAACAGCAACAAACCAATGATCAACAAGTTGTAGGACAGAAAGTCACCATGACATTTTCCACGCATTGGGGAGGGGTGACTGACTCGGGGGCTATGTTTTTGACTCTAGCAATGTTCTGTGTAGTTTCTTCACACACACACACACATGCACGCACGCATGCACACACACACACACACAAAGCTTTCACTTTGCAAAGCTATACTATTTCCTTCTTTACATCTCAAAAATCCCTACCAGTGACTCTGCGAGCCTCTGCAGTTTTTAACTAGTGACCATTCCATATCATGAAGACATCAACCATACCCCAGCTTTAAGTCCAGTCCCCTGCTCCTAGCGGCAAAGTGTGCATGCTTTCATGATCTTATCTATCAATCAGACTGAATCTACTATACTAACAGAAAAAAACCATTATTGCACAGCTTCAACTGAATTTGCTATAGTTTGGATATTTACTTCACAATGAACAGCAAAAACATGTTGACAGAAAAGCTCTTGTGACTAACTGGGTAGAAAATGGTCACACTTTACTTTCACAGAAAGAAAAGCAAGCTGAAAGTTGATGCAAAAATGACCGGTCTATGACCTGCGGAAATTCTATACGAAGCGACAATGTTAGTGACAAACTGAACTGGTCATGAAAAGGAAAAGCAAATTCTCGATGCTACCGACTGAATACGTAATGCCCGCTTTGACTCAAAATGCTCTCTAAAAAAAAGTATACTCACGCAGCATCACATACATAAACAGCAAGCAACACAGACGATCAGTGACTCTAAAAATACTGACGCAAAATAGGGAGAGGTGTCGTTTCCTTATTGTGAATAAAGAGCCAGTTTGGAGTTTGTTTGTGCTAGTTATCTACAGCTTGTGCATGCATGCATGCCAGTTTTTGTATAGGCGGGGACTACCTTTACCACTAAATGCATTCAACTTCTTAGGAAGCAGCAGCTTGGTATAACCTTTTCACAAAACTCATTTTCCCCAAATGTTCTAAATTACCTTCCTGTGCTTTTAAATATTTCTGGGATAGTTGAGAGCAAAAGATTCCATTTCGTCACAACTGCATAATACACACATATCAAAAGAACACTGCTGTACGTAAATTTCATATAAAAAAACAACAACAGCATTGTGACAAGCACATCTAATCATACACAAAAAGCTGTATGGTTGGTTATGTATAAATATTACACAAAAAACAGACTTTATTTTTAAAAACAAAGACAAAACATTGTACACAGCTATGAATATTACACACAGTCAGTCAGGTATTACACAGAATCAGTCACAAAGCTATACAAAGATACGCAATTTGTTAAAAAGTCCTGTAAGTGAGTAAAAATAATGATATTCAATCTTTCTAAAGTTCACAAAATAGTGCCGGTCAGTCAATACAAACAACCTTTCTCTTTTTCAGATCTCTAAAACAGGGCAATAAAGGACAGTAAAACTGTGAACACATTCATCCAAAACACACCTGAAGTAGCAATACCTTCGCAGTGTTCACTGTTCAATGAAACAGATTTTAAGAAGTTTAAAAAGAGCCGACAGGTTTATGTACAGAACAATTTTAGACGTGACCATTTTTATCTTTTCTTCCGCTAATGCCCGAATGTTTTGAATACAGGCAACCAACTATAACTAATCTTTTATAAAAATTCTCATTATATTTATTCATACATGACTAGAAACTATTTAATAACAAAGAGTAAAACAAATTTATCTTTCGTTATTTTTTTTCCTTCTTCCTTTCACTAATTTCTCAATATTTTGACAATTAAGAGAACCTTGTACTTGGTCAATCAAGAAATCAAACAATTTTCGTAAATCTAGTTACAGAATTGTTTACAGTTTGATAATCACCTTAAAATTTATCATTTATGTCCTTTTACAATTTGTCATTTCACTCTTGTTCCCAAACACAAAACAAAGGCACTCCACCAACCTCCAGTATATTACTCACCCAAAAAATGGGGACTTTTTTTTTTGTCAAAAAAAAGAAGAAAGAAAAAAATGACAGGAGGCATGAAGCATGATCTGGGAGAGCATGGGCAATGAATGGTCGTGATAAGAGTGAAATTCTGATTAGTGACAACGATCATCAACTTCATCAATATTTCCATAAACACTAACCCTAAACTTGATTTTAAACAATTATTTAAAAAAGCAGACAAATTCACATTCACAAAAAGTGAGATTCTAAACTCTCTAATTATAAAAAAAAAAAAAAAAAAAAGCTTGCAAGCTTGATAGCAACATTACAAATCCCAATCGAGAGATTCACAAATCTCCACACGCCATGATTCTGAAGATTCTACATTCTTTTTCCTTTATCATCATTATTTACTAAATTTAGCATGTTGGCTTACGTCGTGTGTTACAATAATAACCTTTAACGCACACTGACTAAGAAAAGAGAGAGAGAAAAAAAAAAGGAAAAAAAAGCACAACATCCACAGAGTATCACCATGGTTATTAGCACTGCTCTTGACTCCTGTCTCCTCACTGGAATGAGTACAAGCACAAAAAAAAAAAAAAAAAAGGGAAAAAAAAAAACAAAAAAAACGGGTCGTGGTGGGGGTGGTGACAACGTCCTCCCTGCAGTCACATTCCCTTGATCACGTTCATACAAGCTGTCGACAAACCCACTCTCCGGATCCAAGAGCAGGGACGGGTGAGGGGGGAGGGGGGGTGAGAGGGCAGGGTGGGGTGGGGAGGGGAGGGGGGGGGGGGGGGGAGTTGAGGGGGGGGGGTAAGGGGAGGTTTACTTGGGGGAGACCAGCTGTGTGACAGAGCCCCACACACATCGCACGCTCTTCTTCAGCCTCTGGCTCAGCTTCTGCACACAGACACACACACACAATGAATGAGCATAATGCAAACCAGGGGTAGAGGGGTACACTCCTACAAAACCTGACAAACATTGCCACAGAGAATCACCATATAGTATAAAGATTTATTCTGCATTCATCAATTTCATGTCAAAGTTACACATCTAACCGGCACGTGGTTATAATTTAAGTTCAGGGGGAAGTGGTCAGTGAATTATGAAACTAGGCACAACAAGCAAGCAGACTACTGTTTTGATCATAATATCTGATAAATGAATGTATCATATTCCTTGTTTTTGTTCTTTAACATCTTCAGAATCATGCAAACATTTACATCACACACACACACACACACACACACACACACACACACACACAACACACACACACACACACACACACATACACAAAGGCGGGAGGAGGGAGTAAGATATGAAATTTGTTTACTCAGAGAAAATTGTCTTGAATGCACATAAAGAATATACATGTTTAATCACAAAAAAACCAGTATGAGCAAGAATGTAAGAAGAGAAAGGAAGAAAGGAATAAAAGGACATTCAGAGCATAACATCTGCATAAATGAAAGTACCTATGTAATCATGGGTTGCATTTTCACACTAGCTTACAGTGTCTTTCTTGTAAGTCCCTATACTTTCAACTTGCTTTTGTTCCTCATAAAACACAGGTGTAACAAACAAACCATTTGTAATCTTAAAAAATAATAAAACCCACCTAAACCACATGTTTTAGTATAATACTTATTAAAAAGTTAATTTTCTGCCATATTTTTGTAGGTTCACTTCCCATCAACTGGTAAATCAGAAAGAAAATCAGCAATATGAAATTCATAAAAATCGAACAAAGATACATCAAGCTACATCAATAGTAGAACATGCAGTATAGACATGAGAGCACAGCAAGCAAAAAGAGTTCACAATCCAAAGCCAGAATCACCACACACACTCAATAAAGCAAAACAACAACAACAACAAAAAAACTATAATTGATTACTATGCAACACCAATTAATCTATCCTGAAACAAAGATAAGGAAAACACCAAAGAAAGCTACCAATATGACCTAATCACAAAATAACAACCTTTCTCTTTATGTCAGTGTCACTCACTCACTCACTCTCATACACACATAAAACACACACACACACAGACACACATACACACACACAATACACACACACACACACACACACACACACACACAACACATACACACACACACACACACAACACACACACACCACACACACACACACACACACACACACAAATCCATACCACAGTCCATCTCTCAAATCATATACAAGATGTCTGCACCAACACTTAAAAAAACAAAGCATACTGTAAATGCACACACCATGTTCAGTGGATACAGGTAGTTCCCATCCCCACAAGGCATATGAGGAGCAGCATCATTACTAGCAGGAACTAAGGAAGCTAACTGAACAAGCCAGCCCAAACTACACTACATACACTCTTTCTCTGCCACATACCACATCCCCCCCCCCCTTCATGCCTGTCCTTTCTACCTTTATGGGATAAAAGCAGCAGTAACAGCTTTACCACTGTCATTTTTTTCTTCATATCATGTAAAAGGTAAAGGTAAAGGTCCCATAACCTGTGTGGTCGTAGGGGAGCCCATCTCCTCTCCCTCACTGCTTTACCTCCCCTGACCCTAAAGAGGGCAGGTACCCATTTACAGCTGGGTGAATGGGGAACTGTACTGCAGCCAAGGCGCAAACGATCACCCATCCAATTGGCAACCATGCTCGGCATATTTGTGATAAATCTTTTTTTTTTCATATCATGTACTTGTGATATATCATGTTTTTTCTTCATATTATGTTTTTGTGATAAATCAGTCATCAACAGGGTAATTTTTTTCTGATCTAGTTTACAGGAATGACTTTTGTTTATAAGGAAGATCCTAAAAGAAAGGAATGTTGAAGAAAGAAAAAGAACGGTATACCTGACACAACAGAAATGAACTGAGAATTCTTACAAGACAGCCATTGTAAAATGCAGACTAAAACGCACAGAAAAAAAACAAAACACTTTACAGAATGTTTCAGTCTCTGCTCCTTATAAATATTGGTCAGATAAATCTGAGCTTTTAAATCTGTCCTTTGGCACAGCATCAGTAATCACTTTTGCCATGAGAAAATCATGGTAAACATATCTTGGAGATCTTAGCAAAATTATACTTTTAAATGATTAGAAAAAAAAAACCTACATGGCAATAATGAAACAAAAGATTTTCATCTTTGATTTTTCAGTCATTAAAGGCCTCTTGTTTGGAATGGTTTAGAATCTCAAAAACTAGCATTTCTTAACCTTTTCCTTAGGGTAACCCACTATAGGATAACCAACCAGCTACTAACCCTTCCCTTGTATCACCCACTACTAACCCTTCCCTTGTATCACCCACTACTAACCTTCCTTGTATCACCACTACTAACCCTTCCCTTGTATCACCACTACTAACCCTTCCCTTGTATCACCCACTACTAACCTTCCTTGTATCACCCACTACTAACCCTTCCCTTGTATCACCCACTACTAACCCTTCCCTTGTACACCACTACTAACCCTTCCCTTGTATCACCCACTACTAACCCTTCCCTTGTATCACCCATACTAACCTTCCTTGTATCACCCACTACTAACCTTCCTTGTATCACCCACTACTGGGCTACAGAAACATTCACATGTGCACAGTGCACGTATACTGGGAAAGAGGGGCTCTCTCCCCTACTGTAGGGATAGTGTTAAACAACCCATTGAGAATGGGTTTCTGAACAGCAGTTTCAGACTAGGACCCCTTCCCCCTTTCTTTCAAACCAGAGTTGTTGTATTTTAAAACAACAATACAAAACTTGTTAGCAATAACTAATTATCATTTCTGGGTAAGTGGCAGTGAAAAGAGTTCACACAAATACACGATCCATCACCCATATGAGCAAAAAGAAAAAAAAAAAAAAAACACCAAAAAAACCCCACCCCAAACTCCCAACAAGATAGATAAAACAAATACGAAAGTTGTTAGCATTAAGTAATAATCGTAATCATTTCTGGTATGTGGCAGTGATAAAGACTTCACACAAATACATAATCCATCACCCAAATGAGCAACAACAACAACAACAAGAAAACCCAACCCAAACTCCCAATAAAATAAATAAATAAATAAAATACACAACCCAAGTCTCAGTCAGAGGGGGAGGGGGGAAGCAAGCAAGCCAGCAATACCTGCTGCTGTAGTGGGGACTGCCTAACCCTGGCTGGTCACGAGGGCAGGACCAAACCGGCCAGCCCCCAGAGGAATGTCGCGTCACGATTTGCTGCTGGCCGTGGCCGCACTGCCCGTTTTGGACTTGATAATTCCCAGGATGCTCTGCATGCCCTGCACGCTGGCCTTGACCCCGGCCTTGAACACTGCCCCCACACCCTGTCAGAGGGGCAGGATGGGAAGGAATGTGACAACAGGCACACAGTGTGGTCAATGGGCCAGTAGTGGCAACTTCTGGGGTTGTTTCCCTTCTTTTATATTTTTTTGTATACATGTACAACATTGACAAACATGACACACAGACAAGTCACGAACGCTCACTGCCAATAATTTTATACTTTTCTAAACAAGATCGTAGAAGCACGTACGCACACACACATGCACGCACATGCTCGCACACACAGACACACATAACACATACACACACACATACTCTATAAATGAACCCACATCATTACCACTAAAAGTTACACACAAGAGAAAACAGAAGAAGCTTTAGAACAGACACAGGCTTGCTTTCCAGACAACAACTAAAACCATCACTACAGAAAACCAAATGCAATAAACTGGCAGTTCACAGAACAACAAACATCACGCAAGAGTACGAAAGAGAAATTCTCACAGGAAAAAGAGAAAATGATAACAATACCAAGCAAACACTAACAATGCAGTGTTCCATATAAACACAGATAAGAAAACAATGCCAATTCACAGAAGAAAGTAACAAAATATCAAATCCAGATTTTTTAAAATTTAGATTTTAAACTAGCACTCAAATTTCACCAAGGGTAAGATTTTGCTTACGCTGACTGCTTTTGCCCACTCTGAAGGCAGCCATATTCTGACTTCAGGGACAAATAATAATAAAACAGACCAGTCATTTTTTGTGTATTCCTACTTCCCCATACACATTTTTTTTTTTACCCTAACACATTTTCATTCCATTACTTCAACTGATTGGTTAACAGAGAGAAAACGTATGTGTAATGTTACATAAGATTTTATCAAGAGTTGCAGTCATGTAAACTTACTTGCTAATTGTATACATATTTTAGTGTCACCTTTCTTTGTGCAAGTAATGGTGCATGGTCTCTTCCACCAGGTGTGTGGACTGTTGGTTTGTGTTAATTCAAGGGGTCTCTGAAGAGACTAGATATCTCTGAAAATGTGCTTTATTCTCCAAAGCACTCTGGCCTTATATCTAATTCTTCTTTTTTGTTACTCAGCTAGAATTTAGAGGTTCACCAATGGTGATATAGTGCATATGCGACTCTTCTTGCACCATGATGGTAGCCTAATTCCAACTTCAGGGATGTAGGCTGGGTATGTTCATGTTTCCATAATCTACTGAACACTGACATGAATTGCAGGATCTTTAACATGCACATATTCTATTTTATGCAAATATTCTATTTCCCGCATAAGTATATACATGAAAAGAATTAAGGCACAGGCAGGTCTGTATTTGAAGTTGACCTGGAAGATCATAAAAATCCCCGCCCAAATCACCAGAGGCCACTGAGATTGAAACCCACAATTTCATGGACCCATGGGATTGAAGTTGAACGGTCGTAACCACCTAGCTATATAATCCATCAATTCAATATTTCACATCTGTCAAAGCCTATCATGTAACATGTTACAGCAGTCAAAGTTTTCATAGTCCTGCAGTTCATAGTGTTGTAAGGATCTTCAACATCAAGCACGAACACTTTCTCGGGGCTAGAAGAAGGGAGTCAGAGAGAGAGTCTTGTGTCTCCAGCAACTGACAAGTTAAGAAAGTTGAACAGAAAGTTGCTGGCATAGGGTATACGTAATGGAATTTTTCTTTTGAACCATGCTTACCACTGCACAATTCTATCACAGAACTTTGAATGCACTGACATATTTCAGTATTGGCTTAAAATTTTGTTGTTTCTGTTTTGCAAAGCACATGCCACTCCAAACGCCTTTACCAATTCTCCACCTGGCTCCAGATGGAACACTGCATAAATCACATGGACTATGAAACACTAAGAACACCACCACAAACAGAACACCACAGACATGGCAAAGTCCAGAAAAAAACATGGCAAAAAACCAAACCTATAGAGAGAGCACTGATTTGTAAACAGGCAAGAGATGTTCAAAAGTGAAACATGACATACAGAAAGAGAGAAAAAGACCCAAAAGATAGGGGAAAAAAGAAGGAAAAAGAAACGACTGAGAAACAGGCAACAAATCCTAATAACTTGCAAGTCTAAGTGATGCAGGAATGAAGTGCATGCTATAGAAAGAACTGTATATGATATGTCAAGAGCGAAAACAGCCACGAAAATTCCTATATCCTTT
Organism: Stramonita haemastoma; assembly: GCA_030674155.1. NCBI lineage: Eukaryota > Metazoa > Mollusca > Gastropoda > Neogastropoda > Muricidae > Stramonita > Stramonita haemastoma. The sequence continues at coordinate 8,568,675 of CM060326.1, read as the reverse complement.
ATGTGTCCCACACTATCCCTAAAAATATATGCTCTAAGGGCTTCATATAGTCAAATAACAGAGACTGATAGCATCTAAAGAGAGAGCAAAAGAGAGAGGCGGATAGAGAGAGAGAGAGAGACAGACAGACAGAGACAGAGGGAGAGAGAGAGGAAGGAGAGTGTCAGACAGACAAAAGGTGTGTGTGTGTGGTGTGTGTGTGTGTGTGTGTGTGTGTGTGTGTGTGTGTGTGTGTGTGTGTGTGTGTGTGTGTGTGTGTGTGTGTGCGTGCGCGTGTGCGCATGTGTGTGTGTGTGATTCTTTCCTTTTCTTATGAGACAATAAAGCCTGATTCTCTTCAGTTAATACATGATACCTATACATCTACCATCTATCTATGAATCCTCTCATTAAAATAACCACACAAAACAAGTTTGAAAGAACAAATTCTAGCACAAATTTTACAACTTATGTTAACTAAATATGTTTCTTTAGGAAAAAAAAAAAAAGCAAACAACTGAAACAATAAATTTTCTTTTAAAAAAAACCCTCTCCCCAATCAAAACACAAAGAGAGCAAAGAAGGCAGCCAAACAACAAAACAGATAATAAAAAAATAAAATAAAACATAAACGAACAGTAGAGCAAATTGTGAGCAACACAGAGACACAAACAAAGCTATCTACAGACACAACACAGCCACAGACACACGTTTGAAAGAGAAAAAAAAAATCCAAAAAAAGCCGACTAGAGGCAGACTCAGTGAACTGACACCTACCTTGCCATTCTGGGCAGATCTGGGGGTCTGTGGGTGAGCATCCAGACACTTTTGGTAGCGTAGCTGAGGATTGATCATCAATCAATCACATCGTCAGTAAGAGACATCAATACAACAATCAACACGTTCATCAGTCTACAAAGATTATCAGTGATGATACTGACAAATGGATTTTCCAAAAACTGTGTAACGCACACAATGTAAGTGGGGTAAAAAGTGACCCAAAAAAACCCCTGATGCAGTTCTCATCACAGATGCTAACATTTTTTTCTTGCAGAATTCTCAAGAAAACTGCTGTTTTGGGGTCTCCTTCTGCAGCTATTTTCAATGTAACTGCTCTTTGAATTTAACAAGCATTGCGGACTAGTTACTGGCATATTTCTTTCCAAGAAAAGTAACTATCAATAGAATAACAAATTAAAAAAACCTATACATCTCTCTCTCTCTTACACACACACACACACACACACACACACACACACACACACACACACACACACACACACACACACAACACACTTCTAGAACACATAAAAGTATAAAATAAAATAAAATGAAATAAAAAAATCTCACAAGCTTTTTCTTTTTTTCGAGTCATTAATTTTCATCCTTCAATTTTATTTCAACGTATATCTTAAAAAAATTCCTCAGTATATCTTTTAATCACTTCTACGCAAAGTTCAGAAAGTCAAACCAACAAACCCAGAAACCAATGCACAATCAATCACATGATTTTCTAAAAACAAAAAACCTGACAGCCATGTCAAATACCTTGCATGCAGCCTCAATGGTTTTGCACAGGGGTCCTGCAGAGTGTTCACAGTGGAACACATGGGATATGAACTTGTTCTGCGCTGTGTGCATTACAAACGCACACAACCTGCACACACACGACGCGCCAAAAAAAGAAAACATCACCTTTTGTCATACAGCAACACCACTTGTGCTCTCTGTGTTAAAAATGTCACTACAATTACACAAAGACAAACATGCACATATACATGCACATCATACATATACAAACGACTGTCATCAGTACTATCCCAGAGAGATATAGTTTTAACACAAACAGCAGAAACAGTGAGGGAAAAAATCCCATATGAATCAGGCAACCCCCCCCCCCCAAAAAAAAACAAAAAAAAACACCAGACAAAAACAAAACCAGTTGATGCATTTTCTATTCTCTTACAAACTTCAGAGTCTGTCAAAGGGTGTCCTATTCATATGGAGATGATTTTTTTTTTAGGTGGTGGTGGTGGTGGTTTGTCCTGCTTCCCAATTCAAGATGACTGAAAAACAAGCCAGGATGGATATAACAGCTGTGAGAACGACCACAAACCTTTGCTATTTAACCATTCTGTTGATGATGTTCAGGTTAAACTATAGTCCCAGAGGAGATGCATCTGATTTAGGGCCTGTGGTCGCAAGTCATCTCACAAAGGTGCCACGAGTCACCCTATAAATAGTACAATTCTTGAACAACTGTGCAATGCAAGCATAAAAAAAGCACACAAATGCTTATTCTATTATCCCCGACATTAAAGAATAAATACAAAAATAAATAAATATGGATGCTGTAACCATTCTGTTGCTGTTCATTCACTTACATCTACAATCCAACTGACCACAAGGCTTCATGTCAGGACTGAGATAAGGAGGGGGGGGGGGGAACTTACTTGATGTTGGAGATGGAGATGCCCATGAAGGACATGAAGCGCACACGACACTCCTCCAGAATGTTGTCAGGGTTCTGCAACATTCCACAACACACCCATGCCGTGTAGCACATGACAGAACATCACACATTAAACATCAAACAACTTTTTCATTAATTCTCACTGCACCTTCTGTTATATCAAAAGCACTGGGGGGAAAAGCAATGAGTCAGATATTTACTATATTACATATCAACTATTCTTTAACATTTATTATGATCCTTCTTCTCCATCGAACGCTCAGACAACAACTAATGCTGTCTGCCACATGAGCAAAAATGCACTGCACTGCAGTTAAGTGCCTGATAAGTCAGGCCCAGCACATCCAGGAGAGTGGCCCAAATTTCATACAGAGAAATCTACCCTGACATAAAGTGGTATAAAATAAAATAAAATAAAATAGAATAAAATAAAAATAAATCCTTCTTCAGCAATGGAGAGAATAGTTACAATCCTATCCCTTTTGACTTTATTTCACTACTAACCAAGCAGACACAAACACAAAATAAAACTCAACAATAACACACTCCACATCAAACACACACACACACACACACACACACACACACACACACACACACACACACACACACACAACTGACCCCATGTTCTGTGATGGTGATGGTGGAGGGGGCGATGGCCACATTGACAAAGGTCCACTTCTCTGGGGGTTCGTGGGCGTACATCCAGTCTATGGACTCGTTGATCATGTCCGTGCCTGTAGACGATAGGCAACACACACCGCACTGACTGACTACCTGACTGATGGATTCGTGAACAGTTTATCTTGTCTGTTTTGTCTTGTGTCTTGTTCTGTGAACATAAACTTGGACTTGGAGCATTGGGTATTTGTGTTGTGTGACATGGTGTGGTTTAGTGGTGTGGTGTATTTGGTGTTGTGTGACATGGTGTGGTTTAGTGGTGTGTTGTGGTGTACTGTGGTGTTGTGTGACATGGTGTGGTTTAGTGGTGTGGTGTTCTGTGGTGTTGTGTGACATGGTGTGGTTTAGTGGTGTGGTGTTCTGTGGTGTACTGTGGACATGGTGTGGTTTAGTGGTGTGGGTGTTCTGTGGTGTTGTGTGACATGGTGTGGTTTAGTGGTGTGGTGTTCTTGGTGTACTGTGGTGTTGTGTGACATGGTGTGGTTTAGTGGTGTGGTGTTCTGTGGTGTACTGTGGTGTTGTGTGACATGGTGTGGTTTAGTGGTGTGGTGTTCTGTGGTGTACTGTGGTGTTGTGTGACATGGTGTGGTTTAGTGGTGTGGTGTTCTGTGGTGTACTGTGGTGTTGTGTGACATGGTGTGGTTTAGTGGTGTGGTGTTCTGTGGTGTTGTGTGACATGGTGTGGTTTAGTGGTGTGGTGTTCTGTGGTGTTGTGTGACATGGTGTGGTTTATGTGGTTTTGTGGTGTACTGTGGTGTTGTGTGACATGGTGTGGTTTAGTGGTGTGGTGTTCTGTGGTGTACTGTGGTGTTGTGTGACATGGTGTGGTTTAGTGGTGTGGTGTTACTGTGGTGTTGTGTGACATGGTGTGGTTTAGTGGTGTGGTGTACTGTGGTGTTGTGTGACATGGTGTGGTTTAGTGGTGTGGTGTACTGTGTGGTGTTTGTGTGACATGGTGTGGTTTAGTGGTGTGGTGTACTGTGGTGTATGTGTGTTGTGTGACATGGTGTGGTTTAGTGGTGTGGTGTACTGTGGTGTTGTGTGACATGGTGTGGTTTAGTGGTGTGGTGTTCTGTGGTGTACTGTGGTGTTGTGTGACATGGTGTGGTTTAGTGGTGTGGTGTGTTCTGTGGTGTTGTGTGACATGGTGTGGTTTAGTGGTGTGGTGTTCTGTGGTGTTGTGTGACATGGTGTGGTTTAGTGGTGTGGTGTTCTGTGGTGTACTGTGGTGTTGTGTGACATGGTGTGGTTTAGTGGTGTGGTGTTCTGTGGTGTTGTGTGACATGGTGTAGTTTAGTGGTGTGTGTTCTGTGGTGTACTGTGGTGTTGTGTGACATGGTGTAGTTTAGTGGTGTGGTGTTCTGTGGTGTTGTGTGACATGGTGTGGTTTAGTGGTGTGGTGTTCTGTGGTGTACTGTGGTGTTGTGTGACATGGTGTGGTTTAGTGGTGTGGTGTTCTGTGGTGTACTGTGGTGTTGTGTGACATGGTGTGGTTTAGTGGTGTGGTGTTCTGTGGTGTTGTGTGACATGGTGTGGTTTAGTGGTGTGGTGTTCTGTGGTGTACTGTGGTGTTGTGTGACATGGTGTGGTTTAGTGGTGTGGTGTTCTGTGGTGTTGTGTGACATGGTGTGGTTTAGTGTGTGGTGTGGTGTGGTGTGGTGTGGCACGGTGCAGTATGGAATGGAACAGCACATGATGAGCTGAGTACCATTATGCTGCCCTGTCTTCATAGTAACTCCTCCTGTGCTGTATCACAGAGAACTGTGCTCTATTGTTATGCTCTGTATTGTGCCCTACTATTCTGTACAGTAATGTATTGTGCAATTTTTTTTTTCTGTACAGTTTATTACCGTCTTGTAATCTATTGTATTGTTCTGGTTTTTTTATGTACTACTCTGTACAGTACTGTCCTGTACTCTATTATTGTTTTGTCCTGTTTCATATTGTCTTGAGCTAAACTGTCATCTTGTCTTGTATTGTATTGTACTATGCAGTACTGCTCTGTTTTGTGAACATTTACTATTTCCTTCACTTTGTTTATATAAGCTTCCTTTATGTCACTCACCTGTGGGTCTGACGACCTCGTGTGACCCCAGGTAGTGGCAGCGAATCACCTTGCGGGTTCTTCCATAGGTGTTGGGAATGTCACACCTGGCAACCATCAATGGTCATGAGCAGCACATCAACATCATTTGGACAACATTCATAGACATCACCAATATATTTATATGTGACGCTCACCACATAATAAGTCGGAGTGCACCAGAGGTCAATTTTTAGTTATTGACATGTTATTAATGTACAATAAAGTGGCTATCAAATACAAAAAACAGATAGAAAATCGGACAATTCTGTGCAAAGTTATTACAAATTGAAATGATAGACTGCAGGACGTGACAAAATGAGAAACGGGCAAGTTTATTTTCGTAACAGGTTGTCAGAATGAGGGCTTGGGTATTTTCAAAACACATTTAAAAGCAAAAGGAATAAAAATTATGCCTTGATTATTTTATTATAAGGTAGATAAACGGATATTGTTTAATAATCAATCAAAATCTCAAAATTGACAACTTGACCCCCAACTGCCTTTAATGGCTCCTAGCGCAAAATTGGGTAATGTGCTAAGCCACTCATTTCGTGGTGGAGCGCCACATATAGTCTTTTTGGAAGGTGTTTTTTTAATTGGTACATTTTATTTTAAGGATTTTTGTTAATCTTATCATAGTTTGCTATTGTTAGAAGTTATTTTTGTTCCTAGATATGTAGTCATGTAACTCACAATGTAAGTGAATAGTAAAAAAAATATATAAATAAATAAATAAAATAAACAGCCAATAACTCCAAAATATAACTTTTCATAACTGAAAGAATTCATGGTATCTCCTTGGGGGAAAATTCCTGCTAAAAGAACTCTAACCCAATCCAATCTTGTTTATAGCCCCGCTGACCACTGAGGTCATACCGGGGCTGTAACAAGGTTTGCATAAAGCATTAATCTTGTACCCTCTTGCCTTCGGTGTCTCTGAACACAAATTGCCCCTAGATTTCACATTCCATCACAAAATCAGGTCAGGCACACATGCTGGCTGGCCTTTTCTTTCTTCTAAGTACATACCAGCAGCTATAATTACTTCCAGACACTCTACAGGGTTTCTCCTTCTGGCCTGATAGAGGTTTGACATGTGGTAGCTATTAGTGATGGTCACAGCATGATGGAAATCTATTGTGTATAAATCCCAGCAAATCCCGGTGATCGGGACTTGGGGGGTAATTATTCAATCCCAGCAAATCCTGGATCAGGACTAAGAGGGTTAAGGAAAAAAAAAACTTGACCAGAAAAACATAAGCAATTCAGAAATTGTTTTTTGTATCCAATGTACAATACGTCACAGACATCATCCCATCTTACTGTTGATCAGCGACGCTGTCTTGTCCAGGTTGGGTAGGTCGGTGGGTCGTGTGACGCGGGGTTCTGAGGTGGGCACATGCAGACCCCTCTCCTGCATGATCTTCTTGCAGATGTCGCGCAGCGTGTTGGCGATCTGACGCGCCGGCGTGTCGCATTGAAACACGTGACACATGTGCATGCGCGTGGCTCGGTCACGTGCTACATAGGCAAAGTCCCTGTGTAGAACAATGTCAGAAATTTTGTTTGATTGATAAAAAAAACAAACATAGGGTGACAGGTTTATGATCAAGATATTTCTAGTTTTGGAGGAGAAAAAAAGAAAAATATATGGTTACTGGTTCACAGTCAGGTTATTTTAAGTGTAAAAAGAGAAAAAATGTGGTACGGGTTCACATTATGATATTGCATATCATTATTGCTTTACGTTCAGACATTTCCAGTTTCAGAAAAAGGAAAAAATATGCTTACTGTTTCAAAGGTAAAATACTGTAATCTAAACAAACAAAAAAAAACCCCTATCAGCATTTCAAAAAAGAAAAGATGTTTAATGCCCCACACACTTTAAAACCACAACTTAAAGCAGCAAGGAGAAACCTTAAAAGAACAGCATAAAAACAGCATGTTGTTTATCAAAACAATGTAAAAATTTCCACAGAATGTGATCAGCCATGTCATTTTGCATATGAAATGAATTTTCTTTTATCATTCCTCAATAGAGCTCTGAGGTTTACCAATAATGCGAATTTGCATACACGACCGTTTTTACCTATCATTAAGGTAGCCGCATTCCAACTCCAGGGATAAAATGCACGCAGTCTCTATAAATAACTCGTAAATGCATGAGATTCCCTTCGAGTGTTTGTACTTTCACTTAAATAAACTTGCCTTCATTAAAAGTATAAACACTCCAAAGGAAATCTCACGCATTTACAAGTCACTGTCAAGAGACTGTATGCATTTTATCCCTGAAGTTGAAAAAAACAAAACGGTCACATTCATCATAAAAAAAAAGCAGACTCATCAGGAGCCAGGGCCTCACCTGCCGTTGTCGCGCCCCACTCCCCAGACACGGATGGAGTGGATGGGCTGCGAGTTGAGGACAGAGATGTCTGCAGGGTCGATCAGGCGAAGGCTGCGACTGTCAACGTCCATGTACAGGTCCTTGCCCTGCAACGGTATACACCTGGGCTGTGCACAACTTCTCTACACTAATAAATGATTTGTGAATACAGGCATTATGTTTATGGGTATGCCTGCGTGCGAAAGATAATGTGTGGCACTCGTTATCTCAATAACCTGAGAAATTCACAAACACACACACACACACACACACACATGCACGCACGCACGCACGCGTGCACACACACACACACACACACACACACATACATACATATACAGAACACACACTACCACACACAGTCACTCACATCTCCCCAGCGGCCGACAGTATCGTTGATGTCATTTCTCCCCAAGGAGAGGTCCATGATGCACTTGTTCACAGCCTTGCTGCTGCGCTCAGGGGTCAAATCCTCCTCCGCGATGCTCACCCACCCAAGGGAGCGCACCGCAAACCGCACAGGGTTATTGCCCCTGTTCTCCTCCGAGGCCGGCGGTTTCTGCTCGGACTGAGATGCCCTGGGGAAGAAACAAGCTTTGTGGAGTCTGGGGAGCTATTCCACACATTTCTGATGCAGGTGATGTGGTAGATGTGCCATCTAAAATTTTGTATCACAAATTGGTAGATAAAACTGTACGACACTCCAAAATCTAACCAATCCAATCCTATCATGTTTATAGCCCCACCGAGCACACAGGCCATATCTCTTTTCTTCAAAAGTTTCAGATCTAGTAGAACCTATGTATGGCTAGATCCTTTCCTTCCCTAACCCCAATTTTTTTTTAATGCAAATGGAATGTACAGCTCCATTGTTACACTTAACATGTAGTTTTAAAAGAAATACGCATGATATACATGTTTTCTTTTTTAAATGGGTAAACATTAGTCAAGTCCAAAACACTTTAATCATCCCATGAAGGGCAATCACAATGTTTACAGCAATAAAACAAATTTTTTTATACCAGCCGAATACTCTCCACTATTATTTTTTTGCTTTTGATCTCTTCGTCATCCGCATCAGCATTGATGGCAGTTTTATACCTGAAGCTTTGCATAAAAAAAAATGAAAAAAGATTACTTAAAAAATTAACATGGTAAAAGACAGAACTAACACTTACTACAAACAATGTGAAACAAGAGAACTCGCGCAACCAATCCAATCCAATCCAGTTATTTCTAGCCCCCCCTACCCCCAACCACACAGGCCATGTCAGGGCTGTCACCTCATAAAATTTTAAATCTCAGAATAAAACTGTGCAACTACATACAGATTAAAGCAGGGCATAAATTCAAGTCTACTATCCATCTTTGTATCAATGCCCTGGTCAACCATAAGGGTCAACCAAGGACAGTCACCGCGTTGTGGGA
>CM060326.1:8537145-8552145 GCA_030674155.1 Stramonita haemastoma | reverse complement strand
CTTGTAAAATATCTGTGAACACAAGAGAAACAGAAATAACCAGATAAGATGCAGGTATTCAGGATTTTTTTTTTAGGCAAAAATATCACAAAGACCAAATACTTTTCTTAAAAAGAGGGGAGGGGTGAAACAATTGCTAAGAAGTATATTAGAAACAAGATAAGCCTATAGACTGTTACAATACAGCACAACATAGATGATACACACATAACTAACCATATACTATAGATCTGTAGGATTCATTGAGCTTCTACCATAGTACCAGTTCCTACCTGACTCAAGCTTGCTTAGTCAATGAAGCACTACAGTACCATTCTCTCTAGAACTAGTCAAGTATGACATTAACACAAATTTGAATTGAGTTTGTCTTTAAAGTCAGCAAATTTCACATGGGAGAACAGGGAAGTGGAATCCTGTCAGTATCACTAACCAGGCTGATTGTCACTGCCCTAAACTTCAGAGGAAATTCCACATTGTCTAATTCCATAAAACTTCTATTCTATTAAATGTGACAAATACTAAAATAGGGAAATCAGATGGCAGCGTTTTGATAATTCCTGAGTATGAGAATCACTTATTACTTCTTCAGTGATCTTAAAGCAATACTGAGAAGCCTCTTCTGGCATGTGCCCTAATGTCTGCTCAACATGAATTATGTTAATTTTTCTGCACACTGCTGGCTTTGGGAAAACAAGACGACATGTATGATGATCACAATAAACTGTGTGGAGGTGTTGAGAATAAGGTATCAAAGATAAGGCAGTACTCACCCACCACAAACAAAAAAACTTAAAACACAACCCACAATTAAGAAATTGAAATACTGCTTATATATTGCATCATAAAAGTTAATAGTTCACATGAAGATCATAATAACAACAATATGTCCTTACTTATTCAAACATAATGAAGGTCAGCAATCAAATATATTCTTTAACATTACCAATGAAAGATTATAACACAGTCTCCAGATTCCATGGTCACTCCAAGAAGCTGATTTCACTCTATCCCTAAGACTCCCCAGCCTTCAGAGAGGAAGCCAACAAATTTTAATGGATGCTACTACTGTACTAGCTGTACTAACATTAAAAGAAACAGTCTATTTCTTCACATGACTATCAGTATCATTATCTTTGCTCAAAAAAGACAGTACACAACTCACAGTCACTATGAAGGTCTGCGAAGGAAGCCTGTGAAGGCCTGATTAACACGAGTGCAATCCCATATAGTCTTTATATGAAGTTGATTAAACTCCAGCTGATAACTATTACTAAACTTGCTGCATCAATTATGGTACAAGGCTCTACCATAGCAAACCTAGGCGGACTGGAATCACATCCCAGTAGTTTCATACTGACACCACAGCTTTATCACAAGAAAGATCATCTTGAAACACTCAGTCACTGAGTCAGCTATGATTCTGTATGAAGCATTGAAGGCAGGATGGTTATCAATCAATAATTTGCTGACTGAATCACTAGCTTGGCTGGCCAAGACAAACTTGTTCGATTTGACAATTGGAAAAGCATCTTGCCATCTTGAGACTAATGAAAGTAATTTTTTTTCTCTCAATTTACTGGCACTGAATTCAGAGCAAAACATTTCAAGTTATGATGCTAAACATGTCAGGGACAGAATAGCCTTGTGATTAGAACAGTGCACTCACAATCTGACAACCCGCGTTTGATTCCCGTTCAAGGGGATTTTTTCCCCTGGAGTTAACACCAGTGCAGACTCCACTTCCCCCAAAAGTCCTTCAGATGAGACTAAAGTATAAACGAGGTCCCGTGTGTGAATGCATGCATCTTGCACACATGTTAAATCCTATTCCACTTTTCAAGAGTAGCCCATAGGCCACTGTGTACCCGTGGGAACAGATGACAAAATTTACAAAACTGCATACACACAAGGACAGATGTAAAAAAGCACATAAGTGCTTATTCTATTATCCTCGATATAAAAGGAAAAAGAATAAATAGAATTGTCTTCATATGGGAAAAAATTCCCCATCTGCCTAATTCCAATTTCAATAACAAGCCAGCCAAGAAACAAACATGCATACAAATGATCACAATATTATATGCCAATACAGAAAATCCATTGCATTTGCAGAAATTGCATAGGTTCCACAAACATACTAACATTCATGATGATTATAAACAGCATGAAAAATATTGTCAGTCTAAGTCTTTATCATGTTTGAATGCATAATAAATCAACCTAGGACTGTACGAGAAACAAAACAGTAGGATGTCTGATGCCTGGCTTAAGCACTTCCCAAATCAATCATTCAATCATCGATTCAAGTGACTTTCCTGATAACCAGATTAGTACGAGTCATCAAAATTAAACTTTTTTTTTTCAGTGATCACACAATGCACTAGTTCAACTGAAATACCATTAAAAAAAAATTCTTATATAACCCTACCTGGCTTTAAAGAATTCTCTGAAGAAAATCATGAACACACAAATAATATTTAACTAAGACTGTAAGTGTAAAAGTAAAACCAAAAAAGATCCTGTTTGGTCCTTTATTTTTTCTTTAAGTTCAAACTATCACTCAGTCTTAAAGGCTGCACTTTTACACTAGCATAACCAAATTCAAAGCTCAGTTTTCAGAAAAATCTGTCTTCAAGACTACAGACTAATACATTATGAATACTAAAATAGATAATCTATAAAAAATCTGGTTTCATACCACCATCAAAATCCACCTGTCGTGAACAGCGCTCTCATGCACTTAAAAATGAAACCCACTGGTTTTCCCATCCTGGGTGGCTATGTATGGAAAAATCACCTTGACTCAAACAGAGAGGAAGTCTAGACTGTAGTGTAAAAACCAAATGTAAAAAGATACCCTCACAATAGTGTCAATACTCACTATACCAAAAAAAGAGCAAGTTGGGGTTTTTCCTCCAAAACTTGAAAGTCAATCACAAGAAAAAACAAAATATAATGCACTTTACTGGCGGGATGACTAACATTAGTAACATCTGCAACACATTATCATCATTTGATAATCTGAGCTAATTATATATCAATAGGCCTCTGCAAAAACACCGATGGTTATAAGACGTTCCTTTACCACTACTCAAACAAGCCTGTCCAAGCGACGCTTTACATCTGCAATTAAACTATGAATACAAGCAATTCGATAAAAATCCATTGCAATGTAGACTTCCGTGGTTAAGATAAACAAGGATCGAAGGGATGGTCAAAAAATCGATGATTTAAAATAACTGAAACTCAAGTTACACTCTTCCTCTGATTTCGACAGCTGTGGCACATAATAAAATTGAATATTTCAACACTGCGGTATGTTATTTTCATTCAGCATAACACATCCCTTACATGTAAAGCTTATAAAATAGAATAATACAACACAGCTTACATTTGATAAATTATGCAGCCGACAGAGAACCGGAAGTTAGGTAATCCTCATCCCGAAGTGAAGAGTTGAGCTCATCTTCTACGACAAATTACACCTCGGTTTGTTTCAATTTAGTTGTAATTAGATTTTGAAAAATGAAGGCTTTGACTAAAACTATCAAACAGCACAATAGTTAGAGGTATAATCCACATAATTCAAAATTATAATATAATAACATAGTCCCGCATATAACAAGAACACTTTTGAGGCACTTTCGGTTTTGTCAGGATGGAGTGGCGAGAAAGTTGTGTGTGTGTGTGTGTGTGTGTGTGTGTGTGTGTGTGTGTGTGTGTGTGTGTGTGTGTGTGTGTGGGGTGTGTGTGTCTTCAATTTAACGTCTATCCACTAAAAAGTGATTTTAGACAAATGATTGGGGAAAAAAAAAAAAAAAAAAAAAAAAAAGAGTCGGTGTGTGTGTGTGTGTGTGTGTGTGTGTGCGCGCGTGCGCGCGCGCGCGTGTGTGTACACGTGTGTGCGCGTAAATAGACGTTGAATTGAAGAGAAAAATATACAAGCAACCACGCACGCACGAACGCCCCCCCCCCCCCCCCCCCCCCCCCCCCCTCCCAAGCTGAATCGCCCTGGGGGGCGGATAGCCTAGTGGTCAGAACATTGCGCTGGCAGTTTGAAGACCCGGGTTCGAGTCCGGTCGAGGAAATTTTCTTCCTGGAGTTAACATCATGCTGACTCCACTCTCCCCAAAAGTCCTTCGGATGAGACTTTAAACCGAGGCCCCGTGTGCGAACGCACGCAGAACATCTTGCGCACACGTTAAATCCTGTTCCGCTTTTCGTAAGACTAGGCCATCGTGTGCCGGTGGGAACAGATGACAATATTTACAAAACTGCATACACACGGGGACCGGATGAAAAAAAGCACATGATTGCTTATTCTGTTATCCTCGATATTAAAAAAAAAAAAAGAAGAAGAAAGAAGAATCGTTAGTTGGTCTGGAGGTAAGGCACCCATCTACACAGCGAGATATCCCATATTGGATTCCCGTTTAAATGCCAAGTGTCCCCCTGTCCACTCCACTTCGAGTGGTGTTCTGGGTGCTAGTCTTTCGGTTGAGAGCATAAACTGACGTTCTGTATGCAATACACATTTAACACACATGGAAAAAAAAAAACGGCAGCAAGAAGAGAGTTGCCCCTGGCGAAATTCTGTAGGACAAGCGACCCTTAAAAGAAAGTATGCAAGTATACAGACAAGATAATTGTTTAAGAAAAAAAAAGTGGCACTGCTCTTTCGGCTACATGACCTTCTTGGGAAGATCAGCTCAACTTTCTGGCAGAGAAAGCTGCTGTGACTGAAACTGGTGAATTGTACAATATTATAGACTACAGTGCAGTAGACTAGCATACAATACAAAATAATACACAAGAATACAATAAGAGTACGTGTAGAATATACAAGAATACTAGACTACATGTAGGCCTACAATATACAAGAATACAATAGACTACATGTACAATACACTATAGTAGACTACACTAGGCCTACACTACACGACAATGCAAGACACTACACTACACTACACTACACTACACTACACTACAATTATCCCGTCTTCCAAGAAAATTCCCCTTAAACCAGAGCAGAGCTTGGGTGTAAATTAACCACTTACGTTGAAACACATGTAGGACAGCCTGATAGATCAAACGATGGATATCTCATCCTTACGGCCTTCAAATCATGTTTTTCAATCTTTGTTTTGCCTGCTAGATCTAACATATTTACTGGCGATCAAGCTTTGTGATCGCCCTTGTCATGCCAGCTTCTGTGCAGACCTGAATTTATCTGTTTTGGGATAGTAAAGTATTTGGAATTGGATTTGGAATTGCCATACCCAACCGATTTCGCGCACTTGCGCACACGTTAAATCCTGTTCCGCTTTTCGTAAGAGTAGGCCATTCTGTGCCGGTGGGAACAGATGACAAGATTTACAAAACTGCATACACACAGGGACTGGAAGTAAAAAAAAATATAATATAAAAAAAGCACACGAGCATTTATTCCATTATCCTCGATATAAAAGAATAAATAAATAAATAAAATCAATAAATCATCGATATAAAAGAATAAATACATTTCGTGCATGCGGAAGATTCGCAGAAGATTATGCGCTTTATTAAACGTCTGCATGCAGTTTCTAGTTCTGTAAGAGAGACGTCTGTGGATATTTGAAAAGTCAACCCTCATGTTTAAGGACTGGTACTTACCACCACTGTGCAGGACTTTGTGTGTCCATGTCTTAACATGATTTACATCGTCTTTAAATAAACAAACAAACAAACAAACAAAATCCCCAAAGTGAACAAACACAGCCCCACTCCACCCCCTAAAAGCGAAATGGCCTGTATTTAAAATTAAACACAATTTCAACAGCAAAGAAACACAACGTCACTTGCATCGTTTAACCACCACCTATAGATTATCTCCCTTCCTCCACTAGGCATCGGTTCGTCATGACAGTATAATATAGATTATGATTATCAATGTTTGAAAGAATGGCAGAACTATCCAACAGGTGTGCAACTTAGGAGGTAGGGGGGAGGTGGCAGTGAGGAGAAATAGGTATAAGCTAGGGGGGTGTAGTTGTTTTGGTTTTGTTTATTTTTGTTTTGTCTTTTTAATTTTTTGTGTGTTTTTTGTTTATTGGTTTTGATTGATGTTGGGGGGGGGGGGGGGGGGTTCTTTGAGGGGGGTGGGGGGAGGCTGTGAGTTAAAGGGAGGTTAAGCGTGTAATGGCTTGGGAAGGGAGGGAGGATAATGATGTGATGTTTGGGGAGAGGGAGAGGGGCTACAATCAAAGGGATAAGGGGGTGGGCTGTAAGTTTGGGGCTTGGGAGAATGTTGTATGGGAGGGGGGGGGGGGGGGGAGGGACAAGCATACAAACAAAATCAAAAAGAGAGTACTACTTACATCTGGATGAGACAATGAACAAACGATATACCATTAAAGAAAAAGTCAAGTTAAAACAGGATTACCTCCACACCACACACACACACGCACGCACGCACGCACGCACGCACGCACACACACACTGACGTCCAAAACACCCGGTCCCTAATGACACACACAGAGATCTAAGCTGTGACTCTTTCTCAACAATTCTGAATGGTGTGCCAGATTTGACATGATTATGCCTACAATTTCTTCATTGTGTGAAACCCTGATTTCTTCAGACGATGACGGTCAAACACCTTAATTTGCCCCCAGTCATAGTCGTACCATAACATAGTAGAGACCGTTTTGAATTAGTGGACACTAGGCTGTTAAATTCTGATCCCTTTTGGACCTTAAGAAAACAAAAATAACATTGCCTGAGGGCTACTCACAGTGTCTGTTATTTTCATCTGTATGTTGTTTTTGTTGTTGTTGCTGTTGTTGCTGTTGTTGTTGTTGTTGTTTTTTTTTTTTTCTTTTTTTTTTCTTCTTCTTCTTCTTCTTAGTTTTCTTCTTCCACGTCGTCATGGTCATCCAAGGCAGAGAGAGAGAGAGAGAGAGAGAGAGAGAGAGAGAGAGAGAGAGAGAGAGAGAGAGAGAGAGAGAGAGAGAGAGAGAGAGA
The DNA here is from genome assembly GCA_030674155.1 of Stramonita haemastoma. NCBI lineage: Eukaryota > Metazoa > Mollusca > Gastropoda > Neogastropoda > Muricidae > Stramonita > Stramonita haemastoma. The sequence goes on along the minus strand of CM060326.1, from coordinate 8,545,143 downwards.
GAGAGAGAGAGAGAGAGGAGAAAGAGAAGAATACAAACAAGGAACAAAAGAAATGGAGAAATAAAAGAAAGAAGTAAAAGAAAAATTGTGAATTACAGACATGACAAACTTTAAAAAGTTATGTTTTTCCTCCCAAAGAATGCAGTTATACATTAAAACCCTTCAAAGGGCAAAATAAAATAATGAAACAAAGAAAATGCTAACAAACAACCAAACAAAAACAAAAACAAACCAAAACAACAAAAACAACAATTAACAGCGCATCCCCTTTCAAAACATTGCCTCGCTATATTTTAGATTCGCATTAGCACGAAATATGATGACCTCGACAGGATCAAACCCTCACCCCCAGCGGCGAAAAAAACCGTTGGCCGCACGGTCCAATGATTGGCAATTGTGGGTAAGACTGTGCGATGGTATCGACAAAGGGACTCTTTGGGCTGTTCAGATACGGTCATGGCCCTGTAATCTCTCACGTCTGAAGATGATTGATGTCTTCTTTGATTGGCCTCGTCTCCACTCTTTGTGGATCTTATTTTCATTTCTGACGTACGCTCATAATATAGGTATAGACGACTGGATGGATGGGCACATACTCTCGCTTGTGTGTGTGTGTGTGTGTGTGTGTGTGTGTGTGTGCGGCGGGCGCGTGCTGCGCGGGGCGTGTGTGTGTGTGTGTGTGTGTGAGCCTGTGTAGGCTGTGTATGAAGAAAGCATGGGCCTGTATATACACGTATGGTAAGCTGTATGTGTTGTGCACTCGCATAGTGTAAATGTGTATTATGTGCCTATGCACTCGCATGCGCACACACACACACGCACGCACGCAGCACGCACGCACACACGCACGCTCGCACACGCGCACGCACCCGCACACACCACACACCACCACACACAAACACAGAACAGAGAGAGAGAGAGAGAGAGAGAGAGAGAGAGAGAGAGAGAGAGAGAGAGAGAGAGAGGAGAGAGAGAGAGAGAGAGAGAAGAGAGGTTACACATAAGAAAGAAAGACAAGAATAATTTTTAAATAAAATAAATAAAAAAACCAATGCACAGAAAACACTCTTCTTTTTTTCTCTTCTTCTTTATATATATCATCTCGATCCTCATCGTCTCATCATCATCATCATCATCATCATCATCATCATCATCATATATCAGTAGTAGTAGTAGTAGTAGTAGTAGTAGTATAGTAGTAGTAGTAGTAGTAGTATCATATATCATCATATCATTATTTTTTATCATTATTATTATTATTATTATTATTATTATTATTATTATTATTATTATTATTATTATTGCTGCTGCTGTACAAGCCATATCTCTTCTTCCCTTCATCTTCGATTACGAATTAACACTTCGATGCAAAAAGCAACAAAACAAAACAAAACCACTTGTGAGCATTTTAGCGACCATTAGACACCTGCACAATCAATGAGACCTCTAAAGAACAACAACAAAATTCTCCTACAGAGTTTACAACTTTTACTGAAGATCTGGACAACCATGATGATACATCGCATGCTTCGGTGGCCAGCATAAGCCACAAAGTCTATAGGAATATTATCTACAACCACTGCTAATATACAGTAATCTTGGTATATAGAGGCCCATTATCAGTATAGAGTCTGCCAGCGATTCAGTTTTACTTCGTCTTTGAATGTCGCCTATGAAGTATGCTGCCCTATAGATCTCGTGTCATATACCATTACGTGTGACTGTTCACTGGAAAGAGTGGGGGGAGGGGAGAGGAAGGGGGAGGGGGAGTAGGTGGTCAAGGGGTGGGGGTGGGGGGTCCGGGAGGGGGGTGGTGATGGTCAAGGGGTGGTGGGGGTCCGGAGGTGAGGAATTATTCAGTTATTGTTCCTTACGGCAGTTGATACGTTTGCTTCTAAAGAAATGACATGAATAAACCCTTTCTCTTTCCGTCTGTCTGTCTCCATCTGTCTGTCTCTGTCTGTCCCTATCTGCCTGCCTGCCTGCCTGCCTGCCTGCCTGTCTGTCTGTCTGTCTGTCTGTCTTCATTGTCTGATAGACTAATTGACTAACTGACAAACTAAACAACTGACTGACTAACTGACTAATTAACTAACAGACTAACTGACAAACTAAATAAGTGACTGACTGACTAACTGACAAACTAAATAACTAACAGACTAACTGACAAACTAAATAACTGACTGACTAACTGACAAACTAAATAACTAACAGACTAACTGACAAACTAAATAACTGACTGACTGACTGACAAACTAAATAACTGACTGACTGACTGACTGACACTTGGGCCACTGCAACTGCTGTGTGCGAGGACAAACAAATTGTGAAACACTGCTTCAGTGCATTAATGACAGTTATTACCAGCCCCTGTCTGTTGTCCCCTTACTTTTCCTTTTTTGTCTCTCTGTTTGGACAGTAAAGGGAGTTGTATTGTGAAGTGTTTTTTTTTTCATGGTATAATATAGAGGAGATAGAAAAACTGGGACGGGAGGGGAAGTGAGGTGGTGGGCAGGTGTGTAAGTCTTTTAAGTGGGTGGTGTGTGTGTGTTTTGGTAGAGGGATAATTACACCTGAGTGTTTAGGTGAACCAATGCAACTTCCAACACCTGTTCTGCTCTGTTAGGTGGGGTCTGGACCCACTCAAGGGCCTAACACATGACTGCGTACTGCTTTTTTGGTTCTTATTTATGTGTAGGCAGGCTTATAACTATGTGATGCCACTCTCTGGGAACATGAATTATACATTTGGAACAGTCTGGCACATAAATTTACACATTTGGAACAGTCTGGGCACATGAATTTACACATTTTGAACAGTCTTGGTACATGAATTTACACATCTGGAACAGTCCGGGCACATGAATTTGCACATTTGGAACAGTCCTGCATGTAAAATCTCTTTTTTAAATACTGCCCTTCTGAAGGTGCGGTGGGATAGCTCAGTGCTCAGAGGGCTCGCTTTCCCCCAGTCACGTTAAGCATGTCGAGCATGGTTACCAGTTGGATGAATGATCATTTGCGTGTCTTAGCTTCAGTACTGTCCCCCCAGTTCACCCAGCTGTAAATGGGTTCCTGCCCTCTTTCAGGTCAGGAAGGTAAAGCAGCGGGGGGAGAGATGGGCGCCCCCAGCCCTCAATATGCTGGCCCCTAGAGAAGCTGAGGTGTCTGATGCCTCGCTCCCCTTTGACTGCCTAGGTTATGGGACACCTTTACCCTTTATCTTACCTTCTGAAGGTGTCTCGCTGTAAGGTACCACAGAAGGGAGGTCCTCTCTGAAGAGTGCTCAACCAGGAGCCCGAGTCAGGTCAGGCCAAAGGCAAGGTCTTTCCTTACCCATAAATCCCTGAACGCTGTTTTTGAAAGATTTTTTTTATCTTACAGTGGGATTTTTTTTTTATTGAATTTTTCATAAAAGCATTTTAAATATCATGTTGAAATTGTAGTTCGTTACCTGCATTTGTTTTCCTCCACTGTATTTTTTTTAAAGTATGTTTATACACGCTTCACAACAACAAATACTATCGTTATTATCATTATTATTTAATACAATTATCATTATTAACATAATTTTTTATCATCATCATCATCATCATCATCATCACATCATCATCATCATCATCATCAGGGAAGGGGGAAGAGAACACCACAGACGGTACTTAACCTTACAGACACATTCAGACATACGGACTGCTGCTGTGTGAATTGTGAATGAACAGGCGGACATTAAAAGCTGCTCCAGTAATTTACGAACGACTGGCAGTTAATATTAGGCCTTGAACCGCTCCTGTCTGTCACTGTCTGCCTTTTGTCCCTCTGTCTGGACACTGAAGGCTGTGTTGTAGTGACTGTTTCTTTATGTGTGGAGAGACTGAGGGAAAGGGAGAAAGAAAGTAGAGAAAGATTTTTTTTTTTTTATAATTCTTTTCTATCGAGGATAATGGAATAAGCAATCGTTTGCTTTTTTTTTTACATCCAGTCCCTGTGTGTATGCAGTTTTGTAAATGTCATCTGTTCCCACCGGCACACCATGGCCTACTCTTACGAAAAACGGAACAGGATTTTACGTGTGCGCAAGATGTTCTGCGTGCTTCGCACACGGGGCCTCGGTTTTTAGTCTCATCCGAAAGACTTTTGCGGGGAGTAGAGTCAGCACTGATGTTAACTCCAGAGGAAAATTCCCTTTTGAAAGAGGGAGGGTGAGTGTGTCATGGGCTGTTGGTGGTTGTTTAAAGTCTATTTAGTAAGTGGGTTTTTTATGTCTTTGATAAAAGATATATTTGCTTGAATAAGTGGGTTTTTTTTTAAAAGTATGTGTTTGATAGGAGGTACAGTTAATTGTTTAGATGGATCCATAAAGTGCGTACACCTGCGTTGCTCTACCTGTGCTGACGTGAGAGTCTGTGGAAGTCTGCACTTAGTATTTAGTATGTGGAGGCTTTCAACTCATGGAAGCCCCGATAGGGCCTCTGTGTTCAGCGGGGCTATTAATAACAAGAGTGGAACTCCTGGACGTGGCAACAGTTTATAAAACTGCATACACACGGGAGTGGATTAAAAAAAAAAAAAGCATATAAGTGCATATTCCATTATCCTCGAAATAAAAGAATAGAAAAAAGGGCAGGAAATGGCCCCTGCTATAGCCCTCAATGTCCAGTTCCCTGAAATAAGGGAAACAAGGAGACATTTTCATGTCCCTGTCATATCATTCTCAATCTCCTACCCCCTATAAGGATCAATCTCACTGAAATGAGTGTAGCCACTTAACGGTAATGCTTCTTGATGCATGTTGATGTTATCACGAGAGTGCCTCTTAACATGTGGCTTTTCACAATAATTCTCTTGAATTCGCCTGTTCACAGTAATTGTATCTATACAAGTGCCTTTAGAAATTAAAAAAAAACAACCAAACAACATTTTCATGATATTCTTCTTCCCTATTACTGTTTTATTTCACGATAATAGAATATGCACTTTTGTGCTTTTTATTTACATCCAGTCCCCGTATGTATGCGTTTTGTAAATTTTGTCACCTGTTCTACCGACACACAATGGCTTACTCCTCAAAATCGTGGAACGGTTTGAACGCGTGTGCAAATATTCTGCGTGCATTCACACACGGGACCTTGGTTGATAGTTACCTAGGACCAATGGGGAAGGGATGCTAAGTGTCTGGTCCTGTGTATATGACTCTGCATGAGTGCAGGTCTGCCACTGGCTCAACAGCCACATTCGACTTCAGAGTAGCTCATGACCAGTCTTGCTGGTGACGTGTCCCCTCTTGGTGGTAGGATGTCGAGAACTAGCTTTTTAAAAAAAATGTCTTTGATCACCATGTCCATGCCACGATTGGCCACATTGAGTGTCCACTTGTCCAGGGTGGTTTCTCGGCGACCACTCACCCGTCGTGTCCCGACCACTGGCCCACCCTGCCATGTTCCCTTCAAAAGGAACAACCCCTATGAATTAAGTGGTATGAAGATGTGACTAGATAGTTCTTTCCTGACACAAGAGGAGGGGGATCTTAGCAAAGCAGTTTTTTACTAGATGATCATAAAGTGGTTTATTTTCATCGTAATTTTTTTTTCAGATAGCATTTCATGGTGTTTTTTTTTTTTTTTTTTTCAGACGGGAATACTTGTTTTCCAATATGACAAAGTACGTATCATACTTCCCTACCCTCGATATGTGCACTTAAGCTTGCTTGCACGAAACACACACACACACACACACACACACACACACACACACACACACACACACACACACACAAAACTCCTCCACCCCCCCACCCCCACCCCAACTAACCTACCACCCATTTCACCCCACCAAATGTGGGTATCGTGCCAAAAGACTATACATTCAACTTTAAGTAATGGGTCTGAGGCAGTGTCCAGTTCTGCCTTGCCTGCCTGCCTGCCTGCCTGCCTGCCTGCCTGCCTGCCTGCCTCCTGCCTGCTGCCTGCCTGCCTGTCTTTCCTGCCTGCCTGCCTGCCTTCCTGCCCTGTGTAGGCTAGTGGATGTCTTTGTGGGCAAAACGTTATCAGATTGACTGCTGTGTGACAGGACAAACAAATTGGGGAACACTCCTTCGGTGCTTTAATGACAGTTATTACCGCCTCCTGTCTCTGTCTGTCCACTTGCTTTCATTTTTTGTCTCTTCTGTTTTTGACAGTGGATGGAGTTGTATTGTGTGGAGTGGTTCGTTTCTTTTCTTTGATTAACAAGTAAAGGGAGGAGGGGTGGTGGTGGTGTAAGGAAACGGGGAGGGATAGGGGTAGGGGGACATGGTTGCATGTAAGGTTGAGTTGTTGAGATTGTGGGGTGTTGTGTGTGGTGTGTGTGTGTGTGTGTGTGTGTGTGTGTGTGTGTGTGTGTGTGTGTGTGTGTGTGTGTGTTGTGTGTGTGTGTGGTGTGTGTGTGTGTAGTGTGGTGGGGTGTGGTGTATTTTGCGGTGTGTGTGAGTGTGTGTGGTGAGTGTGTGTGTGTGTGTGTGTGAGAGAGAGAGAGAGAGAGAGAGAGAGGGGGGGGGGGGAGGGAGGGAGACAAAGAGACAGACAGACAGACAGACAGAGACAGAGAGAAAGAGATAGGGTAGGGAAAGAGAGGTAAAAGAAGGACAGTCAGGCAGAAACAGTCATGCACAGAGAGATAAAGAGGGAAAAGCAAGAAAGAGAGAGAGGGGGGAGAGAGGGAGAGAGAGAGAGAGAGAGAGAGAGAGAGAGAGAGAGAGAGAGAGAGAGAGAGAGAGAGTGAGAGTGAGAGAGAGAGAGTGGAGAGAGAGACAGACAGACAGAGACGGGCAGACAGAGAGACGGACAGATATGCATATAGAGAGATAGTATGTGTGAGAGAAAGAAAGAGAGAGAGAGACAGAGAGGGAGGGAAGCGAGAGATAAAGAGAGAGAGAGAGAGAGAGAGAGAGAGAGAGAGAGAGAGAGAGAGAGAGAGAGAGAGAGAGAGAGAGAGAGAGAGAGAGAGAGAGAGAGAACTGCATATAGAGAGACAGACAGTATGTTTTATTTATCTATTTATTTATTCTTTTATATCGAGGATAACAGAATAAGCAATCATGTGCTTTTTTTCATCTGGTCCCCGTGTGTATGCAGTTTTGTAAATCTTATCATCTGTTCCCACCGGCACACGATGGCCTACTCCTACGAAAAGCGGAACAGGATTTAACGTGTGTATGTGAGAGAGAGACAGAGAGACAGACACAGAGACAGACAGACAGACAGAAAGACAGACAGACAGACAGAGACACAAAGAGATTGATCGATAATCATTATTTCCAAGGGCAAGAGATAAGTATCAACACCTTTTTTTTTCAAGGGGTCCTTGCCCTGAGAAATCAGTGTTTGTAGTTAAGTGGTGCGTACCTTTCCACATCAAAGACAAAAGGAAGAGAGAGACAGAGACAGAGAGTGAGAGACAGACAGAGAGAAATGGACAGATAGAGCGACAGAAGAAGGAACATAGAGTGTTAGACAGACAGACGCATGCGCGCGCGCACACACACACATCTGTGTTTGTAAAAATGGGCAGATAGAGAAAGAGTAAGGGACACATGCACGCACGCACGCACGCACATACACACACACATATACACACACGCACACACACACTCACACACACACACACACACACACACACACACACACACACACACACACACACACACACACACACACACACACGCACACACTTATCTGTGTTTGTAGTGGAAGTGAAGGTGACCAGTCTCTCTCTCTCTCTCTCTCTCTCTCTCTCTCTCTCTCTCTCTCTCTCTCTCTCTCTCTCTCTCTCTCGAAATTCAGTCAAAAATGCCAGTTACTGGACTTCCAGCGGCTGTGGAGAGGACCTTAGGCGCCCTGCTGACTGACAATGCAGTTTCCAGCTGGAAAGTGGCAGGAGAAGGGGACAGCGTGGTTTTTGGTCTTGCGTCTTGCGACTGAAACCAGTGGACACAACAGTGTCAACCAACATGGCGGATCCAAC
>CM060326.1:8533484-8534545 GCA_030674155.1 Stramonita haemastoma | reverse complement strand
GGATAAGTTTCTTTCATACCTACGCTTAAAGCGTATGTCTTCTTGTTTAGCTTGCCAATGGTGGGTCGGTGGTCTAAAGGTAACGTGCCTGTCTAGAAAGCGAAAAAAAGTCCGGGTCGAAGTGTGCGGTGGTTCGAATCCTGTTTGGGCCCAAAACTTTCCCCCCATCTTTTAGACCATGAGTGGTGGTCTGGGCGCTAGTCTTCGGATGAACAATAAATCGAAGTCCCGTGTGTTGTAAAATTTAATCTGGAGACTCAGTTTTTGAGAACTATTGGTACTCAAAGCAAGACTTGAAGGAACAGTCTGACCGCTGACTGGCAACAAGACTCCATCATCTCATCATTATAAACTTTTGTGGAGAGGGAAGGGATGTTCCTCTTGTTCCGCCACGTTCCTCTTGCCAAAGAGACGCAGCCAGTTACTTCTATGCGTGTAGTGCCCCAGTGATGCCTTGGGCAATTAAGGGAGAGATGGAATACACGTTACAACATGAAGACCTGTTGTTCCTTGTTACCTTCACCTATCTCCGAGGATAATGAATAAGCACCTAAGGGCGTTTTTGTTTTTTTTAACCAAGTCTGGGGCTATTCACATAGCCCATTGGTGTTTCCAACTCTGGTTTATATTTTTCTCACTACTTATGATTGTGATCTTTCTATACGTGTGAGATACCAACGGCAGTTACGGGAGAGATGGAATACACGTTACAAAATAAAGACCCGCTGTACCTTCTTCACCTTCACCTATCTCGTAGTTTATTAGACCGTTTGGGCACTGCAGAAGGTTTTGCAACCAGCTTCCTCCACTTGCCACGGTTTTCAGTCTTCCGAAGCAAGTCGTCCCACTCAAGGCCAGTCCACTCTCTTCCCATCGTTTTCTTCTGTCTGCCTCTTTGTCTCCCTCCTTGTACTGTTCCCTGTAGACAGTCTTGACCAGTCCAGATGTTCGTGTGACGTTCCCGTACCACTTCAGTTTGCGTTTTTTCACTGTCTGGGGCTCTTCATATAGCTCAATGGCATTTCCAACTCTGGTGTATACTTTCTCACATACTTAATGTA
>CM060326.1:8518484-8525984 GCA_030674155.1 Stramonita haemastoma | reverse complement strand
GGCACCCCTGAAGACTTGACAACCAGTTCCCTCCATTCCTCTCCCTGTTCTGCAGAACAGAGAGAGGCAGATTCTATATACAGTGCGAATAAAGAACTTACATTTGCAGCCACTTTTCCTTTTAGGAAAGTTAATTGAAACTTGGTTACGAATTACAAGTTCACCCCCCACAGTGGCCAATTTCGTTTAGAATTAATTTGCTTTTAATTGTTAAGGTCTAGTGCACGGGGGAAATTTCTGGGGCTCAAACAGGGGACTGAATCCATTATTTCTCGCTTTGAATCCACTACTTCTCGCTAGGAATCAAATACCTCTCGCTTGGAATCCACTACTTCTCGCTTGGAATCTACTACTTCTCGCTTGGAATCTACTACTTCTCGCTTGGAATCTACTACTTCTCGCTTGGAATCTACTACTTCTCGTTTCGAATCCACCACTTCTTGTTTCGAATCCATTACCTCTCGCTTGGCATCCACTATTTATCGCTTGGAATGCACTACTTGGAATCCACTTCTACTTATCAACTAACTCTAATCCACTGCTTCTCCCTTCCAATTCTCTACTTCTCGTTTAGTGAGGAAAAAGAAGTGGAGGAAAAACAGGTGCATGTAACAACTTCTTGATCATTTCGAAAATGACTTATCAAAGATTCATAAAAAAAAAAGATTCTATGGAGCAATGTCTTTCAGTTGGCAGCATTTTAGGCATTTTGGGGTACTTCTCATTTCGAATTCACTACTTCTCGTTTCGAATCCACAATTTTTCGTTTGGAATCCACTATTTCTGGCTTTCTAGGCGGGTGTGTTACCTCTAAATCACCGATCCACGACGTTCACCGGGTATGATGGGGTCATCATCAACACTTTACCTGTTCAATGACTCATTTATTTTACCCGGGGTGGTCTGACCCACATAGAGGGGTGGGGGCCAACTAGGACCCATTATACCTGCCTGACATTGCTGTAATGACTGTATGTGTGTGTGTGGGGGGGGGGGGAGGTATGTGTGTGTGTGTGTGGGGGGGGGTACAGTGTGCTTTGTGTGTGTGTGTGTGTGTGTGTGTGTGTGTGTGTGTGTGTGTGTGTGTGTGTGTGTGTGTGTGTGTTGCGTGTGTGTGAGAGAGAGAGAGAGAGAGAGAGAGAGAGGAGGGAGGAAGGGACAGAGAGAGAGAGAGAGTGTGTGTGTGTGCGTGCTGTGTGTGTGCGTGTGCGTGCGTGTGTGGGTGTGTACAGTGTGCGAGTGCGAGTGTGTGTGTGTGTGTGTGTGTGTGTGTGTGTGTGTGTGTGTGTGTGTGTGTGTGTGTGTGTGTGTGTGTGTGTTGCTGCTCAATCACAGTCGGTAAGTACACTGTTTAGTTGGTTTGGGTTAATGATGGCTGTTTATATCCAGGGAAATGGTGTGTGTGTGTGTGTGTGTGTGTGTGTGTGTGTGTGTGTGTGTGTGTGTGTGTGTGTGTGTATGTGTGTGTGTGTGCGTGCGTGCGTGCGGTGCGTGTGTAGGTGTGTGGGTGTGGGTGTGGGTGTGATGGGGGAGGGTGTTTATAGGTTGGTGTGTGTTAATGTCTGTTTATATCCAGGAAAAGGTGGGGGTGTGGAGAGAAGGGGGGGAGCTGGGAGGAAGGGTGTTGTGTGTGTGTGTGTGTGTGGTGTGTGTGTGTGTGTGTGTGTGTGTGTGTGTGTGTGTGTGTGTGTGGTGTGTGTGTATGCGTGCGCGCCTACGTGTGTACGTGTATATGTTTGTCTGTGTGTGCGTGCGTGCGTGTGTGTGTGTGTGTGTGTGCGCGCGCGCGGGCGTGCGTACATGCGCATTGCATGCATGCGTGTGCATGCGCTTGTGTGTTATGTGTTTATCATACCAATACCTAAAGCAGTGCCTTTTTGTTGGCCTACTATGGTAGACTAAGGACATACGCAACACGATAAAGTAAGGAACAGGAAAAAAAAACAACACCTGGCGTGTGAGAGACACCTCTGTCAGGACTTCTACCTCTTGGACACACGTGTGATCGCTAATGACAAATCTACCTGACCGGGCTGATCTGGAGTCCTCCCCCTATCCCCCTGTAGACCCCCCCCTCTACCCCCATCCCCTTACCCTGCATGATAATTTAGAATTAATATTTTGTCTATGGAGTGAAACTATGAAGAAGCTTGTTTCTCGATTCAGTTTTTGTACCAGGAAAACACTTAGACATAGACACAGATACACAGACAGACAGATAGACAGACACACAGAGATAAATAGACAGATACACACACACATACATACATACACGCGCACGCACGCGCGCGCGCGCACACACACACACAAACACACACACACACACACTCACACAGGAGCGCGCTCTCTCTCTCTCTCACCCTCTCTCCCCCCCCCCCTCCTCTCCCTCTATCTCTCCCCCCCACCTCTCTCTCTCTCCCTCCCCCTCACTCTCCCCCTTCCTCTCTCTCTCCATCTCTCAAACGGTTGGTAGGGAGTATAAATCCTGTATCCCCGTGGTAATTCTTTCTTATCATACCGATACCGTTCAGTCTGTGTGATGGGCGGTGCCCCAGCGAAGCCAACTCCTGCTGTAGGGGATCAGACACTGGATTACCCAGGATCAGATCCCAGATTTAAACACGCATCTAGCTGATATACATGTATGTATACACCCCCACTACACTGTGTCGCTAGCAGTAAAGGTTGTGGTATGTTTCTGTGTCTATCTCCACCCCCATGCACGCACGCACGCAGACAGACAGACAGACAGACAGACAGACACACAGAGTCACAGACACAGACACACACAGACACACAGACACACAGACACACACACACACACACACACACACACACACACACACACACACACACAGAGAAAATAAAATAGAATAAGATAAATGAAATACGCCCCCCCCCCCCCCCCCCCCCATACACACACACGAGTGCTTATTCCATCGTCCTCGATATAAAAGAATAATTACAATAAAAAAATAAAATAAAATAATAACACACACACAAGCACTTAAAATCTGCCTACAGGTAAGTTATCAAGTTTTAAAGCACTTTGCATTTGCTTTTACCGTCTCGTCTGTGTGTGTGTGTGTGTGTGTGTGTGTGTGTGTGTGTGTGTGTGTGTGTGTGTGTGTGTGTGTTGTTGTGTTTGTGTGTTGTGGTGTGTGTGTGTGTGTGTGTGTTGTGTGTGTGTGTGTGTGTGTCTGTCTGTCTGTCTGTCTGTTGTGTTGCGTGTATGTGCGTAAATGAGGTGTGTGTGTGTGTGTGTGTGTGTGTGTGTGTGTGTGTGTGTGTGTGTGTGTGTGTGTGTGTGTGTGTGTGTGAGAGAGAGAGAGAGAGAGTATGTGTGTGTGTGCGTGTGAGTGTGTGTATGTGTGTCTGTCTGTCTGTCTGTACGTGAGTGTGTGTGTGTGTGTGTGTGTGTGTTGTGTGTGTGTGTGTGGTGTGCGTTGTTGTGCGTTGTGTGTATGTGTGTGTGACAGAGACAGAGACATAGAGAGACAGAGAGAGAGAGAGGGACTATGTGACAGAGACAGAGAGACATAGAGAGACAGAGAGAGAGAGAGGGGGACTCTGTGTGTGTGTGTGTGTGTGTGTGTGTGTGTGTGTGTGTGTGTGTGTGTGTGTGTGTGTGTGTGTGCGTGTGTGTGTGTGTGTGTGTGTTTACGAACACATGCATGCACGCGCGCACGCGTATGTGTGAGACATATTCAGAGAGAGAGAGAGAGAGAGAGAGACAGACAGACAGACAGACAGACAGACAGACAGACAGACAGACAGACAGACAGACAGATACACACACCAACACACACACACACACACACACACCACACACACACACACACACACACACACACACACACACACACACAGATAGAGGCAGAGACAGAGAGATGTGGGTTTTAAAGGGAGGAGGAGGAGGAAGAGGAGGAGAATACTATGCAGACCATCCAGCTACGCTTGATACAACATGCGATGACTGAGTTATATTTTTTGTTGTACTTTTTCTTCTTTTAAAAAAAAAGAAATCAGTTTAAAGCAGGCCTCAGATGTAGATAAAGAGTAACAGTAAAGGTGTCCCATTCATTACCTATGTGGTCGTAGGGGAGCGAGGCATCAGAGACCTCCGCTTCTCTAGGGGCCAGCATGTTGAGGGTGGTGCCCATCTCCTCTCCCTCGCTGCTATACTTTCCCTAACCCTAAAGAGGGCAGTTATCCATTTACTACAGCTGGGTGGAGTGGGGGACTGTACTGAAACAAAGGGCGCAGAAGCGGTCATCTATCCACTCGGTAACCACACTCGATGCTACTTAACTTCAGCTGGGGGAAAGTGAGTGCTCTGACCACTGAGCTATCCCGTCCCCCTCAGAGGTACAGGTATCTGAACTGAGGTAAGATGTATCTGACTAGCACTTTCAAGAATTCGCAGCGCTGTATGGTACCTGTCTTCATTCTGAACCTGTAACACATTCATGTCTAAACTGGAGCCAATCCGATCCCGAACAATTCCACAAACATGCCACTCGCTTAAGAAGACTCAAACCCATGACTTTTTAAAACCAGAAATCCATAGTGCGACCACTACACCATGTCTCTTTTTTGCCCCCCCAATTCTAATTTATCATTTTATCAAGTAAGTTTTCGTTTATGTGAAAACTCATTATGACGCGGTATCTCTTCCGTTATCTTACGATCAAGTTAAAACGTGTGGTTACGTCACTGTCTCTCCCCCACCTCCCCCCCCCCAACTCCACCCACCCCCCACGAAGTTATTTATTTCTAAGCTCGTGACATTGCCCCTACCTTTTATCATGCTGTGTGTCATCAGAAAACAAAACAGGACTGCGACATGCTGTATGTAAAGCGTGACTTCGGTAACACACATTTAAATGGAGAAAGAAAGAAACAAGAAAAGAAACAAGGAAAGAAGAAGAAAGAAACGAAACGAAAAGAAAAGAAAGAAAAGATACAATCTCTTATCACCATGCGGTCCCAGCACACAAGTAACACCCTACCACTCCACCCTTACCTCAACTCCCCTCCCACCTCCCACCCCACCTTTAATCAGACAACAAGGATTCTTCTTCTTGGGTGGATGTAGTATTTTTCCACCATCGTGAGGTTGTATTGACTATGTCAGTATGTGTAACAGTATCTTTATTGTAGGTGGTTTGAATAATGATGATGATGGTGATGATGATGATGATGATGATAATAATAATTATAATAATAAAGTTTCTGGTTGCGCAAGTTACACTGCCTTCTGTGTGTGTGTGTGTGTGTGTGTGTGTGCGTGCGTGCGTGCGTGCGTGCGTGCGTGCGTGCGTGCGTTGTGTGTGTGTGTGTGTGTGTGTGATTAATTTAATTTATTTATTCATTCTTTTATTTCGAGAATAATGAAATAAGCATTCATGGGTTTTTATTTTTTTACATCCTGTCCCCGTGTGTATGCAGTTTTGTCATCCGTTTCCAAGGGCACGCAATGGCCTTCTCTTTCGAACAGCGGAACGGATTTTAACGTGTGTACAAGATGTTCTGTGTGTATGTGTATATATGTATGTGTGTGTGTATGTGCGCGTATGCGTGCATGTGTGCGTGCGCGTCTGCGTGCATGTGCGCACGCACGTGTGTGCGTGTGTGCGTGCGTGTGTGCATGTATACCTCCACCTCCTCTGTTTTCTTTGGTAGCTGCAGTATAGGCCAGGTTTCCTTCCTGCAATGAAATATGACCACACCAGATCACACCATTCCCTCGCCTCATGCACACTGCAATAGTACTGCTATGCTTCTGCGTATGCACTGACACGCACGTACGCACGAATATACATGCACACACACACGCTCGCGCGCGCACACACACACAATCGCGCGCACGCACGCGCGAGCGTACGGACGCACGCACACACACACACTCACGCACACACATGGTTTGTTGTTGTTGTTTTTTAATTAATTTTTTTTTAGACAGATGGCTCGGTGAAAAAAAGCAAATGTATTGCTTATTCAATGTACCATCTGGAAATAAAATTTTGACTTTGACTTTCACTTTGACTTTCACTTTGATCTTCACACCACACACACACACACACACACACACACACACACACACACACACACACACACACACACACACACACACACACACATGTGCACGCGAAGCGCCAGAGACCTCAGCTTCCTTAGGGGACCAACATATTGAGCGTGGCGCCCATCTCCTCTTCTTAGCTGCTTTACCTTCCCTGACCCTAAAGAGGGCAGGTACCCATTTACAGCCGGGTGAACTGGGGTACTGTACTGGCGCCAAGGCACATAAAGGTCACATATTTACGAGGCAACCTTACTTAACGGTATCTTTGGGTAAAGCAAGCGCTCTGACCGCTGAGCTATCCTGCTCCCATAACTTAAAGATTGTTATTAAATGTGCTTCCATGAACTTTTGCATACCTTTTTACAGAAAGAGAAGTACGGCACTGGCAAGTCTGCACATACACTAGCCGCGGAGAACGAAAAGTACCCCTCCCTTTATCCACCAGGTGAGGTTCGAGCCCAGAACTCGTGGCTTCACAATCATTCCCACCTCTATTCTGTCCCTCTTTGAATTTAAATAGTTTTTAAACATACAAAATAGTGATATGTTAAACACAATTTCGACAAATTTTAAAACGTATATTATAGACAGTAACTACTGTTGTCTGTCATATGCGCGAAAATGCGTCGTACTGCCGTTAAGCGCTTGACAATTCAGGCCCAGTGCATCCGACTTCGGCGTGGGAGAGAATTGCTATCTTTTAGGTATTTCTGGGGTAAAAAGGCAGAAGAATGGACCAAGAAGGCAGAAAAGAGACAAGAAGGAGGTAACAGGAAGAAAAGTAACAAGGTAGAATGAAAGAGAGGGATAGAAAAGAGGGAATTTCTAGCACAGAATTTCCAGAAAGTGGGGATGCTATTTATACAGACAGCCCGCCCCCGGTATTCCTGCATAGGAATTTTTGATATACCAACCATGCATCTAACCTTATTTTAAAGAAAATTTTGAACAAACAATACTTTAAACAACGGTTTTATAGAAGATGTTAACTCACTCTACCATACGTACATCAAACATGATTTGATAGACGTTTTTAACATACCATAGACATATCAAATATCATTTAACCTCTATAAATAAAATAATATAAAAAATTTAAAAGCTGCATAGAGTCTTGGGCTGGATCTAGGATGAATGAACGAACATGACAACATCGAGTGATCACTGCACAAAAGGTGCCCTCAAACCGTGCATGACTGAATACACATAATCATGACAAAATAAATGAATAAAAATGATGGGTGGTGGCGCGGGGTGGGGTGTGGGTCGACATGTTTGTCGTCCTTGGCAAAAGTGACCCGGATTTGTGGCCAGGAAAACAGGAGCTACATGTTTTCAGGCGATATTATTTTCCGAACAATTTTCAGGGTTTGATTTTTTTTCAAAGCATTGTGTTTTGATTTAGGAAACGAAGA
>CM060326.1:8510984-8513484 GCA_030674155.1 Stramonita haemastoma | reverse complement strand
AGAGAGAGAGAGAGAGAGAGAGAGAGAGAGAGAGAGAGAGAGAGAGAGAGAGAGAGAGAGGGAGGGAGGGAGGGAGGGAGAGAGAGACAGAGAGAGAATTGAATTAAATTGAATAATCTTTATTTTTTAAGGGTAACAGAGTAAACATTTACATACTTTTTTTTTCATCCGGCCCGACACAGACAGACAGAGAAAGAGGCAAACAGAGAGATAGAGACATACACAGACAAACAGTCAGACAGAGACAATGAGAGACATACAGACAGACAGAGAATGAGAGAGAGAGAGAGAGAGAGAGAGAGAGAGAGAGAGAGAGAGAGAGAGAGAGAGAGAGAGAGAGAGAGAGAGAGACACACACACAACACACACACACACACACACACACACACACACACCACACACACACACACACACACACACACACACACAGAAAGACAGACAGACAGACACACAGTCAGACACAGACAGACACAGACAGAAACAGACAGAGACAGACACAGACACAGACACAGACAGACACAGACATAAAAAATCAAAATTAAAAAAAAAAAGTCTTTTCGCGCGGGATTTCCTGTTCAAAATGCAAGGTGGTGAAGACCATTGTAGCAGAAGCCATGAGGTAATCAGGGTGACATGGGTCAACAAGGGAAGAAGGAGGGAGCAGGAACAACGAAAATAAAGGGACAAAAAAGCCACCAGCAGACCTGACCACACCATGCCAGGTCAGTAAGTAGTGTGTTGAGATCACTTGGTACATTCTGACGACAGGCACCCAGCCACCCATAGGTATGTAAGCCTAGGTATTTGATAGGTACCGTACGTACGTGCATGCACTCACCACGTGTGTTTCTTTATTTCTGTTTTTGTTTTACACACAGTCTTGTTTTTACTTTTTTTTGTAAGATTGAATAAGACAAAGCAAAAAACACAATAGTGAAGACAGTAAAATAATTCAGTGCAAAATAAAACTCACATTATAACATTCATAGAGGAACTGTAAAACGACTTTTAGCACTATCAACAGTTTCTGGTCTACGAATGAGTATAATAACAGATTCTCTTTTCTGATCTATAATGCCAGATTTTCCCTTTAATGAGTTTTAAAAAGGTCGATCAAAATGAATATGTTACGTAATAATCCCCAATAACGCAGTGGTTAGCGCCTTGGGTTAATGGCTGAAAGATCGCTGGTTCGAATCCCATAAGTCATAGGGATTTATTGGACTCTGGCCGGCTCCTACCCAGGACGAGTTTGCTGTGGGCTCATTTGGGAAGTCTGGGACTGCACAGTCGAGTTTTATCCACTTTATGGATGCGAGTCTGAGAGTATTGTGTAAATTGCTTGACCAACGCTGCAGGTGTTTGTATCTCTCCGACCCGGTTGACGCCAGGATATATTATGACTAAAGACGTAGATTACAGCCCTGTCAGGGAGTCTCAAAGTGCGTGCACTTCCATAATAAGATCATTGCATCATCCTCATCACCCTTAGTCATCATGGGATAAAAGAAAATTGTCTCTTATTTGGTGGCCCTGATTGCTCTTGTCTCATGCTCACCTTAGTTTCGGTTTTGCCATCACTTCTGTGCCTGTGGTGAGTTTTGGGTTTGGGGGTAAAGGGGAGAAGGTCGTTATATAAACGATTTGTCTGCATTATTGTATACCAGTTTACAACTGCTTTTCACATTATTTAAAGCATTTTACAACAGTTTATCTACATTATTGTATAGCATTTTACAGTTTATCTACATAATTGTATAGCATTTTACAGTTGATCTATATAATTGTACAGCATTTTACAGTTTATCTACATAATTGTACAGCATTTTACAGTTGATCTACATAATTGTACAGCATTTTACAGTTGATCTACATAATTGTACAGCATTTTACAGTTGATCTACATAATTGTACAGCATTTTACAGTTTACATAATTGTACAGCATTTTACAGTTTATCTAATAATTGTACAGCATTTTACAGTTTACATAATTGTACAGCATTTTACAGTTGATCTACATAATTGTACAGCATTTTACAGTTTATCCACATAATTGTACTGCATTTTACAGTTTATCTACATAATTGTACAGCATTTTACAGTTTATCTACATTATTGTACAGCATTTTACAGTTTATCCACATAATTGTATAGCATTTTACAGTTGATCTACATAATTGTATAGCATTTTACAGTTGATCTACATTATTGTACAGCATTTTACAGATTATCCACATAATTGTACAACATTTTACAGTTTATCCACATAATTGTATAGCATTTTACAGTTTATCCACATAATTGTACTGCATTTTACAGTTTATCCGCATAATTGTACTGCATTTTACAGTTTATCCACATAATTGTACTGCATTTTACAGTTTATCCACATAATTGTATAGCATTTTACAGTTTATCCACATAATTGTACTGCATTTTACAGTTTATCCACATAACTGTACTGCATTTTACAGTTTATCCACATAATTGTACTGCATT
>CM060326.1:8488484-8490984 GCA_030674155.1 Stramonita haemastoma | reverse complement strand
TGTGTGTGTGTGTGTGTGTGTGTGTGTGTGTGTGTGTGTGTGTGTGTGTGTGTGTGTGTGTGTGTGTGTGTGTGTGTGTGTGAGAGAGAGAGAGAGAGAGAGAGAGAGAGAGAGAGAGAGAGAGAGAGAGAGAGAGAGAGAGAGAGAGAGAGAGAGAGAAGGACACATTGGGATGGATCAGTCGTAATATATCACTTTTTGTCTGTGCATTTGAGGAAACGTTCTGTTAAAATTACAAACCAACCATTGATAGTGTAAAGAATCATTTCGTTTGTCTTTAACTGGGCTTTAACTCCTCAAATCCCCTTGCCTAGATCTAAATGGTAACAGTTTTGAACAAATGTTATCCAGACTGACTGCTTTGAAAAAAAATATATGAAAACGTTGCTCAAAAACAAAGAAAAAATAGATGAATCTTAATGCCTGTCCTTTAGATTATTTTCCTTCTTCTTCATCTTTTTCTTCCTGTTCCTGTTTTTGTCTTGTCTGGGTTCTAATATAAAAAAAACAACTGAAAGCGCTGGAGACAAAGAACTGGAAGATCAATATTTTGTAACTTTATGCCACGACAGCATAGTTTTTGTGACGTCAATCACACAGTAGATATAGAGACAAGACTTACAAAAAGTTCTTTGTCATACAATCATGATGGACACGAACTACAAAGATTGAAAGTCCAGAAAAGCATTTGTTACATGTCTTACATCATATTACCAAACCACCATCAAGCTATTGACTCATTCACAACGTAGGCCTATGGACAGCTAGCTCTAGAGACACTGTGACAACATTAGATCAGTCTATATTATATCAACTTTCCGGGTCCCTTATATTAGACAAGCAAGCCCAATAAAAGAGTACGAACATGGATAGGGTAACCTCGTCCTTACCTCTTACCTGGAGAGAGGTACGAAGGCTAATAAGTCCAAGTGCTGTCATCAGAGAGACGGGTACTTAGAGAAAACAGTTGTGGCATAAGCAGGAAGGGATAGCTGATTGGATACACACAGCCTTTGAAGGCAAGGGGTTTAGTCAACGTTATAAATCCTATCCTAGCTGGGGGTGACATAGATCTATAGATCTCCTATGTACAGACTCTGTGTGACGGCAGAGTGCTACTTACCACGTCGTGGTTTCGTGGTCTCAAGTAGGCCTACAAGTTTATGACTATTTTTCATTCCAACAAAGTTTAGCATAATGAAAGACAGTGGAGGACTTTAAGTGTACAGCGATTTGACTGGAAATTTGAGATTGGAAATTTCAGACTCTGCACCATGTTTGTAAGTTAGAGGCAACCATAGAGAGTTCCAATCCACTCCAATCATGTTGTTCATAGCCAACCATAGAGTTAAAATCGATTTAAAGGTAATCACTGCTAACTATACGGTGTTAATATGTTTGGGACATCCACATGAAACTTCTGGACACTATGCCATTTCATATCATAGGGACAACTATACCAAGTTACTGTACACTGGACTACAAAGTTTACATGTTAAAGGCAACCAAACGAAGTTACCACACACTCTACCATACTTATCTCTTAAGGACAATCATATGAACCTACTGCACACTGTAGCATACTTAGGCGAAAGGAACACTGATACGAAGTCAAAGGCCACGAAGACGTTTATTGCTGACTTAACTCTACCATGTATATAATATACTATGACGATCCTACAAAGTTATTGTGCATTATCCTACACCATGTTTACATGTTACAGACAGTCATGTTAAGTTAAAAGCAATATGAAAATGATTACTGCAGACGAAGCCTATACCATGTTTATATGCTAAGGACAACCATACAATTTAAATAATATATAAAGATAATCGCAGCAGACAAATTCACGCCGACATAATAGCATATATTTCAGACAGGACAGGACGGGACAGCCTTGTGATTAGAGCGCTGCACATTGTACTGGTGATCTGCCTATTCGGGTTCAAACCCCGCTCAGGGGAATTTTCCCTTGGGATTTAACATCAGTGCCAACTCCATTCCCCACCAAGTCCTCTGGAGGGGTCTGTAAACCAAGGCCCCATGTGCGAGAGCGCATGCAGAACACTGTGCACAAGTTAAAACCTGTTCCGCTTTTTAAAAAGAGTAGGCCATTGTGTTTTGATAGGAACAGATGACAAAATTGACAAAACCGCAAGCACACAGGGACTGGGTGTAAAAAACACACACAAATGCTTATTCCATTAGATCTATCCTCGAAATCAAAGAATAGAAGAAAGAAAAGAACAGAAAAAACCCGTCTTTTTGCAACAAGTTTCGTCAAATCTACCTCAGTGACATCAAAATGATGAAAACGAAACTTCTAATACTGTTGTGAGTGGGTCAAAGTGACTGGAGATTCATATCACCTCGGGGGGGGGGGGGGGGGGGGGGGGGGGAGATCAAAATCACAACACCCTCAAGTTATTCCCGGGGAGGTGAAGAGGCTGTGAAAAGGACTTCTAAAAAAGAGATGATGGCAGATTTGTCTCCCCGGAG
>CM060326.1:8473484-8478484 GCA_030674155.1 Stramonita haemastoma | reverse complement strand
ACTGTATTCATTCAGAAGATTGTATCTGCAATATCAAAAATGCGGCAAAAATGGCGAGCACACTCAGTGTAATATTACACTCTGTACTTGCTTTATTCAAAAGATCGCCATAACACCCTTTACCACCAGTTACTAATGGTAGCACACTGTTAGACAGGCATACACAGATGCACACTCGCGCATGCACGCTCCTATAATTATGGTGTTAGGTAGGTTAAGTGGGTGTGTGTGTGATAGTGGCGTGGCGTGGTGTGTTATGTGTGTGTGTACACATGGCTGTGTGTGCACAGTGTGTGTGTACATGTATGTGTGTTTATGTGTCTGTGCACACGGCTGTGTGTGTACAGTGTGTGTGTTCATGTATGTGTGCTTGTGTATGTGTGAGTGTGTGTGTGTGTGTGTGTCTGTCTGTCTGTGTCTGTGTGTCTGTATGAAATGTGTAGATGCGGATGTGTGGATATAACACTGTATAATTTCCAAGTTGTTTTGTAATGTGTTTAATGGATATCAGAGACCTAGCCACTCCATTGAATTATCCAGCCAGTTTAATAGAATGCAAAGTCTGCCCAGGGGGTGGAGGGGGGGGGGGGGCGAAGAGGTTGTTGCATAATAGGGAAATAGTTGAAATCGTCAGAGGCAATTATTTTGAATTTTAGCTAACATCTGTTGCAATCGAAGCGGCCACATAGACCAAATCGCTGATACTGTGAAATCTGTGTGTGTGTGTGTGTGTGTGTGTGTGTGTGTGTGTGTGTGTGTGTGTGTGTGTGTGTGTGTTGTGTAGTTGTGTGTTTCAAAACAAATTGTAATGTATATATGTATATCTCCTCTCCTCCCTCTTCTCTCTCTTCTTTCTTCTCCAACACACCACCACACAAACCACGCACGCGGCGCGCGCGCGCGCGCCACGCAGCGCACGTAGCAATAGCACTTTTGCAGATATTTGAAGGAGAAAGAGGCGAGTTGAAGAAAAGCTAATAGTTGCAGATTGTGTGGTCAATTACTGCACCTCTGACTGCTTTGATTCGTTTTGTGTGTTGTGTGGTGTGTTGTGTTGGGTTGTGGTGGTGTCGTGTGTCTTCAAGTGTACGCTTGTGTGAATGAGTGACTTTTTCTTTTCCTTGTGAAGCAAACCTTATTTAACTGAATCTCTGTCGTCTGTCTTCTGTCTGTCTGTCTCTCATCTCTCTCTCTCTCTCTCTCTGGTTTCTGATTACTAAAATGCTCTTTGGGTTCAGTTTTTTTGTGTACCGCTTCTGTGCAATTCTAGTCACTGTATCCCCTGGGGTCAATAACTTTTAGACGAAGTGTAATTCTATTCACAATAAATGTATTTGTTTTGTGCAGGAAGGGCGGGGGGGGGGCAGGGGAGTGGGGTAGGGGTTGGGTGGAGGGAGGCACATATTGCTCTTTAGCTTTGCGTGTTTCGATTGAAACACACAAACAGCTGGCCTGCCCCTCCCCCCCTCCCCCCCTTTTTTTTTTAATGGGTTTTGTTTTGAGGTAGGTTCATTTTTTCTTTTACCTTGAAAGTAATTGCTTTTCCCACGAAAAAGGACAATTCCGTGAGAGGAAATTAGAAATTAAAAAAAAAAAAAAAGACTGACAAACCGGCAGGCAGAAATGTGTGTGTGTGTGTGTGTGTTGTGTGTGTGTGTGTGTGTGTGTGTTGTGTGTGTGTGTGTGGTTGTGTGTGTGTTGTGTGTGGTGTGTGTGTGTGTGTGTGTGTGTGTGTGTTGTGTGTGTGTGGTTGTGTGTGTTGTGGTGTGTTGTGTGTGTGGTCTTGTGTGTTGTGTTGTAATGGTTGTTGTGTGTGATGGTGGTTGATGTGTTGTGTTGTATGTGTAGTATGTGTTGTGTGGTGTGTGATGGATGTGTGTGTGTGGGGTGTGGGTGGTGGTGTGTGTGTGTGTGTGTGTGTGTGTGTGTGTGTGTGTGTGTGTGTGTGTGTGTGTGTGTGTGTGTGTGTGTGTGTGTGTGTGTGTGTGTGTGTGTGTGTGTGTGTGTGTGTGTGTGTGTGTGTGTGTGTGCACGCTTGCGCTTTCTTTGTGTGTATGTGTGTGCGCGCGCGCATGCGTGCGTGCGTGCATGTGTGTGTGGTTATGTGTGTGCGCGCGCATGAGCTTTCTGTGCGTGCGTGCGTGCGTTTGTGTGTGTATGCGTGCGTGCGTGCGTGCATGCGTGCGTGCGTGCGTGGGTGTGTTGAAAAGCTATTCTATATATAGCCCGTTTCTAATCTGGGATGGGTTTTTTTGTTCCTTTTACTGACTGTGCACTTAAAGTTATAATCTCCCTTTGGCAGAAATTGCAACGTCTTCTAAAATTAGCTTCTAATTTAGACTACCCTTATCCCCTTCACAAAGTCACGATACTCATTAATCCCACCAACACACGCGCACATACGCATCACGTACCAAGAAATTTTACCTTTGACCCCTTTTTAAGCATAGAGAATATAATGTTACCCTTTGACCCCGTTTGAGCGTAGAGAATATAAAGTAACCATCTGAAAAAAGCACCAACACATTAGAATTCAACGTTGAGTGATCATTTGACAAACATAAAATTGTGATACGAAAATCAAAGAACAAATCTATTTTGTAGTCTTTCCAAGTTGGATAAATTTCCCCAATTTTAAAAACCCACCCCCCACCCCACCAAACCACACACACACTCACGCACGCACGCACATACCACACACACACACACACACATACACACACACACACACACACACACACACACACACACACACACACACACACACACACACACCACAACACCACGGGACGGGATAGCCCAGTGGTTAGAGCATTGTGCCAACAATTTGAAACCCCGGTTCCAATCCCGTTCAAGGGAATTTTGCCTCTGGAGTAAACATCAGTGCAGACTCCACTCTCCCCTAAGGTCCTTTGGATGAGACTATAGACGAGGCCCCGTGTGCGAATGCACGCAGAACATCTTGCGCACATGTTAAGTCCTGTTCTGCCTTTCGAAAGAGTAGGCCATTGTGTACCTTTGGGAACAGATGACAAAATTTACAAAAGCCGCATACACACGGGGACTGGGTGTAAACAAAAAAGCACATGAACGCTTATTCCATTACCCTCGATAGATAAAAAAACAACACACACACACACACACACCACACTACACACACACACATCACACACACACACACACAACCACACACACACACAACACACACACACACACACTTCCCTCTTCCCCCTCCTTCTCTTCATCACCAACCACTCGTCTTCTTTTTCTTCCTCTTCTTTTCTCTTCGCTCCTTTCAAAGGCAGAAAGAAATAAAGCTTAACACCAACAGATTCAGAAGTGACATTCCCACAGGACTACAGCCCCATGAAAAAGAAAGGTGTCATTTACTCCACACATTATTCTTATCCCTAACCCCCCCCCCCCCCCCCCCTCCCCCCCCCCCCACCCCCCCCCCCCCCCCCACCCCCCCCCCCCCCCCCCCCCCCCCCCCCCGTCCCACACACACACACATACAAAACAAACGCACGCGTGCACGCACCACACACACTCTTAACACGCACCGCACGCACGCACGCGCTACACAACCACACACACACACACACAACACACCACACAACACACACACACACTCGAACGCACACATACACACACAAACGCGCGCGCGCGCAAACACACACACACACGCGCACGCACGCATGCACGAACGCACATATACACACACAAACACCACAACACACACACACACACACACACTCGCGCGCGCGGGGGGGGGGGGGGGGGGGGGGGGGGGAGGAAGGAAGGAGAGACAGACAGACAGACAGACAGACAGACAGACAGACACAGACAACAACAACAAAACCACAACAGCAACAATGATCTTCACCTCTAACTTCTTCGAGCGTCTTAACAACAGTAAAGAAAAGAGGGACCATCGGGCGTTGACTAGAATGACAGACAAACTGTGCGAGTTCTCAAACTAATGTAGCAGGCTTTAGGTGGCTTTGGCTTGTCTGCTTGTCCACTTGTTGTTGGGCATTACCCAGCTTAACATACCCTAGGGGGTTGGGGGTGGGGGGGCTTGTGTCACCCAGAATATGCACTCTGTTCAACTCCTGACGCCATACCTCGGAATTGGTGTGACTCAGTAGGAAATACACACTGGATGAGAGAAGTTTGTGTGGGTGTATGGCTGGGATATTGTTTTTTTTTAATTTATTTTTATTTATTTATTTTAATTTATTTATTTATACCACTTTATGTCACAGCAGATTTCTCTGCGTGAAATACAAGCTGCTCTCTTCATGGAGAGTGCGTCGCCACAAATGCAGCGCCACCCATTGTTTATTTATTTATTTTTCCTGTCTACAACTGTATTTGTTTTCCTATCAGAGTGGCTTTTTTCTTACAGAAATTTGCCAGGGACAACTCTCTTGTTGCCTATTCAAAGCGCAAACAAAAGAAGAGAAAGAGAGGTGTCAAGGAGTCTGATATGACTTCGCTGGAGATGTCTCCAGTGATTCAAAAGAGAGAGAGAGAGAGGGAGGGAGAGAGAGAGAGAGAGAGAGAGAGAGGAGAGAGAGAGAGGAGAGAGATGAGAGAGGAGAGAGAGAGAGAGAGAGAGAGAGAGAGAGAATAAGGAGTAGTTGCAGGTTTCTGCCCAGTTGGATGGTAGTGAAAGGAACGGAAGAGCAACCTGGGTCAAAGCTCAGAGAGAAAGACAGAGAGACAAAGAGAGAGACAGAGAGAGAATAAAGAGTAGCATGTTTTGCCCCAGTTGGATGGTAGGGGAAGGAACGGAAGCAGAGCAACCTGGGTCAAAGCTCATCAGCCCATTTGCCTGCATAGCTAAAAGGCTTAAAAGATATAGCTGGAGACCTTCTTTTTTTATAGCTGGAGACCTGAGAAACAGCACGTGAGCTGAGAAACGGGTCACTGTTTGTGCAGTGCACCTTGTCCACAAAAAAAGCAGTCGGACTCGCTACAAAGATGTACCCAGT
>CM060326.1:8465984-8468484 GCA_030674155.1 Stramonita haemastoma | reverse complement strand
GTAACCCCTTATATACACGAATATAATCATTATCCTAGATGTTGGTGATATGCTAGTTCTGTGATAAATCTATAAAATAAACAGCCATCTTTTCATAAGGGGCGTTGCATTTTACCTGATGATATTGAGCCTTTAAAATACAGAACAGAGAGTGTTTTGCAGATTTTTTATGTCAGTTTTAAGCCCATTTAAGTATTCAATTCACTAACCACACTTGCTGACTGGTTCTGGTTGTACCTAGTGGTTTGTTGAAGCTTATACATGCAGCTCAATGCAAAGAAGGCATGTGAGTGGTTGCAGATGCCAATTATTTTCTAGTTTTTCTACACACACACACACACACACACACACACACAACTGTACTATTCTAGTTTTACACACACACACACACACACACACTGTATATAAATGGGACTCTTTCTACCTATTGCATCATGATGGCATCTTTCTTTCGTAAGCGCCCACATCCCGCCCCTCTACACACACACACACACACACACACACACACACACACACACACACACATGTAAACACACACACACACACACACCACATACAAACACACGTGCGTGTGTGCGCCTGCACAAAGAGTGGTGTGTGTGTGTGTGTGTGTGTGTGTGTGTCCAAAGTGTGTGTGTGTGTGTGTGTGTGTGTGTGTGTGTCCAAAAAGTGTGTGTGTGTGCATGTTTCAGTTTGACAAGTGCATATAGCCAATTGTTTACGTCAGCATCCAGGTGTCAGGTGTGTGACGGCTATCCTACTCCCACTTTTTCCCCCTTTTCCTATCATACAGCCAAACAACTACACATTGGGGGTTGGGCACCAAAAATAAACCCCATTTATTTACTCTCCTTCTTACAGTGGATCGGTGGTGCAAAGTCCGGGTCGCGGTGGTTCTAACCCTGTTTGGACCCAAAACTTTTCCCCCATCCATTAGACCATGAGTGGTGGTCTGGGTGCTAGTCTTTCGGATGAGACAATAAACCGAGGCCCATGTGTTACACATTATTTAGCGCACGTAAAAGAACCCACGGCAACAAGAGGGTTGTCCCTGGCAAAATCCTGTAGAAAAAAAAGCCACTCTGGTAGGGAAACAAATACAGCTGCAGACAGGAAAAAGAAAAAAAAAGGGTGGCGCTGCATTTGTGGCAGCACGCTCTCCCCGGGGAGAGCAGCCCGAATTTTACGCAGAGAAATCTCCTGTAACATAAAGTGGTACAAAAAGTTTTTAAAAATTAAAATACATGAAGAAGACAAAGGATGAGCTTCAGCCAACAAACCTAAGCATTCGAATGACTAGCTTCCCTTCCCTACCTCCTTCCCGTTTCGTAGAGAAAATGAACTAGTCTGTGAATCTATGGAAAGATTACGTCATAATGACGTGGTTTTTTCTGACAGGTTTTTTGTGGTTTTTTTGTTGTTGTTGTTGTTTTTTGGGGGGAGGGGGGTTAGCAATTATAGCCTAATAGGATGAAGAAGTCATGAACATGGTAGCATTAATAGATCCCAGTTAATTCCTCCCAGTGTGTGTGTGTGTGTGTGTGTGTGTGTGTGTGTGTGTGTGTGTGGTGTGTGTGTGTGTGTGTGTTTCCTTGGCTTAATTTGCTGGATTTGTAGACACTGAGATTCAGTTGGTAACTGCTGAAAATGATCACGAATCACACACGCAGCAGATGTCGTTTCCTTGGTGTAAAGTGGCCAAGAGAGAAAAAAAATTACTTCGCCATTTCATGAAAACAACGTTGGTGTTGGGTGTTGGACGTTCCCTATTCTAACACCCAAGGGGTCACCCAGAATGCCCAGTCTGTTTCACTCATTATATAAAAATATACCACTGTAAGACCATAGGTACACACTGAATGGGAAGTTTGCCATGAATGGGTGTTATCAAGAACCTCACCATACAGGCAGCCATACTCCAATTTCAGAGTGTTTTTCTCCGTTGATTGAAAATACAAAATTTGGGGGATTGTCATGGATGAAGACAATACTCAACACGTGAAAGGCACAACAACATAAGTATATATCTGACGCTCCACCACGAAATGAGTCGCTTAGCACATTACCCACTTTTCCGCTAGGAGCCATTAAAGGCACGTGGGGTCAAGTTGGCAATTTTGAGATTTTGACTGATCATTAAAGTATAGCCATTATTCTACCTCATAATGAAGGTTCAAATCATAATTTTGTCTCCTTTTGACTAAAAATGTGTTCCAAAAATACCCAAGCCCTCATTCTGACCATCTATTGCGATGCTACCCTTGTTGCTTTCTCGTTTTTCCTTTTTTGCAGTATATTATTTCAACTTGTAATAGCTTTTCATAGAATCGTCCGATCTTCAGTCCGTTTTTTTTGTATTGTGTAGCCATTTTATTGCAGTTTGATAGCATGTCAATAACTAAAAACTGACCTCTGGTGCAATGCGACTCGTTATGTGGTGGAGCGTCACATATAGGTTTACAGACAGGTGTAAGTGTATAGAAATATATATAGATATAAT
>CM060326.1:8435984-8458484 GCA_030674155.1 Stramonita haemastoma | reverse complement strand
GGGGGGGGAGTCTGCGCGCCAGCCAAAACAACCCCATACACATATATGGAATGCAGCCTGCGTGTGCCTTCGTTCTCACGCGTTTCATATTACGTGCAGGCACATTTACCTCCAAAGTAGGCTGTCTAACCCTGTGTACGGGCATACTGAAGTATTTATTTATTTATTCATTTATTCTTCTAGATCTATATCGATGAGAATGGAATAAGCACTCGTGTACTTTTTACATTCAGTCCCTGTGTGTAGGCCTATGCAGTTTTGTAAATTTTGTCACCTGTTCCCACCGGCACACAATGGCTTACTCTTTCAAAAAGCGGAACAGGATTTAACGTGTGCGCAAGATGTTCTGCATGCGTTCGCACACGGGCTTCGGTTCATAGTCTCATCCGAACGGACTTTTGGGTAGAGTGGAGTCTGCACTGATGTTAACTCCAGGGGAAAAAAACCCTCGAAATAAATGACAACAGTGCACTTTTATCAAACACTCGGGAAAGGGGAAATTATTTTCCATCGCTGACATTGTTGTAAATCTTAAGGGACAGAACAGTAGCAAAATAAAAACTGATCATAAACTGGAGGAAAGAAAATCATTGAAAAACTCACCGTCAAACAACACAAAATATAAATTTGCCAGTGGACAAGATCGAAGAAGCAGACGACAGATTTACCCCAGTCACAATGGTACGCCTTTTGTTTCAAAGGCTAGCAATAAGAGTTCTTTTTTTCTGTTTGTTTACTTACTAAAACTTTAGGGGCAGGTAAGAGATGTTTGGGGGTTGCTGGTTGGTTGGTTGGTTGGTTGGTTTTCTTATTACCTTTTTGGTGGGTTGTTTTTTGTCTGTTTGTTTACTACTGTTTTTTTGCTTTTCTTTTTTTGGGGGGGTTGTTTGTTTTTTGGTTTTGTTTCGTTTTGGTTTGTGTTTGTTTTGGGGGTGTTTTTTGTGTTTATTTCAAACAATCCGATGTAGGTCATGTGTTGTGTGTGTGTGTGTGTGTGTGTGTGTGTGTGTGTGTGTGTGTGTGTGTGTGTGTGTGTGTGTGTGAAGTGTGTGTATCTGTATGTGTGTGCATGCATGTATGCGTGCCGCGCGCGCGCGCATGTTGTGTATATTTATGTGTGTGTGTGTGTATGTGTATGTGTGTGTGTGTGTGTGTGTGTGTGTGTCTGAGTGCCTGTGCGCGCGTGTGCATGTGTGTGTGCTTGGGAAGGGATCGTTTAGAATGCTATTACAAAATCTTTTGGAGAACCATGGTGTTGGGACAAACAGACAGACAGAAGGGCCACAGCTGGCCGAATGCACATGTATGTAAGAGGAGAAAGGGGATGGGGATGGGCACAACAGAGGAAGATACCTCCCTCCAACATCACTCTCCACTTCTTTCAACTCTTTTAAGGAACAAGCTTATTACATTAGTGACAATCTCTTTAATTCTGTGCCTGTGCTTTTAGACTTGGTGATAGTGACAATTTCTCTGTAATTCTGTGCTGTGCTTTAGACTTGGTGATAGTGACAATTTCTCTGTAATTCTGTGCCTGTGCTTTTAGACTTGGTGATAGTGACAATTTCTCTGTAATTCTGTGCCTGTGCTTTTAGACTGGTGATAGTGACAATTTCTCTGTAATTCTGTGCCTGTGCTTTTAGACTTGGTGATAGTGACAATTTTTCTGTAATTCTGTGCTGTGCTTTTAAACTTGCTAACTTCATTTCAGTATGGTGTGATTTGTTATTTCATCTCTCTCTCTTTTCTCTCTCTCTCTCTCTCTCTCTCTCTCTCTCTCTCTCTCTCTCTCTCTCTCTCTCTCTCTCTCTCTGTTTGTTGTATTGTATTGTATTGTTTGTTTTGTTTTGTTTTGTTGTTTTTTTGTTCCTTGGCTAGAGCTTTGAGGTGAGACTTTTGCATATGCTACCGTTTTTGTTCACCATTAATGTTGCTGTATTCCAGCTTCGGGCATCTTAGGTTTCTGATCTTACGTATTCACACGTTCTGGACACATATAATTGATGCTTCTTTTTTTTTTCTTTTCTTGTATACCAGTTGTAGATAAGTGTGCATGTTCAAAGACTGGCCCTGCCTACTGGCATAGTGTGTGCCTTGTGGGTTATTCCTCTTCCTTGCATAAATCATTCACATGAATCACCAGTCCTATGTGTGTTTGTCTCGTAGTCATTGCCTTGTGGGAAAAGCATGAACAATATAGTTACATTAGAAACCAGCATTGCCTACAGTCATTTAATATTAATTTTTGCTTGGATGAGATCCAAGCAGCACAATAAATGACAATTCTGATTTTATTTAGATTTTTTTTCATGAAATTTGTAAACAGTGTCTATAAATATATTATTTATATGCTGTTTAAAATATGTTTTCATTGGTGTATTAATCAAACTTTTTTTTTTTCTTTTTTGCAGACTTGATCACAAACCAATCATCTTTAAACACTGATGTACGTCACAGCACGCTCACGTGACGCTGAGGGGACCGTTGGATTGGTTCACAGCATGCCTGTAACAGGAGCAGGCCACTCTCTTCTTCCGGCCTCCCAGCCAATGGAAGTTCAGACTCAAGCAGTGGGCGTGGCTAGCAACGTAGGAGAGGGGCCTAACGGTAACTGGGGTGGAACAGCCTACCTGATGCCAGTGGTGACGGTGCCATATGCAAATACTATGGGCCAGGTCAACTTGCACTGGCCTCCCTCGCAAGATGTATACGGCAAAGACCTGCCCCTCTCTGGTTGGTATATCTGATGGTCTGTCTGGCTGTGTGGGCATTATTAGAGAATAGTATTAGTATTATGAGAGAGGGGGGGGGGGGGGCAATGAGAGAGAGAGAGAGAGAGGGGGGGGGGGGAGGAGGAAGAGGAGGAGACCAGAGACAGAGAGAGAGAGGGAGGAGAAGAGAGAGGGAGGAGAGAGAGAGAGGAGAGAGGAGGGAGAGAGAGGAGGAGGAGGAGAGAGAGAGAGAAGAGAGAGAGAGAGAGAGAGAGAGAGGGGAGAGAGAGAGAGAGAGAGAGAGAGAGATGGGGGAGACTAGAGAGGGATAAGAAGAGTGGGAGGGGGAGGCAGGGGACAGTTTGTGCACCTTGGCTTCAGTACAGTCCCCCATTTCACCCAACTGTAAATGGGTACCTGCCATCTTTAGGGACAGGGAAGATAAAGCAGCAAAGAGAGGAGAGAGAGAAGAGAGAGAGAGAGGAGAGAGAGAGAGAGAGAGAGAGAGAGAGAGAGAGAGAGAGAGAGATGATGATTGATTGATTGATTGATTGATGATGATTTTCCCTACGTATATCGCATTTACCTACTTCACACACACACACACACACACACACACACACACACACACACACACACCACACACACACACACACACACACACAACACACACACTATTACTTGCAATGCAAGATATACAATACAATACATCAATATATACAATATATACCATATATTGCAATACAGTACCATGCAATACTACACTGATATGTGGAATGTTGATTATAATATAGATCTACTTTGCAGACAATACAATAAGTAGGCTACAACTACAACTTGCTCTCTTTTATTTCAGCAGACGTGAACACCTTGAGGTATTTCTTCAACCTGGGCATAGAGGTATGAATACATTTTGTCTTTTAAATATTATATATATATATAATAGTATATAATATATAATATATATATATAATATATATATATATATATGTGTGGTGTGTGTGTGTGTGTGTGTGTTTCGTTGGTTGTTTTTTCAACATAGTAAAAAATATCATTGTTTAGATAAATTCATGCGATGTTTCAGGAGCTATGACTTTAGTGCCTCATCTTCCTTCTACCTTTCTCTTCTTCTTCTTCTTTCTTCTTCTTCTTCTTCTTCTTTTTTTCTTCTTTTTCTTCTTCTTCTTCTTCTTTCTTCTTCTTCTTCTTCTCTTCTTCTTCTTCTTCTTCTTTTCTTCTTCTTCTTCTTCTTCTTCTTCTTCTTCTTCTTCTTCTTTCTTCTTCATCTTTTTGCGTCTTCTCCTTCTTTACAATTCTTCTTCGCAATTCTTGTTCGCGCGGCGCGGCGCGGCGTCGCGTGGCGTGTGGGTGTGTGTTGTGTGTGTGTGGTTGGTGTGTGTGGTGTGTGTGTGTTTGCGTGTGTGTGTGTCTTGTTGTGTGTCTGTGTGTGCCGCGCGCGCTTGTGTGGAAGTGCCCGGGTGCTGTCTGTCGTGTGTTTCTACTTGATCATCGGTGTGCACCGCGGTTTCGGAAACTACCCAGAGAGCATGATCTTCCAGTGTTTCAACAACATTACATCGAATTGTTTCATACACGCATGAGCAAACATCCAAACACCCACCACCACACCAACATCACCAACACCCCCACCACCAACAACACCAACACCAACAACAACACTACAGCTACGTCACCAGTACACCGCAACCGCCGCACGTGCTGCAGAACGAAGCTCTAGAACCTACCGTCCTGGTACCGGCCTACGATCCAGAAACCTGCACCACTCTTACAGAGATTCCTCTCCATCAGGCACACAGCAGCAGACCCAGTAAGCATCACCACTCCTCCTCAACAGAAAAACCCTCTCCCTCACCCCACACTTCAAAAAGAACCAGACCCTCAGCAGTAGTAGCACCAGCAGTAACAGCAGCAGCGGCTACTGTAACGGTCAGGAGAAGGGGGTGAAAGACTCTATGGACTCCATGGCTAGCGATCTCTCCGACAGCGGTTTCACCAGCAGCGGGGAGGGAGAGGGGGAGGGAGAGCAGGGAGGGGGGGAGGAGGAGGATCTGGACACGTCTGTCCAACCAGAAAACAGACCTGAGGAGGAGGGGGAGGGGGAGGTGGGGGAGGCGGCAGCAACCTCGAGACAAGGAGGCGGGGAGGAGGTGAAAGTGGTGAAGGGGAAGGGGAAGAGGAAGTACTACATGTACGGGCCCCACAAGCTGATCAAACCCATCAAGGACATCCCGCCTCGCTTCCTGCAGCTGCTGACGGACATGCGGGCGGCCAAGGAGCGGTGTCAGGGCCAGCCCCTCTACCTGCTGACCTCGCCCCACCACGCAGCAGCGGCCAGGACAGAGCTCTGGAGCAGGACTCCGGGATGGGCAGCCTCAATGCCGAGGCTCAGTGCTTCTACCCCAGGCATCAGTACAACGTCTGTGTGGCGGCAGGGAATCCAGAAGTAGTGTCTGCCGCGAATTCTGGTGACGCTTCCAGCAGCCACCTCCCTCTCCCTCCTCCTGCCTTGCCCCCTCCCAGTTATGCCCCTCAGCTCCCCCCTCCAGCCTCACGGGCCAGCGGGGGAAGTCTGGCCTCTGTCCACGTGCAGCCCACTCCCTCTGTGGGGTCATCGCTCCCCCCTCCTCCCCTTCCCTCAGCCCACGTGCGAGCTCCGTCAGTGGACAGGGACTGCCCGATGGTCAGCGGCAAGGTTGCTGGGAAGAGTCCTGCAGAGACAGACTACAGGTCGGCCCAGTGCGGTCCTTCCCCCTCCCAGCAGACGGAGAACAGCGCCTCTGGTCTGTCTCTAGTCCCCGTGGGTGGGGGCGTGGTCAGTCCTCTGTGTCCAACATGTCCTCCGGTGTTCCGCCTCACGTGCCCCCTCCTCCTCACGTTCTTCCCGCCTCGGCCTGCTCCTCTCTCTCCACCACTCCGGACAACCAGCCCAGGGTGAACTATTACGTGTACCCGTCCTCCCAGCTCTCCACCCTGCAGGGCGCGGGTAACCCCCCTACCATGCCGCCTGGACAGGTGACGTACGTTATGAATCCGGTTACTTACGGACCTCCTCCTCCCTCGGGTGTGGCCTACCCGCCACCCGTGGTGGGATTCCCTGCCTACTCCAGGGCTGTGCCGTGTCCCACAGTAGCTGTGCAGTGATTGGAGCATTGCTGCGCAAGCGCAAGCGCCCTGAACAAGTCTTTCCGGACGGTGTGTGTTCTGACTGTTATGAAAATCCTGGCATGTGCCGACATCTCTTGGTGCTGCGCAATATTCAGTTTTGAGTTTTGAAATAGTTATTGTTAATTCTCATGATTTTTTGACACACTGGTGATATTTCAGAGTTTGGTGATTCAAAATACATGACTTTGACATGTCTTCATCTCGGCTGGAATTCGTGATAAAGTCTGTTGTTTGACTGTTCCAAGATTTTTCGATGTACGCTTTTTTTTTTCGACATTTTAGACAGAACTTTGCTTATTGTTTGTTCAGATATGAGTAATAACCATAGTGTTATTCGTTCTGTATGAAAAGAACAATGCTTTGTAGCCAATGTGTTTAAAATTGTGTTTAAAACACCTTAATAACCCCCGAAATTTTAACAGGGCTGAGATTTTCATTGAAGACAGATCTGACAGTGAATGTATCCAAACATTATGTAAAATACAGCCTGACATTGCTAACACCTCTGCATCTGCATGAAGTGTTTTTAGTGCTAGTATTCCTAAGCTGAAGACAGAATATGAATACCATAATGGTTGAATAGAAAGTGGTTGCATTCACGAAAATCTTACGAACATGGCAGTTCTATCCCAAGTTTAAAGATACTGCTCTGGTATAATGACTTTTCTTCATTGTATTATTATTTGATTATTTGCGTACTTGATTTTTTTCCCTCAAAACCCTTTTTTGTTATTCATGTTTGCTTAAGATGCCAATTAACAATCCACTAATTTCGTGCCTTAGATGCTGCCTTGCAAATCTACGTTTATTATTTTAAACGGCGTGGATTATGTTGCGTCTGTTTGTTAGCGTGTTCAGTGACTATTCATTTTGCGCTTGTTCGTTAATGTTCGTTAATGTGTTCGGTGACTATTTTGTGCTTGTTCGTTAGTGTGTTCGTGACGGTTCATTTTGCGCTTGTTCGTTAATGTGTCGGTAACTATTTGTGCTTGTTCGTGGTGTGTACGGTGACTATTCATTTTGTGCTTGTTCGTTAGTGTGTTCAGTGTCTAAGGTACTTCCCTCGCGCTCTCATACTTCGCGCAAGCCTTGTTAATGCTTATGATAAAAACAGCTTTCTCAGTGCTCCTTTATTATAGAAAAGCTCAGATGATGCAGTGTACTAGATCCTTGTCGTGACTGAAACCCAGTTTGCTTGTATTCATGTATGTGGTGGCGGTAGCGGCGGTGGTGGTGATAGATGAAGAAAGAAGAAAGATGCAGAAGATGGTGTGAGTAATGAAGGTGGAGGTAGAAATGTGTATGGATGTGTGCTGGTTTCGGATTGCTTACTTGTTTCATAATGACATGTTATGTGCAACTTTATTTATGAGAATAGAAAAGAGTTGTTGTTTTAATGAAAGAATATCTATTTTTGGTAAAAATACGTCTACTGGCATCCCAACATAGTAGTCCCCTTTCTTGTGAGAGGCTTTAAAAAAACAACCACCACCAAACAAACAAACAGCAGTAATAACAAACCCGTATTGTGTGTGGGTACATCCCTGTGGTGTTCTGTGAATTCAATGAAAGCTGCACCCTATTCTTTCAGGACATAGAAAACAGGACTTGTCAAGCAATAGGAGAATACAGACTAGTCAAGCACTGTGAGAATACAGACTTGTCAAGCTAAAGGAGAATACAGATTTGTGTGATGCACTGCACTAAGAGAATACAGACTTGTCAAGCTCCAAGAGAATACAGACTTGTCAAACTCAAGAGAATACAGACTTGTCAAGCTCCAGGAGAATACAGACTTGTCGAGTATTGTTTTGTTGTAGTGATTAAATAAACGTCCCAGCAGAGATTTCCGATTTAGTGTCAAGCGCTGTGTCTGTGTTATCGTCTTCTGAAAAACATTAGTTGTCCTCTTCTATAAAGCACTGTCAGTACTGCAAATTCCTCTGAACGTGCAAACAAGGACATCAGTGGTCCTTGCCTTGCTTTAACAGAGAAGAGTTTGAAGATGTGTAGGCAACAACAACGAGGTCCTTGGATATTCACAACATAATCTGAAAATTCGTGAGACTTAAAGTCTTTAGAAGTTAAGATGAAGACCAGAGAATCTCTCTCTCTCTCTCTCTCTCTCTCTCTCTCTCTCTCTCTCTCTCTCTCTCTCTCTCTCTCTCTCTCTCTCTCTTCTCTCAAGGACAGTATGTACAAAATAAATAAATAAATAAAAAATAAAGCACATGGGTGCTTATTCATTATCCTCGAAATAAAAGAATTCAATTTTGATTTGATATTGATCTCTCTGTGACAGACGTGGTCGCGCATACGTGCTTTCTTCCTTCTCATAGTTACTCGTGATTGGTCAGTTATCTTCCGACATTGCATGATCATGTACAATACCACACGGTCTTCTGACCATTCCTCAGTAACAGTTTTTATTCACTCCAGCCACATTCTGTCTGCTTACCAGTCACTGACCAACAAAATACACCATAAAGTGTATAATAACGCAACACAGTTAGTGACATTGTTTATAACGGTTCTAACTTTTGTGCATTTTCTATTCGATGTGTTCATTAGGATGCATTATTATGCACTGACGTGTTAATTAAACTAGTGTGTGCATAAACTTAAACAAAATGTCGCCCTTTAGTGTTCATCATAACAACGGCTGTGTCATGATTTCACGTGTATAATTTCATATTGTTTCATTTTTATCACCACATTAACATTATCAAATATGTAAGCCTATTTTAAGTACAGGAATGGTGAATGTTAACAAAATATTTATTGGCACTGTGTTGTTTGTTTGTTTTTTTTATGTCGGTTTGCTACATAAACTGTATGGTTAAGGTGTCCCATAACTTATGCAGTCGTTGTGGAGTGGTGTGTCAGAGACCTCAGCTTCTCCAGGGATCAGCATCTTGAGGGTGGTATCCATCTCCTCTCCCTCGTTGTTTTACCTTCCATGTCCCTAAAGAGGTGGCTATCCATTTACAGCTGGGTGAAACTGGGTGAACTGGGGAACTGTATTGAAGGCAAGGCGCACGAACATCCCCCATTAGCGAGGCAACAACGCTCAATGCTATGAATGGGTGAACTGGGGGACTGTACCGAAGTCAAGGCGCACGAACATCCCCCATAAGCGAGGCAACCACGCTCAGTGCTATGAACACACAGCGCTCTTGTCTTCCCTGCTAGTTCATGAAATAAGACTACGTGTTCTCTTAGGTAGAAGAAAAGTTCTGACCACTGATTAACATTAATACTGATTAACAGCTATCATGTCCCCTAACACATTGTAGTTGTAGTTCGTTCACAATGAAAGCTTTCCAAATGTGTATTTAGATATGTTTAAGCTTTCGAGACAACTAAGCTTCCACGTTGTGATGGTGAAAAGTAGGTAATGTTCATGAACAATGATTATGAACAAGCTGTACACATAAGCACGCAAGCGCGCAC
Source organism: Stramonita haemastoma (assembly GCA_030674155.1). NCBI lineage: Eukaryota > Metazoa > Mollusca > Gastropoda > Neogastropoda > Muricidae > Stramonita > Stramonita haemastoma. The sequence continues at coordinate 8,449,134 of CM060326.1, read as the reverse complement.
ACCATTTACACACACATGCATGCATTCACGCGCGCACACACACACACGCGCGCGCGCGTGCGCACACACACACACACACAACACACACACACCACACACACACACACAGATGACAAGATTTACAAAATCTGCATACACACGGGGACTGGATGTAAAAAAACACATGAGTGCTTATTCCATTATCCTCGATATAAAAGAAAATAAAAAAATATAAAAAACACACATTGAGCTTTGATCAGGTATAAAGCGTAGCATTTGCGAGCGCATATATGTATTTACTTTTTTTTGTATGCACTTGCATTCCTCAATAATCATGTAATCAGAAAAAATGTATATAAACCAATATTTCTTCGAAAACGGCCATAACAAATTGTTTGGTTTTTTTGTGTACTAATTGACTTAAGTCCAGTTCACATCTGCTGAAAATATATTTGTAACTTAATGTCAACAAAATGTGTTTTTTTTTTCGGATTTGTTTTAAACATATCTGTAATTTATGTCAAAATAATGAAGGTATTTCAAGTCAAAAACATAACCCTATAAATTTATGAGGAAGTGAATAACCTCACTCCAGAAATTGATCTCTTATTTAAAGCTGTGCACTTGTATATTTTTGTGGAGACGGTTATGAAACATGAAGTAGATTGATAAAATGTATCATCATTTTTTCCTTCAGTTTGTCAATGTTCAACTTACAGTTTCGTTTTTGTTTTTTGTTTTGTTTTTGGCAGGTAAATCCATTTACGATAAAAGGTGTGGTTGTGTTTATCTGTGTCATGTAGCATAATTTTCTTGTGTGAAATTATATGGAGACGAGGAGTAAAAAAAAAAAATATAAAATAAAAAAAAAAAAATCGTATCTTATTTTTGAATTGTTTTGTTGGATTGTGGGGGAGGTGGGGGGTTGCGTTAGCTAGTTCTGCTTTGTTTTTTTTTAGTTCTCTCTCTCTCTCTCTCTCTCTCTCTCTCTCTCTCCTCTCTCCCTCTCCTCTCTCCTTTTTATTGTTTATGGTTGGGGGGGGGTTGCGTTACTCCTGTTTTTGTCTCTCTCTCTCTCTCTCTCTCTCTCTCTCTCTCTCCTCTCTCTCTCTCTCTCTCTCTCTTCATTTTGATTGTTTATTGGATTGTGTGGTGGTGGGGTTGCGTGTAGTGTTTGTTGTTTTTTAGTTCTCTCTCTCTCTTCTCGTCCTCTTCTCTCTCTCGTCTCTGCCTCTCTCTCTCTTCTCTGTGTGTGTGTGTGTGTGTGTGTGTGGGGGTGTGTGTGTGTGTGTGTGTGTGTGTTTCATTATTCATTTCTTTCATTCTTACCACTTTATGTCACGGCAGATTTCTCTGCGTGAAATTCGGGCTGATCTCCCAGGGGAGAGCACAACCACAACACACACACACACACACACACACACACACACACACACACACACACACCCCACACATCTACACACGCGCGCGTACACACACACATACATACACACGCACATGTATACGCACGCACATGCCACACACACACACACACACACACACACACACACCCGCGCGCGCGCGCGCGTCGACGCGCGCGCAGACAAACTGACAAGAATGGGGTGGAAGAGAGCACAATAATATTCCAAACTTTATTTTTCAAAGGTAAAAATTATTGCCTTGATCTGCTGCATACACACGGGGAATGGATGTAAAAAAAAAAAAAAAAAAAGCACATGAATGCTTATTCCATTATCCTCGATATAAAAGAATACATTTTTTTAATAAATGACTAAGAAATAAAAAAAGAAATAAAAATCTTTCCACCTTTTCAGTGGCAATTTTTTGTTCTATACACGCACAATGTCCAGCATATTTCTTTAATCATAAAAACCTGTAACACCCATTATTGTACCAGACACACAGACAGACATGTAAACATATCATGGCAATTAAGAAGGTCTGTCATGCAAACACTTTTTAAACGCTCAGAAAAGTTTCTGACCATAAGTAAGAAAAAATCTAAAAATTGCTCAAACATAGCAATTAATGGTATATTACAATAATAAAAATAACCACCCCACTGTGCCTGAGAGTATAAATGGCACGTTACAATAATAAAACACAATTACGTAAGAGTGTCAAAGAATATATTTTTTAAAAAGTGACATGTTACAAGAATAACAATTCACAAAAAATCAAATTTTCTGTTAAGTTACAAATGCCCCAATACCATACATTTGGAACACTACAGCATTTATGGAATGTGTAAGGAGATTTCAAGACAAGAAATGTAAATGATATACTGTATACAACAATAATTTTGTATAACAATTACGAAATGGTATACTATGTACGATATGTTACTTATATTTTAATTATGGTTATTGCTTTATATGGGTAAACCTATATCAGTATCATGCGCATGATCATACAATAAAACAAAAAAGCGCGGGAAAAAATGTACACGATATGATGTTAATACAGAGTTAAAAATTCCTGTTCTTTTGTTTAAAACGTCTAGACTGAAATTACAAAAACGACAACCAAAAACATACACTGGGAAAGTCTATGGAGGGGAGGCTACCATCACTTCTATATTCCCGTCCATCAGTCCTAATTATGTCCCGTCTTTCCCATCGTCTGCTTCTTGTTTGCAATCAAGCTTGAAGACCGTATTTTTCAACAAACCATCTGTGAATGATTAATCTTTGACCTTTCATCTGTGAAGACTGTGACGTCAAGTGTGTGATTTTACGCAAATCACTTTACAGGAGTGAAGATTAAAATAATCTAGCCAACTCGGTGATTGCAAAAACCTGCAATTCTGAGAAGTTTACTATGAAACAATTAAAAAGCATGTTTAGTTTAACTGGCTAGGGACTAGTACCAGGGTAAGCTTCGATTGAAAGATATTCCTCAGAACTCTGGCAAACTTGAAAGGGATCGCACTGAAAAAGTTTTTGTTTTGTTATCAGCTTCCAGTTATATCCAGTTCTCATTGACGGCAAAGAAATATCGATCCATCTGCATTTGAGTGACTGAACTAAAGATTATCTTCGTCAGCAGATGAAATTCTATCAGGTGAGTGAAATGATCTAATAATCATGATGATTTACTATATGTTTATATAAAATTCAATACCGGTTCCACGCTGGGGTACAAATACAGCAGAACAAGATACACAAAATGTTCGTACATGAAAGCTTATATCTTTGCACAATCACATACTAGTGTGTGCGCATACACACACGCGCGTGTACGCTCGCGCGCACGCGCACACACACACACACCACACACCACACACACACATACACCACAACACACACACACACACACACACACACACACACACAACACACACACACACCACACACACACACACCACACACACACTGGGAAGTCCACGGAAGTCATAATCAAATGGAAAACACTGCAGTATGCAGACAAGTTAGCACATGTGGGGCTACAACCAAAACTGACTGAGAGTTTATTTCTGAAACAGACGGTGGTTTGTCTTTAAATACTGGTCCGGTTTGTTGGGTTCATAGAGAGATGTATCCTCACTGATAATAATGGCTAAATCACTGATAAAATTTGTTGAACAGGCATTTGTTCACTTTGTTATCTTTGATTGATAACTAGACTTAGGGTCCCATTAATGTAAATATAAAATTATTTGAATATACAATTTTTAATTTTGTTATCTTTGATTGATTACTGGACTTACACATCCAATTATAATGCAAATAGGATTATGTTGAACATGCGTTTGTTAATTTTGTAACCCAATGATTGATTATCAGACTTGAAGATCCCATTATTGCAAACATACATAATGCAATCTATTTATTATTCCAGGCAAATCATAAAAAGGGCAGAAACACTGGGACTTCACATAAAAATGAATACAGTATATAAGTCTATCCGGTTCACTAATTTTTTGTTTGGGGGCAGTGAAATAGTTCCTTTGCCTTGTCAATAAAAGCTAAGCCTAGCACAATCTAAAGTAATTTTAAGCTTTGTCTATGACGATTAGTGCTGTTGTCTCTGATAGCTTCAGCTTGTGCTAAAAAAAAAAGAAAAGAAGAAGAAAACTCACTTGTATTATTTATAAAGACCCACAACTGGTAAAAAAAAATGTGAGTGAAAAAAGTAAAATGACAGGATTATAAACATCATCATTCCATTCGATCTGGTTGTTGTATGAAGATGGAGAAAAAATTTTATCTAAAAGAAACCAAACACTGACCCTCATTTAAAATGTGGTAAGGATAAATCATTGTTAATTTCCCCCTCTAAAAAAATAATCACATTGCACAATAATGCAATCTTGAATTTCATATTCATCAATTCTTAATCGGCACCATCAATGAAACCTGTATATCTACAGCCATGAATTGAATTATGAGCATTGAAAGAAAAATTATCTCACCACTAAAAGTGTGTAAACTCATAAATTTCTTGCATAAAAAATTATTGTCATGACTTTAAAAGAAAGGGAGATTGCCTGTACATTCTTTGGTAAAGGAAACATACACCCTGAACTGGTACATCCAGAATATTTTGCATAGAAGAACAGAACATCATACAGCTCAAGACCCATCCAAAAAAATAAAAATGAGTATACTTGTGTATCAATCCTTTGTGCTAAACAAAGAATGACATCAATCCCAAGGCAGCACACAATGACCAATAACAAAACCCCTGTGTAAGCTAAACGAAGATAATTGCACATGTTCCACATAATTTGATACCCACTGCGTCTTCATAGAAATTATCTTTTTCTGGTTACAATGCCAAGCCAAGCTAACTGCAGGTTGTTTAACCTTTAGTCCTGCAACCAGAGGCCACATCAAGGATGTCACCACGTTAGACTTTAATCTCAGCTTGAAAATAGTAGCTGTAAAAAAAAAAAAAGCGTAGCTATGTAAAATTGCCAGCTATTTACATACAAATTAAAACAAGATTAAAACTCGCACCCTGGCCGACCATGATTAATATCAAAGCAGGAAGATTGATTGCCCTTAGTTGTGCATGTTGAGCTAGCTGACTTTTTTTTGTTTTTCATCAAAAACGTTTGTTAGCGGTTTTGTCATGCAAAAAATGACAATCATTAATCTGTTATGCTGAAAATGGCAATCATTAATCTGTAGTGCAGAAAATGGCAATCATTAATCTCTATTGCAGAAAATGACAGTCATTAATCTGCAGTGCAAAAATTGACAGTCACTTTCAAGTTTCTGATATTTCCTTTCATGGACATTTTTTTTATTTGAAAGTATCAGTTTTTATAAGACTGTCCGTTGGTATCTTTTATGTATTATTTGAAATATGTATTCATGTATTCATCCAAACGTGTTTGATCACTCTTGCCTTGTTCCAGAAAAAAATACACTTTATTCAATGACACGCAACCTAATAGTAATTATTTGGGCGAAATAACTTCTGTGCATCAATATTTTGTTTAAATAAACGTACGTACTCTAAACACATCAAATCGTTGTTATAGCTTTGTTTATCCACTTATTTTTCAAAACTTAAAAAAGAAGGCTATTTTTATTTCAAATCAAACTTTACCAGCCAAATCTAAAGTACACACACACACACACACACACCACACACACACACACATACACACACACACACACACACACACACACACACACACACAACACACACACACACACACACACACTCTCTCTCTCTCTCTCTCCTCCTCTCTCTCTCTCTCTCTCTCTCTCTCTCTCTCTCACACACACACACACACACACACAGAGACACACACACACACACACACACACACACACACACACACACACACACACACACACACACACACACACAACGTAAGGCCCTCGCAAAATCTCACAGGGTTGGAGGAAGCCTGTTAAAAAAAAAAATGAAAAAGAAGAAGAGGGAGTGAGAGACGAGAGGTGTAGGGAGAAGAAAACTGAAGACAAGAAGAAGAAAGAAGAAGAAGAAGAAGAAAGAAGAAGAAGAAGAAGAAGAAGAGAGGAGACAGAAAAAGAAGACAGTTTAATTAAAGTAAACACCACCACCATCACCACCATCACCACCACGGAGAAGAGACAGAAAAAGAAGACGGTATAAAGAAAACACCACCACCACCACCACTCTCACTCCCACCACCACCACCACCACCACCACCACCCTCTCACTCCCACGGACCCCACACTCCGCCGTGGAGGGCGGGATTGGCGCGAGGGTCTGGGGGAGGGAACCGCGGTGGCACAGCGGTACCGTTGTAGGCGACCAGCCTGTGCAGCAGCTTGTCGACCCATTCCGGGTGGCTCTTGGACAGGTCGTGCCGCTCCTCGGGGTCTGCCGTGATGTTGAACAGCCAGATGTTCTGGGTGTCTAGAACGTCTTGGGTACTTGGAAAGTCGTCTGGGATGAGCTGGGAAAGTCTCCTTGTTGAGGCCGTTTTCTCCTGAAAGTTGTTGATTTTTTTAGGGAATTTATTGATTTTTTGATTGATTGAATGATTTATTTATTTATTTATTTATTTATTTATTCATTTATGTATTTATACCACTTTATGTCACAGCAGATTTCTTTGCGTGAAATTCGGGCTGCTCTCCCCATGGAGAGTGCGTCGCCACAAGTGCAGCGCCTATTTTATATATATATATATATATATATATATATATATATATATATATATATATATATATATATATATATATATATACAGCCCCGAGACTCGTTGATGATTGTGCTAATATAATGATTACTATCGTGGAAGTTTTGTAAGATGTATGTGATTCTTCGTCTTATTGTGTTGTTGTTGTTGTTGTTGTTTTTATTGATTTAGTGAAGGTGGAACCCACTTTCTGTGTTGCTTATAGCATAGCTGATAGCAGATTATATATATACACACGCACGAACGCACGAACGCACGCGCGCACAACACCACACACACACGCACACACACACAATATTGCATGCAGCACAAATACAGAGACACACATCCCCCTCCCATACATACATACATTCTTACAGACAGACATACACGTACACCACACACACGCAGGTCTGATATCACAACTTGTGATAAGACGTTAAATGAATTTGAACACACACACACACACACACACACACACACACACACACACACACACACACACACACACACACACACACACACACACACACACACACACACACACACCACCACCACCACCACCACCACCACCACCACCACCACCATCACCCACAACCACCACCACCCCATCTCTCTCCACTAACTACTTGCCAAACACACAAAAATCTGTAAGCAAAAACAACAAACAAACAACAACAAACAAACGACAACAAACAAACAACAACAACAAAACCTAAACAACAACAACCAAACCAAAAAACACCCACTCACCTCGAAACAACAAAACTTCACCATCACCATCCTCACCACCTCCACCCCTCAACAACGCTCCCCACCTTCTCCCATCCTCTCCACCTCGGGTGGCGGCACCCAGGTACCATTCCCGGGGTTACCCGTGATGATTTTCAGATCCCCCACCCTCAGAGCGGCTCGCACCCGGGGATCCCACCCGGCCCTGAATCCCTCCTTGCCATGGCGGGGGTACAGAATATCGATGTTATGCAACAGTTCGGTTCTGGGGCTGGGGGCTTTGCCCTGGAGACTGGCCCACTGGTTGTGGCCGTCCAGAGGCTTGGTGCCGTTCAGGGTCCACCCCGCCACCCCGCTGACCAGTGTCGGGTACCAGTCTGACACGTGCATGAAGCCCTGTTGGGGTGGTGGAGGGGGTGGGGGTGGGGGTGGAAGAGAGAGAGGGGTGAGGGAGAGGGAGAGGGGGGGGGGAGGAGAGAGAGAGGCACAAAGGTCACTGTTAGTATGATGTGTGTGTGTGTGATGTGTATGTCTGTGTGTGTGTGTGTGTGTGTGTGTTTGTGTGTGTGTGTGTGTGTGTGTGTGTGTTGTGTGTGTGTGTGTGTGTGTGTGTGTGTGTGTGTGTGTGTGTGTGTGTGTGTGTGTGTGCGTGCGCGATGCATATGTCTGTTTGTGTGTGTGTGCTCGCGTGTGTGTGTGTGTGTGTGTTTATTTATTTATTTATTATTTATTTATTTATTTATTTATTTATTTATTTTATTCTTTTATATCGATGATAATGGGATAAGCACTCATGCGCTTTTTTACATGTACTCCCCGTGTGTATGCAGTTTTGTCAGTCTTGTCATCTGTTCCCACCGGCACACAATGGCCTACTCTTACGGAAGTGAGTGAGTGAGAGAGAGAGAGAGAGAGAGAGAGAGAGAGAGAGAGAGAGAGAGAGAGAGAGAGAGAGAGAGAGAGAGAGTAGAGGCGGTGTAGAGAGGCACAAAGGTCACTTTAAGTATATAGATCTATATGTGTGTGTGTGTGAGTGTTTGTAAGTGTGTGTATGTTTATGTATGTCTGTGTGCATATCTGTGTGTGTGTGATGTGTATGTCTGTGGCGCGCGCGCGCGTGTGTATGTGTGTGTGTGTCTGTGTGTGTGAGCCCTCTAAACTCAAGTATGCTTTTCTGCCCCAAAACTGAATGCAATACGTTAAAAGGTGTATAAGCTCTACATAATGCTGGCACAGCTGTGTTCGTGCGGTAGAGTTACCTCCTCACACACACACACACACACACACACACACACACACACACACACACACACACACACACTCGGGTCAAAAGCTACCGATAGACTGCAAAGCTGCCAGTTAATTAAAAACACTGTGCTTCCATCCCTTTTCCCTCCCTACCCCTTTTTCTTCAACATGTTTCTCTTTTTATTATTTTAATTTTTTTAGGTAAGGAAAACAGGCCACACTACAGACCAAACTCACATGCCTGTTAGCAAGCTTGTCATAAGAACACCTGCCGCTTTAGCGTTGTGTAGAAAAGTTATGACCCACGATAATCAATAAGATTTTTATCACAGGTCTTTATTTTCCCTAGCATGATTTTTAAAAAATCTGCTCGCAAAACATTTTTGCAGTGCATCTAAAAAGATGACTATATAATTTCTATGACTTCAGTACGAGTTTTTTTGTGGGTGGGTGGTGGATGGGGGGGGGGGTGGCGAAGAATTGTAGATACCCCACATCCCCACTTTTACAAAAAACAAAGCAATGAACATAGCGAAGACGAGGCAATAACTATGAACTGGAAGCATGTCTGTACTCGCAACAAAAGTTATCAACGCAATCAAAGTAATCAACAAAAGTTAATCTTGTCACCTAAGAAAGCGTTACCCAAAAGGGACTGAACTTTTCATTTGCGCTTGTAATCTGACAGCGCAGAATCCAACCCGGGTTCGCGCCACCAGTGACACAGGATTCCCCACCCCCCCCCCCCCCCCAGGAGTTAACTCAGTACTAACTTCACTCCCCCGAAAGTCCTTCAGAAGAGACTATAAACCGAGACCCTTTGTGCGAATGCACCCCGAACATCTTGCACACACGTTAAAACCCGTTCTACCTGTCAAATGAGAAGGAAAAAAAAAAGGATTTTTTTTTAAACTGCAGGCATACTGGTATTCTGTTTAGAAACCAATACTGAAGTCGAAATGCGGCTACCTTCATGGCGGGCAAAAAAAAACAACCCACCAAAAACGGTTGCATACGCAAAAATCTCACCACTGGTAAACTTCACCAAAAATGTACTTGTAGATACATCAGATAATGAGAGAGGAGAGAGAGAGAGAAGAGCAGACAGAAAGACGAGAGAGACAGAAAGAAGATGAGAGAGAGAGATGAGAGAGAGACAGATAAGACAAAGACAGAGACAGACAGAAGACAACAGACAGAGAGACGAAGACAGATTGACAGACAGACAGCTAGACAGAGAGAGAGAGACTCACACACACACTCAGAAACAACAACAGAAGAATCTTCCACCCTTCTCGAAAAACAAGAAAGGACAAACAAAATAAAAAAACAACAACAGATAAACACAAACTTGTAACAAGCCACTCCCCACATGACTCTGACTCTCACCTTGTGGATCACTCCTCCCTTCAGGTAGCGTTTGCTGTGCACGAAGCCCACCCCCTTCACCCCTCCCTCCCACAGGGACCCCTTCCACCCCCTCAGGGGCCAGTTGTTGCCCCCAGCCCGAATCTGGCCCCCGTTGTCCGTAGAGAAAACCAGCACGGTGTTGTCCAACAGGCCCCATTTCTGCAGGGCCGCTGTGATATTGCCCACGGCTAAATTTGGAAGGGGAACCAAATTTTTTGGATTTAGTGTTTTTTTTTTTTAAGAGAGATGTTGGTTTGGGGGAGGGGTGCAGAGATGGAGAGGGTGGGAGGGAGAGGAGGAGAGAGAGAGGAGAGAGAGAGGAGACAGACAGACAGACAGACAGACAGACAGACAGACGAGCAGCAGCGAGGTGTGTAGAGGGTGTGAAAAGGCTCTCTCTCTCTCTCTCTCTCTCTCTCTCTCTCTCTCTCTCTCTCTCTTCGTCTGTCCGTCTTCTTCTCTCTCTCTCTCTCGTCATCTCGTCTGACGTCTCTCTCTCTCCAGTCACTACTCTAACACTACTCAACGATTACACACACACACACACACACACACACACACACAACACACACACATACAACATACATACAACATACAACAACATACTACAGTCTGACAACCGCACTACAGCACACCACACACACACACACCACCACCACCACCCACACACCACACCACCACACCACACACACACACCACACCCACCACCCACCACCACCACCACACACACCCACCCACCATCCACCCACCACACCACCCCCACCACCACACATCCACCACCACATCCACCCGACACACAATCCCACCCACCTTCATCCATACACGCCACCATCCCGGCATAACTCCGCCTGCGTTTATCCTTGATATCCATGTACGGTTGCAGGTATTTCTCAGGTACCTGCAAGGGCGAGTGCACCGACTGATAAGCCAGGTACAAAAACAGCGGCTTGGAACTGGCTCTGGCTTCGCCTCCGGCTTCGGCTCTGGCTCCGCGTTTGGCTTCGGCTGTGGCTTCGGCTCTGGCTTCGGCTCTGGCTTCGGGAGAGGCTTGAGAGCCTGAGGTCGCGTGTTTGTGGATGATGTCGATGGCTCGCTGGGTGAAGAGGTGAGCGGAGTAGGTACCGTTCTTGGGAGAAGTCGGGGTGGTGTTGTTGCGTAGATCCAATCCGCAGGCTGTTGGTGGGGATTGGTGGTGGTGGTGGTGGGGAGGGGGGGTTGTGTATCAAAGTTAGTTTTTTTATGTCCAGATGAAATATTGAATTACAAGCAATGCAATTAATCTTATCTAACTGTAACAGCCATAGCCACATAATATGTTCACATCAGTCAGATACATGCATACACACATACACATACCAATAACACATACGCATACACACCACATACACACAATACACACTAACACACATACACACAATACACAGCACACAACACACATACACATACACACACAACACACACCACAACACACACACACACATCATACACACACACACAACCACACACACTTATTATAACTATTAATACACAACATACATATCCTTCTTATTTAAATATTAAATATAATTTATATATAACATAGTATACACCATATACATATCCACCATTACACATCTATCACTTATACAACACACATACCCCACATACACACACACACAACACCACATCACCACCAACCACACACACACACACACACACACACACACACACCACCACCCCCCCCCCCCAACCCCCTCCCCCCCCCCCCCCCACACACCACAAACATACATTTCCAGCAGCGAGAATGTTTGTAGTAGTCCTCGGAACCCGTGAGGTACCCGTAATAGGAATCGAACCCTCGACGGGTGGGCATGTACTGGTCCTGGTAGAAGCCCAGGTGCCACTTGCCCACGGCATGGGTAGCGTACCCGGCCTCCTGCATCTTGTCAGCCAGGGTAGGGCTGTCCCGGGGTAGGGCGTTGGCTTGCCAGGCCCAGATGATGCCGTGCTGAAGACCTGAGGAGGAGGAGGAGAAGATTGTACATGGGTAAACTGTTGTTACTGGGATTGTGGGTTGGTTGGTTCTTAACAGAGTTTTACAGGAATCGATTGGAGTTTTCTTTTTTTTTTTTTCAGGGTTTATTTTTTTGGTGGGGGTGCGATTTGTTTGTTGTTTGTTGTTTGTTGTTGTTGTTTTGGGGGGTTTCGTTGGTTTTTTTGGGGTGGAGTGTTTTTCTTTTCCTTTTTTGTTTGTTTGTTAGGAGTCCTTTTTTGTCTATGTGCTTTTTTTTTGTTTTTTTTTTTGGGGGGGGGGGGGGTCATAACATTGTCTCATCGCGATTTGTCTTCGTTGTCTTCCTTCTCTGTCTCTCTCTGTCTGTCTGACTCTACCTGTCTGTCTGTTTTTATATCTATCTCTCTATCTATCTATCTATCTATCTATCTATCTATCTATCTATCTATCTATCTATCTATCTATCTATCTATCTATCTATCTATCTATCTATTTATCTATCTATCTATCTATCTATCTATCTATCTATCTATCCATATGCTCTGTCTCTGTCTTCTTTGTCTCCCTCTCTTTCTCTCTATTCTGCCTCTGTCTGTCTGTCTGTCTCTCTTTCTCGTTCTCGTCTCTGTCTTGTCTGTCTGTCTCTGTCTCTCTCTCTTCTCTTTTCTCTCTCTCTGTCTCTTTTCTCTCTCTCTGTCTCAATCTCTGTCTGTCTGTCCTCTTCTGTCTTCTCTGTCGTCTGTCTCTCTCTATCTTCTGTCTGTCTCTATGCTCTGTCTGTCTCTCTCTCTCTCTGTCTTCTGTCTCTGTCTCTCTCTCTCTCATCACATCATCCACTCCACACACACACACACACACTACACACACCAACCGCACACACGATACAACCACACTACACACACCACACACACACACACACACACACACACACACACACACACACACCCACACAACACCTACACCTACACCTACACACCACACCTACCCGTGTGGATCTGGTACCGCCCAGACATCAGCTGACTACGGGTAGGGGTACAGATGGGCTGAACGTAGTAGTTTTCCAAGCGGACCCCTTCAGCCGCCAAACGATCCAAGTTGGGAGTTCGAATCTGAGATCCGTGATAACCGATATCGTTGTAGCCGTAGTCGTCAGCCAAGATGAA
>CM060326.1:8420984-8428484 GCA_030674155.1 Stramonita haemastoma | reverse complement strand
TGTGTCGGTGTGTGTGTGTGTTCCTGTTTCTGTGTGTGTGTTTGTATGTGTGCGTGTGTGTCTGTGTGTTTGTGTCTGTGTGTTGTGTGTGTTTGTGTGTGCGTGTGTGTTTCTATGTGTGTATGCGTGTGTGTGTGTGTGTGTGTGTGTGTGTCTGTCTGTCTGTCTGTCTGTGTCTGTGTCCTTGTGCGCGCGCACATACGTACTTGTGCATGCATGCATACGTACGTACATACATACATACATACATACATACATACATACATACATACATACATACATACATACATACATACATACATACATACATACATACATACATTCATATATACGTACGTACGTACGTACGTACATACAATTGTACATACATACGTACACACACAAACAACAAACATACAAACATACAAACATACAACAACAAACATACAAACAAACATACATACATACATACATACATACATACATACATCAACATACATACATACATACACTATACATACATACATACATACATACATACATACATACATACATACATACATACTACACACAACATACATACATACATACATACATACATACACATACAACATACATACAACATACACACATACATACATACATACATACATACATACATACATACATACATACATACATACATACATACATACATACATACATACATACATACGTACACACACAAATACACACAAACATGCATACATACATACATACATGCATACATACGTACACACACAATACACACAAACATGCATACATACATACATACATACATACATACATACATACATACATACATACATACATCACTACATACATACTACATACATACATACATACATACAAACATACTACATACACACATCACATCATACATACATACATACATACAAAACATACGTACACAACAATACATACATACATACATACATACAATACAACAACCATACAACATACATACATACATACATACTAACACACACAAATACACACAAACTGCATACATACATACATACATGCATACATACGTACACACACAAGTACACACAAACATATACATACATACATACATACATACATACAACATACATACATACATACATACATACATACATACATACATACAACTACATACAGACGCATGACGCACGCACGCACGCACATGCGCGTGCGTGCCCATAAACACACTCTAATACACAAGATTCAAGATTTCTTCCTTGCACCAGTTTGGGATATGGAAGGTTACAAACAAATGTAACCAGAGAGCAAACCTTACATCATACACCAAAACAAAACAAAAAAACCAAACAACAAACAAACAAAACAAAACTAAACTAAACTAAACTCAAAATCATTACCAAGAGAAACTGAAAACAAGTGCACAGTTCGTTCTATCTAGTGTGCAGTTAGGACGAAACAATGATAACAAGACAATTCGTATAGTAGACAACAAAAGATGTAAAATTGAAGACACACACACACGCGCGCGCGCGCGCGCATACACACTCATGTGCGCGCGCACACGCACACACTCACACACATGCGTGCGCGCACGCACACACGTGTATGTGTGTGTGCGTGCGTACGTGAGTGTGTTATTTTATTTATTATTTATTTATGTATTTACTTATTTATAACTGGCGGAAAAGACAAACTTGCTATATATCGATGGCTCCCTGAAATTGTGCCGCGGGATTCAACGTCCCAAATTCTGTCCTTTCTTCAAGCAGTGACGACCATTGACCATCACGCTGTGTTGATTAAATATTTCATGTGTTTGCTTCGCCGTAGCCTCTGCTAGAATTAATTATTGTTCAAGCCACTTGGCCGCTTGTTCACGCCGATGCACTCAAATGCATTGAGGGGATCGATTCCGTGATTGTTGCTGGTAGTGTGCTTTAGGCCCATGCTGCTATGTACTCTTTCTTGCCATCTCTGCTTTGTTTTTGTTTTGTTTTGTTTGTATTGGAATGGGCTATCATAAGCTTCTTCTTCTTCTTCTTTGCATTCTTCTTTCGCAATTCTCTTCGCATTCTTCGCAATTCTTCTTCTTCTTCGCAATTCTTCTTCTTCTCTTCTTCTTCGCATTCTTCTTCTTCTTCGCTTCTTCTTGCATTCTTCTTCTTCGCAATTTTCTTCTTTTCGCAATTCTTTTTCTTCTTTTCTTCGCAATTCTTCTTCTTCTTCGCAATTCTTCTTCGCAATTCTTCTTCTTCTGCTTCTTCCTTCCTTCTTCTTCTTCTTCCAATTCTTATTCTTCTCTTCGCAATTCTTCTTCTTCTCTTCGCAATTCTTCTTCTTCCTTCTTTCTTCTTCTTCTTCTTCTTCTTCTTCTTCTTCTTCTTTGCAATTCTTCTTCTTCGCATTCTTCTTCTTCTTCTCGCATTCTTCTTCTTCTTCTTCTTCTTGCAATTCTTCTTCGCAATTCTTCTTCTTCTTCTTCGTTCTTCGCAATTCTTCTTCTTCTTCTTTCTTCTTTCTTCTTTTCTTCTTCTTCTTCTTTGCATTTTCATTCTTTGCATTCTTCTTCGCATTCTTCTTCTTCTCTTCTTCTTCTTCATTTCTTCTTCTTCTTCTTCTTCTTTTCTTCTTCTTTTCTTGCAATTCTTCTTCTTGCATCTTCTTCTTCTTCTTCTTCTTCGCAATTCTTCTTCTTCTTCTTCTTCGCATTCTTCTCTTCGCATTCTTCTTCTTCGCATTCTTCTTCTTCTTCTTCTTCTTCATTCTTCCATTCTTCTCTTCTTCTTCTTCTTCTTCTTCTTCTTCTGCATTCTTCGCAATTCTCTTCTTCTACATTCTTCTCTTCTGCAATTCTTCTTCTTCTTCTTCTTCATGCAATTCTTCTTCTTCTATACGTCGTTTTTCGATCGCATCGTTCATTCTATTA
Organism: Stramonita haemastoma; assembly: GCA_030674155.1. NCBI lineage: Eukaryota > Metazoa > Mollusca > Gastropoda > Neogastropoda > Muricidae > Stramonita > Stramonita haemastoma. The sequence goes on along the minus strand of CM060326.1, from coordinate 8,425,573 downwards.
GCAATTCCATCTTCAGCGTCAGTCTGCAAGTAGTAGCAACAGCAGCAGCAGCAGGAACAGCAGACAACAGAGCAGACGAGAAGGCAGAAAATAGACATGTCTAAAGGAGGTGACAGGAAGAAATGAAACAAGGCAGAAACAAAGAGAAGGGTCTATATACAGAAGAGGGAATTTCTCGCACAGAATTTCCAGAAGGTGAGAGAGTCATTAAGTTTGATGTGTTTCCTTTTTTTTCTGAGTCGTAAATAATATCAAATTTGTGTGTTGTTTGTTTGTGTGTGGTTTTTTTTTAGCTGCCCCCATCCCCACCCCTCCGCTGTCTGTCTGTCTGTCTGTCTGTCTGTCTGTCTGTCTGTCTGTCTGTCTGTCTGTCTCTGTCTGTCTGTCTGTCCTCTTCTCTCCTCTCTCTCTCTCTCTCTCTCTCTCTCTCTCTCTCCTCTCTCTCTCTCTCTCCTCCTCTCTCTCTCTCCTCTCTCTCTCTCTCTCTCTCCCTCTCCTCTCTCTCTCTCTCTCTCTCTCTCTCTCTCTCTCTCCCTCTCTTCTCTCTCTCCTCTCCTCTCTCTCTCTCCTCTCTCTCTCTCTCGCAGTGGGTATGACGTAGTCCCTTCTCAGGGCAAGGGCCGGATGAAAAAAAGGTATGTCAATACTTATCCGCGACCCTTGGGAATAAAGATTATCAATCAATCGTGTGTGTGTGTGTGTGTGTGTGTGTGTGTGTGTGTGTGTGTGTGTGTGTGTGTGTGTGTGTGTGTGTGTGTGTGTGTGTGTGTGTGTGTTGGTCTTCTTTATATTATATTCTTTATATATATATAAATATATATATATATATATATATATATATATATATATATATATATATATATATATATATATATATATATATAAACATTTTTAGTTGTCCGTGTTAGAAAAAGTGTGAGCTAAGATTTACATAGACTCTGATGACTCGTGCGTGGCCTACAGTTACCCTTAGGCCTTACACTCCTTAGCTCTTACTTGAGTTAAGTGTTTTTTTTTAAATAAAAGATATCCTGATCTCCTAACTTATAGATCTGGTAATGGACAATTCCCGACACAGTTGAGTTTTTTTTCCTCATTTTTATTACTCTCTTAAAAAAATTGAAGGAAACTTTTTAGTTATGGGCCATTGACCTTTCTGTGAATCAATTCATTCAAGTTGGACCTAATTTCACTTTATTTTATTTTATTACTTTTTTTGTTTGTCATCTGATTTAATCGTTTATTTAGAGATAATGGAATAAGCATTCATGAGGTCTTTTTACATCCAGTCCCCGTCTCTACTGTCTATACCGGTATTGTGATGATTCTACTTTATAGTCATTTTTACCATGAATCAGAAGAATGCGGTTTTTTTGCGATTTGGTAAATGCTACACATTGAAACATAATGGTGCAAACAGGAGTCTTCAGACATTCTTTGGGTTTTTTTTTTTTTTGATTGTTTGTTTTGTTTTTCACTTAAAACCACAGGTTCACACGATGAAGTGTGTTGCCAAGAATATTAAGATTTTCATCAAGGATTGCTCTTATTGATGCTGATGCTGTTGTTGCTGTTTCTGTTGTTGTTGTTGAGCTTTACACACACACAACACACACACACACACACACACACACACACACACACACAACACACACACACACACACCACACACCACACCACGACACACACACACACACACAAACACACACACACACACACACACAACACATACACACACAACACACACAACACACACACACACACACACACACAACACACACACACACACACACACACACACACACACACACACACACACACACCAATGGGGAATGCTCAACAACACTTCAGATACCTGCGTGCGTGCGTGTGTGCGTGCGCGTCAAGACAGGCAAACAGAGAGAAACAGATAGACACGCAGACACACAGACAGATATATCGGGATGGACAATGGCTATGGATTATTTCACGAGGCAACAGTTTTCACCGCAGATCTCTTTTCTATCCCCCACGGCAAAGTGTTTTTCCTATCGACTTCGATACTTCGCTGGCTATGTAACACGGCAAAAGGAAGAAGGAGGAAGACGGGAAGGGAGGGGCGGGGAAGGGGGGGGGGGTTGAGGATCATCATCATTATGCAGACATTAAAATCGTTCCAAACGAAATCGAACGTTCACGAGCAGAATATCCTAAGGATGTTAGTAGCAAGGGTATCGTTAAGGCAAATCAGCCGATGTAGCAGGCCTTACAATGACAGCCTTTTATTGATAACAGATTCGATGAGATCTTACCATTACTTGGTTTGGGTTTGATTTATTAAAGTCCCAGCGAAGTTATCCGATCCGATTTAGGGACTGTACTATCAGCCGACTATCATCACATCTTACCAATACGAAGAAAAAAGGTTTTTAATGAATGTAAGAGAGAAAGTGATTTAACTGAATCACTTTATGTACAAAGTGTGTATGACGTCCATTTGATTCAACTGCCTGTATGCATTTCTTAGAACTATAGATTTTTTTAAAAAAGAATTCTAAACGTTTTAATCATAGAACTTATACATCACACCACACCACACCACACCACACCACACCACACCACACCATACCACACCACACACACACACACACACACACACACACACCACACACACATACACACACACACTCTCTCACGCTCTCACTCACACACACACACACACACACACACACACACACACACACACACACACACACACACACACACACACACACACACACACACACACACACCAGGGACAGAGACAGAGAGACATAGAGGCAGCACTGTGGTCTTAGGGGAGCGAGGCATCAGAGACCTCATCTTCTCTAGAAGCCAGCATATTCAGGGCGGCGCCCATCTCCCCTCCCTCACTGCTTTACCTTCCTGACCCTAAGGAGGGCAGGTACCCATTTACAGCTTGGCTAACTGGGGTACTGTACTGAAGCCAAGGCGCGCAAACGGTCACCCATCCAACTGGTAACAACGCTCGATGTTGCTTAACCTTGGCTGGGGGAAAGCGGATGCTCTGACCACTGAGCGATCCCGTCCCAGATATAAAAAATATGAAACATACCTTATTAATGTTTCGCTTTGTAACTAACCTAAAACAGGAAACATAGCCTGGCCTTTTGGAAACCAATAACAATCATTAAACTTTTTCGTAAACCAATATGATTCAAATATCAACGGAAAGTAACATTTTAGCACAATGTACACAAAACCAAGATGTATCAGTCAGCACAGAGGAGAGGCAAATTCGATCAATTTCAAAACGCGTTTGACACTGATTGTCCTGAGAAAATGCAATTTGTGTTCAGAGAATCCGAATGCAAGAGGGTTAAGTACGTAAGAATGTAACGCTTTTATTGACTGCAGTTAAAAAGAGAGTTAAATTTGAATACATTCAGACTATACAAGGTAGTGTGTAGACCTCTTACCTATTGCGATTTAAAAGACATTTAAATTTGAATACAATCGAACTTTTTCATTTGCAGTTCAAAACATCGAAAAAGTGCTTTTATATTGACAATACCGCTAAGCAAGAAAAGACAACTCATCCAGTTAAAAAGCTAAGACACAAATCGATTATGGATTTTAAATGTGTCTATGGAGAAAATGAAAAATCATAGTGTGATTGAATATGACTGGCTTTGTTCTCCACTCACACAGACGAGGTGCAGACAGAAAGCGCTATAATCGCAGGCTTGTAAGCAAGAAAAGATAGCCCTTATCAATATTAAGTTGTAATTTGAAGGGTTCTTAATGTGAGGAAAGACTATGATTTATGCTAGTCTGGGTTTTGTGTGACTGTTTCTGTATATTCTGTTATAGATCCAGAATCAGTAAGTGTCGATGTGGTTATGCTCTGTTTTTGACGTGTTTGTGAAGGAAGGCTTTCGGGGTACAAGAATGCCAATCTCTCTCTCTCTCTCTCTCTCTCTCTCTCTCTCTCTCTTCTCCTCCCTCTCTCTCTCTCTCTCTCTCTCCTTCTCTCTCCTCTCCTCTCTCTCCTCTCTCTCTCTCTCCTCTCTCTCTCTTCTCTCTCTCTCTCTCTCCTCTCCTCTCTCCTCTCTCTCCCTCCTCCCCCTCATGTATCTATCTATCTATCTATCTATCTATCTATCTATCTATCTATCTATCTATCTATCTAGTTCTGTCTGTCTGTCGCTGTCTGTCTGTCTGTCCTGTCTGTCTATCTCTCATCCCCCTTAACTCTCAGGGGTTGCAAAAGCATTGCAGTGAATAATCTTCGAGTGCAGTGTGTTGTAGCTAAGTCGAACTTGAAAACCAATCTCTCTCGTAGATAGATAAATAAACAGACAACAGACAAACAACAGACAGACAGACAGACAGACAGACAGACAGACACAGATAGATAGATAGATAGATAGATAGATAGATAGATAGATAGGAATTAGGTAGGTAGATAGATGGATAGATAGATAGATAGATAGATGGGATAGATAGATAGATAGATAGATAGATAGATAGATAGGAAGGTAGGTAGGTAGGTAGGTAGATAAGATAGATAGATGATAGATAGATAGATAGATAGATAGATAGATAGA
>CM060326.1:8405984-8410984 GCA_030674155.1 Stramonita haemastoma | reverse complement strand
AGATGTTGCATAATTGTAAAGAAGAGATGTATGTGTGTGTGGTGGGTGTGTGTGTGTGTGTGTGTGTGTGTGTGTGTGTGTTGTGTGTTGTGTGTTGTGTGTTGTGTGTGTGTGTGTGTGTGTGGGGTGGGTGTATGTGTGGTGTGTGTGTGTGTGTGTGTGTGTGTGTGTGTGTGTGTGTGTGTGTGTGTGTGTGTGTGTTGTGTGTGTGTGTGTGTGTGTGTGTGTGTGTGTGTGTGTGTGTGTGTATGTGTGGTGTGTGTGTGTGTGTGTGTGTGTGTGTGTGTGGGGGGGGTGTGTGTGTGTGTGTGGTGTGTGTGGTGTGTGTGTGGTGTGTGTGTGGTGTGTGTGTGTGTGTGTGTGTGTGTGTGTGTGTGTGTGTGTGTGAGAGAGAGAGAGAGAGAGAGAGAGAGAGAGAGAGAGAGAGAGAGAGAGAGAGAGAGAGAGATGTAGGCTCCGCTGAGTGTAAAAGGTCTGCAAGTGTGTACGCGCGTAGGGTAGTTCAAACTATTCCTACGTGCGTATATGCATGTATATCTCTGTGTGTACACCTGCGTGCGTGTGATCAAGCATGTTTCGATTTAATTCAGATTTTACGCCAACGTAACCTTTTCAAAGAGAAGATGAGTTGGTCGCCCAATCCAGAGGACTGAGAAAGGGATGGGGGTGGGGAAAAACAACGGGAGGGGGGGGCGAGAGAGGTTAGCTTCAAAACAATGTACTATGCAGCACTTTTTTTTTTCGTTCCTCGGGTAGAGTTCCAATGGTTCACGAATGGTGAGATTTTTGCGTATGCGACCGTCCCCCCCCCCCCCCCCCCCCCCCTCCCCCTCTCCCCAATTTAGGTAGCTGCATTCCGATTTCAGGGTTGGTGTCTAAACACAGCTGTGTGCATGAGTTTTGAAATAGTCACCTGTTCCTACCGGCACGAAATAGCCTACTCTTCCGAAAGGTGGAACGCATTTTTAGTGTATGCGCAAGATTTTCTGCATACATTCGCACACAGGGTCTGGGTTTATAGTCTCATCCGAAGGACTTTGACATTCAGTTCGAATTTATTTGTCAAACTGGGAAGAAAGGGCAAGGCTAGATTCGAACCCTGAACCTCACGATTCACATGTTTGTCGGTGAACGTCTTAACCGTCCTGCCACATTTCCTTCTTTATGCAGCACTAAAAGACTAACACACAAACATAATAATTATGTGGAGTATTTTTTTAAAAACAAATATTATTGGAGAACTTAACGCATGACGTAGTTTCACCATTTAATCATTTGTGTCTTCGATTTTGTTTTACAGTTAGATTGGGTTTGTTTTTGCTTTTTCTTGTCTGGGGTTTTTTGGGTTTTGTTTTGTTTTATTTTGTTTTTTTTAGCAGTTTGGTGTCGACACAATATAAATTGATTTCATTATGCGTACCCGAAGCTCTGTTCATTGAGCAATGTGTTGTTTTTTTAACCAGAACTTGATGATCAGACATTTTGTTATTGTTCATATGCCACGTTATGGTTACCTACTACTACTTCTTCTTCTTCTTCTTCTTCTTCTTCTTCTTCTTCTTCTTCTTCTTCTTCTTCTTCTTCTTCTTCTTCTTCTTCTTCATTCTTCTTCTTCTCTTCTTTTTCTTCTTCTTCTTCTTTCTTCTTCTTCTTTTCTTCTTCTTCTCTTCTTCTTCTTCTTCTTCTTCTTCTTCTTCTTCTTCTTCTTCTTCGCAATTCTTCTTCTTCGCAATTCTTCTTCGCATTCTTCTTCTTCGCAATTCTTCTTCTTCGCAATTCTTCTTCTTCATTCTTCATCATCATCATCATCATCATCATCATCATCATCATCATCATCATCATCATCATATCATCATCATCATCATCATCATCATCACCATCACCATCGTCGTCACCATCACCTCTCTCTCTCTCTCTCTTCTCTCTCTCTCTCTCTCTCTCTCTCTCTCTCTCTCTCTCTCTCTCTCTCTCTCTCTCTCTCTCTCTCTCTCTCTCTCCTCTCTCTCTCTCTCTCTGTCTTTGTTCTCTCAAAACTGATAACTATTATCTCTTTCCACAGCACATTGCTGATGATAATACAGGTCATCACAAACTGATCGAAATAAAAACCAATAATTACATGTGTGTGTGTGTGTGTGTGTGTGTGTGTGTGTGTGTGTGTGTGTGTGTGTGTGTGTGTGTGTGTGTGTGTGTGTGTGTGTGTGTGTGTGTGTGTGTGTGTGTGTAAAGTCAAAGTAAAAATTTTATTTCCAGATGGTACATTGAGTAAGCAATAAACTTGCTTTTTTTCATCAAGCCATCTATCTATCAAAAAGAAAAAAACCAAACAAACAACAAAAACGAAAAATAAACAATAAAGAAACACAACAACAAAAAACAAAAAAAAACTTTAAAAAAAAACTAACAAAAATGAAGCAAGAAGCAAACAAGCAAACTACAACCGAGAAAACCCCACCCAAAAAAGATCTAGCTACAACACTGTTACAACTGATAACAACAAGATAAACTCAAAAGGAACTAAAGAGAATATAATGATAATAATAACAAAATAACAACAACAAAAGTAACAACGATAATGCACTCTGTGTGTGTGTGTGTGTGTGTGTGTGTGTGTGTGTGCGTGCGTGCGTGCGTGCGTGCGTGCGTGCGTGCGTGTTTTTCGTTTGGGCCCTATGAAAACCTATCAATCGTACAAAAGCGTAAACTTAAATGGTGCGGGAATGTCACAAGATCAAAAGGACTTGCAAAAAACAATATTGCAAAGCACTGTCCAGGGAGGAAGAAAAAGAGGTAAACCAAGGAAGAGATGGGAGGACAACATCAGTGAATGGACAGGCCTAGAACTCAACAAAACCCTGAGAAAGGCAGAACAGAGAGAGGAATGGAGGGAACTGGTTGTCAAGTCTTCGGGGGTTCCCCCACGGTCGCCGGACATAAGAGATAGATAGATAGATAGATACATAGATACATAGATACATAGATACATAGATAGATGTTGTGTGTGGGGGGGGGGGGGGGGGGGTAATGTGTGCGCGTGCGCGCGTGTGTATACATGTGTATGTTCAACATTCTTTTCTTTTCCAGAAGCAATATGCTCGACCGCAGAGGCCCCTGTCAATGATGCAACAGTGACGTGGAAACGTAGCCTGACGTCACTGACCGGTGACGTGAAGTGTGTGAACCACTACTTGCTGGCGTTAGGCAGTGGCGTAGTGACGTGTGACGCCAGCAACAAGTGGTACTCTGGTGGACAATGCATACAGCACATGTGGACATCATTTGTAAGAATAAGCGTTTTTTGGTATTTGTATTATATCGTATTTGTAGGCTTAGTGCATTGCTTCGTATCGCGCACATACACACGCGCACGCACGCACACACCACACACGCATGCACGCACGCAACACACACACACACACACACCACACACACACACACACACACACACACACACACACACACCACACACACACACACAGAGCTAAAATACCTCTATATTTACCCCGCAAGAACATACTGTTTTGAGAATATTGCAAGGTCTCATATTATATTATCACCAAATCTGGCAAGTATTTCGGATTTATTAATTTTTTTCTTTCCTCGGCAAGAACTCAGATGTTCATCAATGGTGAGATTTTTGCGTATACGATCGGGGTTTTCTTCTCCGCTGTCCCGTCACCTTCCTTCACCTTTCCAATAGTCCCGTGGACCGAGGGGGCACAACGGAAGATTCTGCAACCAGCTTCCTCCACTCCCCACGGTCCTCCTCCCTCAGTAGTAGGTCGTTCCACCCAAGGCCTGTCCACTCTCTGATGTTGTCTTCCCATCGTTTCCTCTGTCTGCCTCTTTGTCTCCATCCCCTTACTTGATCCCTGTAAAACTGTCTTGCCCAGTCCAGATGATCGTGTTAAGGTATCCTAATTCCGCCATTGGGGAACTTTGGTGTTCAAAAAAAGAAAAAGAAAGAAGCATCAATGTACATGTTTTCTTTATTTCTTGAGTGTACAAGACCTTTTTTTTTATATCTAATTCGTCCAATTCACTTTTTTTTCTTCTATACGCTATCTGTGACTCTTTGGTGTATCTGTTGTTGTTATGTTTATATTCATGTATAGTGTAGTACTGTGACCATATTGTTCAAAGTTCTACTGATGAATTTAGACAAAACTTGGGAAGAACAATATCAAGGTTACTGCTGATCCTTGTAGAATGACCAAAATAAAACTATTTACGTAACGAATAAACTGAACCTTCTCTCTGGCACAATTATTGAGCCCAATCTTTAAAAAAAACAAAAAAAACAAAAAAAAAACATTAAAACACGCAGGCACACGTGCACATACACGTGTGCGTGCGCGCGCATAAACCAAACTGTTATAACATGTATGATAAAACAAATATCAATGAAGCGTACACGCACGCGCGCGCGCGCGCGCGCGCACACACACACACACACACACACACACACACACACACACACACACACACACACACACACACACACACACACACACACACACATATCTTCTACTCTAGATACATGGCCCTCTCAGGAAGGACTTCGTGTAGGATACCTAAATATCAATAGTGCCAGGAACAAAACTGAGGAAATATCATCAATTATAGACAATAAAGGAACTAGCTTTCATATATTTTGTGTAGCTTTCATATATTTTGTGTAGCTGAATCGAGACTCAACAACTTAATTTCTGATTCAGATATGTATATCCCAGGCTATGACACTGTACGACTTGATCCAGTAAGTGTCAGATCTACCGGTTTGCTTTTATACTGTGCGACTTCTTTGTCGTGGAAAAGACTAACGCATCTTGAACAGTTTCATGTAGAATCTATATGGGTAGAAATCACGTTTAGACGCTGTAAATCGATTATACTTGGCTTCATCTACAGGAACCCAGCTGAAACAATTGACTGGTATGATAAATTCAATTCAATGATGGATGCCGCAATTCTAGAGTCCAAAGAAATCTTTCTTATGG
>CM060326.1:8340984-8390984 GCA_030674155.1 Stramonita haemastoma | reverse complement strand
GAACGATGTAAAACTTGGACTTGATCGGGGAACGCACTTGATTATTTCTATAGTGTTGACGCTTTCTAAAAATCACTATTTTATGTAAAATAGTATGCTGTGTTAGAAAATATTGCTTTTTGAATATTTAGTGTCACAAAATCACGAATGAAACTTTTAAATTTATTTTTTTAACATAAGGTTGAACACAGTCATGTCCACCATTTTGGATGTCGGAAATGCCGTCTGCGCATGTGCAAAACTTTGTTTACCAGCATGGTGAAGATGGCGAGGCGTGCAGTTGAGGTTTTCATTTTTGTCACGCTTAATTTTCAAGTTACGCGGTACACTAAATGTAACAAATGACACCTAAAACCATTAAATTCTTACTTTTAAACATTTCTGTTGTCTTTTAGGGGTGTGTTTTATATTAGATTGCTGTTAAAAAGATCGTTTGAAAGTGTTACTGGCTGTACTTTCGAATTAGCTGGTTCTTCGTGGTCTGGAGAGTTGTGTGATGAAAGTTGGCATGGTGTCGCGAATTACAAAGCACACCATTCTTGAGAAATTTTGTATGGAATTAATGTTTTCAATAATTGTTTTTACACAAATCATAATGGCAGTTTATGTTAATTTCAACCAATGGGGCAGGGAGTTTATAGTTCTGGTATACTTTGTGCAGTGACCATAAATAGTGTTCAATGTTACTACTATCAGACACCAGCTTTGAGGAAGTTTGAGCAGCAAGCTCATTTTTCTGTCAGCAGTTTATCCATGAAACAGCTTTACTTTCACAAGTGCTCTGGACTTATTTAGCACTGGACAACATCTTAACATATTTTGGTTAAAAAAAAAAACATTTACAAGAATTTTTTTAACAGAAGATTTAATTTTTTTAATTGCAATTCACAATGTGTGACTGATAGTGCTCATGCTCTTTAAAAAAAAAGAAGATATTTAGTATGTTACCCTAAGCACAAGCAGATGAAAAGAAATGTAGACATTGTGCTGATAGCTGTGATAGTTTGTGACTTAAAACAGTTATCAGTTACAGACATGGGCTACCTCTGACAATTATGATATTATTACTATTAGTAATAATTTCATGATTTTCATCCTATAATTGTTGCTCAAAATAATTTAACTATTACTTCAAGAACATTTTGCAGATTCACATGGTCATTTGATTAAATCTGTAGCACAGGAGCAACAGAATACCCACTTTCTGAAGATGTCAAATAAAATTTCACATCAGTTGAACCTTTTTGACTTTTACTTAATGGTTTTCCCACCAGTTTATTACATTCTCCTCTTTCTCACCTTTTAGTTTAATGCTCTGTGAAGTCACTGTGGCACTGTACTATTAAAGAGCTGTTTGCCAGATCTATTCTTTCCTTTCTTTTCTTTTTCACCTACTTTGACTCTATGTTCCGACAAAAGCTGTATTATTACTAATATTAGTATTAATAGCATACTATTGCTTGTGCTTTATTCCTTTAACTGGATATGGATCTATTTAGGTTCTGTTTTATGTTTTCTTAAGAATCACAATTTTAAAATGTAAAATCACTGACTTGATATGTTTTGTGTGGAAACCCTATTTAGTATTTTGTACAAAGTATAGGATTATAATAAACCCAACAAAACAAAACCAAGAGATATTTGACAGACAACATAGAAATGCAATGATGCCTTTGCAGCAACAAAATAAATGGACTATTGCAGGCTCACAGAAAGACAAAAACAGCATTGTAGATGTCACACACACACGCACGCACATACACACACACAGGCACACACACAGTGACACACACACATACACACGCACACACACGCATGCACACACACACACACACACACACACACACACACACACACACACAACACACACACACACACACACACACACACACACACACACACACACACACACACACACACACACACACACCACACACTCACACACACACACACACACACACGGGGGGAGAGAGAGAGAGAGAGAGAGAGAGAGAGAGAGAGAGAGAGACTTAGACAGACAGAGAGAGAGAGAAATCAATAATTCAAATGAATTTTATTACAATAAAATATTTGTTTTGGTAATCATGGGAAGTGTTACGCCCCCCCCCCCCCCCAAAAAAAAGGAGAAGATTTAAAGTAAAGAGCTTCACAGCTGTGTTTCTTTACTGTGAGATGCTCTCAGACAGTTTAAAACAAGAAGAGACATAGGCATGGCATTACTGTTTTATCAAGCTGAATGTTTAGTTAACAAAAATAAATAAAATGATTTTTTTTTCACAAAAAGTATTGTAGAGTAAAAAAAAAAATGATATCCAAAGAAAATGGGATTTAAAAAGATGATGATCTCTACTTTAATATCAAGCACCATAGATCTGTCTTAAAATGATATCAATAAAAAATAAAACACACAAAATTGTGCTCAAAATGAGAATGGAATATAACTTACAAGTGGATTTTCCCATATTACACTGGTTCTAGTAAAACTTTTACAAAACAAAGACCAAACAATAGTTTACTGTCCAGCAATAAGCATGTCACACGTAACACCAACTTTTAAAAGATTATCATTCCAGACCCACTGTGCATTTGTCTTGAGATAAATATTATTAATGACAGAAAATATCTTTAAAACCTTGGCATAAAGTGGTGTGTAATATTAGCACTGTGGTTTATTCATATTTGTATTGGTTACATGTGACCTGTGACAGCACACATTGCTAGTCACGACATGATTTGTCACAAATGACACCATAATGTGACAGTTAGACAAAATTATTGGCTTAATTAACTTTTTTACTTTGAAATAAAGAATAATGCTTTCTTAAGTAAATTATATGCACAGCTTGTATCTGCAGAGTGCTTTTTTGCATGGTAGAAAAAAACTTTTTTGGTCGAATAGTGTCCCGGGTGACAGTGCCATTATTCAGTGTTATGTAACTCCCCTTTAAATAACCTATTCCAACTTTCAGTGTGTAGTTATGTTCAGAGACATCAAAGACAACATCAGAACTTCTTATTTCCTTTTTCACCTTTGAATTTGTTGATTTATGAAGGAATGATTTGTGTCACGTCACAAGTAACACTATTTTTTCATCTGTCTTTCAATGTGATTTTCTAAAAAACTATCAAAAGTATTATCTTTTCTGTTGTAAAATACGAATATTGGGTGTTTAAACTTAGTATAAATCTCTGTCTCATGAAGGTCTGCTGTAATTTAATTTCCAGCAGTTGGTGAGGCACCTTTTGAGAGTTGGTCACATTGATACCCTCCACTCTCTGTGAAGGTCTTCACCAGTACCCTCCTTTTCATTCCCTCCATTCTTCTGCAGACAGTGACTGAGTGAGATACCCTGTGTTAATTAATACCAAGATTCAAACAATTCACCATAGTGTTGGCTGGGAGTGTCTCTGTATTCCTTCTGGTCCATCAATCTGGATTAATGACCTCCCTCCCTCTCCCTTCTTCAGAAGCCTTCTTAGTATATGACCCTTTTGTATCCAACCCTAAGACTAAGACAATAACTGAATGAGATGCTTGTAAGTTTTCAACAGGTCTGCTAACATCTCCAAGATTTTCCCCAGCTGTTTCATATTATTATTGATTTGTTTCATATCTTGTAACAGACAGAATAGATCTTCATCTCCCTACCATAGTGTATTATTTTCGTGCGTGTGTGTGTGTGTGTGTGTGTGTGTGTGTGTGTGTGTGTGTGTGTGTGTGTAATTTAGATTTGCTATTTTTGTGACTGGTAGGATGTGTATCAAGTTGAATGGGAAGAATAGTTCTTGATTTGTTTTCACAAAAGCACTATGCATAATTTATAATTCCAAGTATTATTATTATTTTTTTTTTTTTTTAATGATTTAAATACACACGCACACATGATTTATTGATTATCATTATGATGTATGCATGCATTTTATTTTTAGATCTATGTACAAGTTATAAAAAAAAACTCTTAAAAAATAAAATAGTATGTGTGTGACTGTATCAGTGTATGTGTGTGTGCATATGCACACATGTTCCCTGAAGATTTAGATTGTTTCCTGAAGATAAAAGAGATCAATACAAGTTCATGAAGTGATGTTCTTACACTGTTGTTACAGTTGGAGAATGAGGAAGTGCCAGCCCAGCCAGTGGCGATGGCGATGATAGTTCCACCTGCACCTCCCCCCTATGAATCAGGGACAGTGGCCAGTACACCCAGTAATGCACAGCCAGGTAAGAATGCACTCAGCAGATGTAAAGTGTGTGTGTGTGTGTGTGTCACTCTGTGTGTGTGTGTGTGTGTGTGTGTGTGTGTGTGTGTGTGTATGTGCGTGCATGTGTGGGTGCGTGCGTGTGATAGATGTATAATATTACAATATCATGTTTTTTTGTAAGTCTTTATGAGTCACATTCAATGATTTGTCTGTAGTGTAGTATCTGGCAACTTTTCAGCTTTTATGTATGACTATGACTATGAGGCAAGATCTAATCATTTATTGATCTGATCACTAATGATCTATGCAACATGTAAGGCAAAAACTGAAAAAGGTAAGGTAAAGGTGTCCTATAACCGAGGCGGTCATAGGGAAGCGAGGCATCAGGGACCTCAGCTTCTCTAGGGGCCAGCAAATTGAGGGTGGCACCCATCTTCATAGATAGATCTATCTGTGCTATAGAACTTTGTGAGTACATTTTACTTTTTGTGTTATGTTCTTCTCTGGGCTAATCATTAAGTTTTTTTTATGACATGTCATGTGTGAGGAATGTGGAAGCAAATTATAGAAAATTATAGAAACCTACTGTCATCCAGAAGGTAACATATTATATTTCATCTATTGCAAGAACTGTTTCAAACCAGTACATCTTATGTGTCAGTATCTGACAGTAACACTTGACTATACATGTATAAACTTTGAAAGCAATGTCTCATTGTCTGTCAACAGCCAAACTGCCCAACTATGTGGAAGCCACAACACTGCCCACATACGAAGAAGCCGAGCGCAGCAAGATGGAGGAGGCCCTGCATCCTTGCAGTGACAGTGTCAGTGACTCTTCTTTGGTATGATTTTCAGTAACTTAAATAAATCTACTGTGTTAGCGGAGGTTTGTAGTCTTATGATTTGCTTACATGCCGTTTGTGCTCCAAATCATTACCAGGATGTTGAAGTTTGTATTAAATGTTAAATTCAAAGATTAGCAATCAGTATTATATCTTGAAGAACACTTTCATTGTACAGACATGAGGATTTTTCACCTTTCAACAGAAATACGTCGGGGGCCATTTTTTAAAATCAGTGTTAAAGTTAAAGTCTGTCCCGAGCCTTAAGGCTCATCAGGCCGGTGCTTATCCTGGTTTCTGTGGCTTAAGCAACTAAGAGTCATAGACTCCCCCCTGGATAGGACGCCAGTCTATCGCAGGGTTAACCCCCAACACAAGGTTGGTACCCCTTTTACACCTGGGTGGGGTGAGAAAATAGCCGTAAAGTGCCTTGTCCAAGGGCACAACGCCATAGCCGAAAGCTGGGATCGAACCCACAACCTTTAGATTACGAGTCCAACGCCCTAACCACTAGGCTACAGCGGCGGCTAAAATCAGTGTAGTTTATACTTTAAAGATTTTCTCTTCCTTTTTCACTTGTTCTTCTTCTCATCTCTTTAAGCTCACTTTCAGATTGTGTGAGTATTCTTGTTATGTTCTCGTGATCCCTAGGGAAGTCAGAGGAGAAATCATCAATTCATGTCGTATTTTAAGTTGACGAGTGTTGTACATATTTGCAGAACTTTACGGGTTGTTTTTTTTTTCACAAAAGTGTGCACACACAAATGATGAACTGATTGATTTGCATGTTGCAGGAGGCAGGTCAGAATCGAGATGTGTTCTCTGACATGACCATCGGCACAGACGGCATGTTCATCTGCACTTTCCTGAGTAAGTGTCTGTCTTTGTGGATTTCACTTTGCTGTTTGGTGTATTGTGAATTCATATCGTTTATCATTATGTTCAGCACTATTTTCCATTGTAGTGTATGCTGTTTCTGATAATGTACTGCATGTTTCAGCACACATTAAGACCTTTTTAAAAAATTTAAACTAAACAAAAAAACCACAACAAAATAAAAGAATATGTACATGCATCTTGAAAATTGTATATTATACACGTTTCTGCAGGCTCCCTTAGATATATGATAACATATACATACAGTGGTATTATATGATATTATAATTATATACATGTACTTACAGTGGCATTATTATGATGTGTGTGTTGTGCAGTCTCGTTCCTGTTCAACTGGCTGGGTTTCTTGCTGTCGCTGTGTCTGTCCAACACGGTGGCGGGGCGCTGTGGAGCTCTGTCAGGCCTGGGGCTGTCCATCATCAAGTGGGTGGCCATCGTCAAGGTCAGTCATCCAGCTTTATGACGGTACATGGGGGGCGGGATAGCTCAGGGGTCAGAGCCACTCACTTTTTTTTTTTTTTTTTTTGCTGCCTCGTCTTCTGTGACGTTCCCATACTGCTGTTCCCATGCCGCTCATTTCAATCTCCCCGCCACAGCCATACCCAGATTCGTTGTGTCTCACCCCCGGGGTCGGGAGTCCACAGGAAGCTCATCAATATTAGGCCGCCGCGGGGCCACCAGCCAGAGGGGCCCTGCACTTCTGCTGGGTCACTTTGGTGGTGTTCAGTGGTGCCTGTTCTGAGCTAACATACGCAGGACACCACCTACTAAGCCCCCTACTAACGACAGTATTAGCTCAGTCGCGGAGCCAGACTGAGTGAGTCACCCACCCAAGGTGGCGACCACCACAACGTCCCTCCAACGACCGCCTCCCCACGAACCCCCAACCCCAAAGGCTTTGACACAAATTCACCACAGGCACAGAAGCGTATGGGGAAACCGAATCTGAGGTCACCATGAGACCAGAGCAACGGAGGCCACCGAATCAGAGGCAATTTTTATTATTGCATGATGATCAATGATGATGAGGATGATGTAATGATGCTGCTGTGGAGGTGCATCCGCTTTGAGACTACTTGACAGGGTTGTTCTCTACGCTTACTGTCATAATATATCCCGGCGTCAACCAGGCCCGAGAGATACAGACACCTGCAGTGTTGGTCAGGTAATTTGAGCAACACTCTCAAATTCGCATCCGTAAAGTGGATGAAGCTCGACTGTGTGGTCCCAGTCTCCCCACTGAGCCCACAGCACACTCACTCTGGGTAGGAGCCGGCCGGAGCCCGAAAAAATCCCTATGACTTATGGGATTCGAACCAGCGACCTTCCAGTCCGGAATCCATGGCGCTAACCACTGCGCCATGGCGGCTGGTGAGCCACTCACTTTTCCCCCAGTCAAGTTAACCTCTTTACTGCGCTGTTGATGAACAGCAGTCGTCATCACAGCACACAAATCCAAGATCACTCAGTCAAGGGTGCTAAATTTAGAGCGCCCTTTCCTTTTACCTAGTCCAAGTGTGGTCAGTTCCTGCTGAAAATAGCACCAGCTGGCCCCTTCTAGGCTGGTATGGTATGGTTTAATTAGCAGCTGAGAGGAGCTGAAAGTGGGGGAAACTGACAGCTGTGTCATAGAAAACCGTCGCCAGCAATGTGCAGTTGATGATCGCTGTTCGTCATGATTCAACACTCTCTCTGTTTTGTCCAGCATGTACCTGAGCAGAATATGATAAAAGTGAAAGGGTTAAGCAGCGTTGAGAGTGGTTACCAGTTGGATGGGTGACCGTTTGGGCACCTTGGCTTTAGGACAGTCCCCCCAGTTCACCCAGCTGTAAATGGGTACCTGCCTTCTTTAAGGTCAGGTAAGGTAAAGCAGCGAGGGACAGGAGATGGGTGCCACCCTCAATATGCTGGCCCCTAGAGAAGCTGAGGTCTCTGATGCCTCGCTCCCCTACGACCACATAGGTTATGGGACACCTTTACCTTTACTTTTTTTGTTTTGTTTACATCAGATGACATTTGTTTTTCATTCCTCGCTACTGCCTACCTGATGAGGTCATATGGATATTAATATCACTATGACTTCTTTCTTTTTTTGGCAAACGTTTATACTCATTTCGTATATTAGTACTATGTTGTTCTGAAGGAATAAAAGTATGTCTAAAGCAAACCGAAATTGCAAGCCCTCTGTACATGAAATGTGTGGCCTTTCAGTACAAGTTATGCCCACTCTTCCTCCTGTGTTTTAAATAAATGCCGAAGCTCTTGACTCATTCAGTCTCTGAAGATCAGAAAACATTCAACTGTCTTTTTTTGTTTTCAAAGGGGGCTGCTATTTGTGTGTACTGTGTGTCTGTGTGTGTGTGTGTGTTTTTTTTTGGGGGGGGGGATATTATTTCATTGTTTTAGTGTACCACCGTAGGATTTTTGCATTGTTTTGTCTTTGGGTCAGTATCGCAAATGTATAACTGTTACTGAAGTCTTCAATTTAACATTTATTCACTTTCAGTGAATAGTTGCCAAAGTATCAAGTAAAACGTTACAACTAAAAATACATAAATCAACTAAGGCTACTATAAGCAAATACTACATGTACCCTTTTTTTTCATGTAGAGGGGGGGGGGGGGGGGGGGGGGGGGGGGGGGGCAATGCCCCTTTTTTTCATTTCAGGGGCCCCTTGGACCCCCCTTTTTTTAAATCCTAAAATCAACAACAAACGTCTATATATAAAACAACGTGTGTGCACAGTGATGTGTAAAAATCATTTGTATAATGTGTGTGCAGCACAAACAGTGGGCCAGTGACTATGCTGATGGGGAATCCTGGCTCTGGTGGCTGCTCTTCTTCTGTGGTGAGTTCTATAGACTATTTTTGCTCTCTTCTGTTGGGGAGAGTGTTGTTGGTTTTTTACTGGAAAGGGGGTGGGGTATGTTCTTGTTTTGTTTTTTGATTCCTGCCTTCATGTTCTGTGATATACCTGTCCTTCAATTCCCAGGCCTGTTATTACCATTCTGATGTACGTAAGCTTGTCATGTTGTATCCTCAGGGTTAGAAGTTCTTGGGGAGCTGTTCAATGTTAAACAGCTGTGAGGTCCCCCAGCCAAAGGGCCCTTTACTTCTGCTGGATCACGTCTGTGGTGTTCAGTGGTGCCTTTTCTAGCCCAGTCCCACCAGTTAATCCCCCTACTGGCAACAGTATTGACATAGTTGCAGAGCAAATCTGACCAACGGACACTATAGCCAAGTGGTTTAGACCGTTCGACTTTAGTCCCATGGGTCCATGAAGTGGTGAATTTGAATCCCAGGGGCGTCTGGTGAATTAAGGGGGGGGGGGGGGGGGGGGGGGGGGGGGGGGGGCGGTTTACAATCTCCCAGGTTAACTCCAAATGCAGACCTGCCAGTGTTTTAATTCTTTTCATGTATATACTCTGCAGAAGATCAGATATGCATGTTAATCTCCGATTTCTGATTAGGAGTGATAATGCAAAGTTTTTAAATCTTAGATTTCTGGTTAGGAATGATTGTGTGACGAAGAGTCTGCATTGAGAATGTATTAAGATTGAGGTGGATGTTCTCGAATTGACCATGTGCGGTTCCTCAGCTTGATTATAATGTGATTTGATGCTGAAAGCACTGTGGCCTGAGATCTGTGTTGTTGAAAAGATTTTGTTATTTTTACAAATGGGACAACTGGCTTTGTTGCAGGCTTCCTTCTGTTCATCCGTGGATCAGTGCAATACGTGCGAGTCAAATACGAATGGGCCCAGCTCAACAATCGTCTGCGCCGCTACCGTCTTATCTAAATTAAACATATGTGTCATCACAACGATGAGTGTTTCGCTTTCTATTCTTGGCACATGCCCCATCCCCCCCTTTTTTTTCTCCCCAGATTTTTAAAGGAACATTAGAAAACACAAAACATACGCACTATGTTTGCCCTTAGAATGAAAAAAAAAAAAATTGAGTTGTCCTTGATGTCAGGAAGAAATGAAAAACTACTGGACTGTTTGTTTTGTTCTTACTGTTTTTATTGTTGTCGGTAGCAAATTTCACAAAACATTCGGAGTATTAATTTTTCTCATTTAAAAAAAAAAAAGTACATTAGTTGTGTTTAAAATTTGTCACGCGTCAAAAAAAAAAAAACAACTTTGGGGCCCCATCATTATCAGCACAGTAGAAGTGGACATTTTTGGTCAAAGAGGAATGATTCAGAAGAAAAAGGGAAAGACAGGATGTGCAGAATCCAACCAAGACAGGAAAGGTCGAGCTTAATGCTTGTGAAAAGAGGGGAAAAGAAGAGAGAGTTGGAAGAGAAAACGATGAACTGAAAGTCTTAAGATGAAAGGAGAATTTGAAGATATCTTGGTGCATGCTTTTGTTGTCCCCCAAAAAGCACTTTGTGGCTGGTAGATGTAAATAAGATCACTTTATAGGTAGGCACCATATTTTTATGCTAATTTGATTGTTCTGTGGTCAGTGTTTTTGTTTGGGTTTTTTTTTTTCTTTTGGTTGTATTCCACAAGAACAGATTAGTTATTTAGAGTAAATCACGGGCAAGTATTCCTTTCAGTGTGATTGTAGCTGTCTTTGCAAAACTGATACTTTCTTTCTGTTTGCAAAGCTAAGACTTGAGACCTGTGATATGATGGCTTCTGTACCCTGGGCAACCGCCCGTTTTTCTTTTTGTTTTTCTGTGTTATCCAAAGCACACTCAAAAGATGTAAATATCACTGGAAATTTTTCTGTTGACAGACTGAATCAGAAGCTTTCAAGTTTCAGCATTAGTGTGGATTTCTACTATTTTCTGTGGGGGGGTTTTGTCGTTTTTTTTAACCTGATCTTAAAATTTGTGGATAACTTCAATCTTTTCTGAAGTTGAAAGGCTGTGTGGGGTTATGGCACTGTCGTGTCAGGTTTAGAGATGGTGTAAATAATGTCAGTTAAAAAAAAATGTTATGTCTTTTATTTCTTCACAAAAACCATGAAGTAAATCAGAAATGGGGAAAAGAAATTTTGCTTGATGTCATTGTTAAAGATTTAATTAATGTCTCCACATTCCTCTCTCTGTGTAGATTTTTAGTATTTGTAATGCTGATTGAAAAGCATTTGATTCATTTATCAGTGTGGGATTTAACTTTTTTTTGTTTTGGTAATATATGGATGGCATTATGCCGTTTAGGGATTTCTTATTTGTTTGTGGTGTGTGTTTTTGTTTATTTTGTCTGTGAAAATATTTGTGACTATAACACTGTGTGTAAATTATATATGTGACTAAATTCCTTTTTATGATGCTTTTAATTAAAAAAAAACAACCTTGAACAACTTTAAGACAAGTATTGCTGTTGATGCATTGCCAGGAAAATTGTAATTCTGGATGTAAAGAAAAAAAGCTACAGTCAAAATTGTCAATTTATCGTAATTTTGAAACTGGTAAAGATTACAATCAAATTAGGTGGGAAGTTTAGCATGTACATTGTGCTAGTGTGTAAGGTTTTCTGATTTTCCCAACCATGCTATTTCTGTTGGTTTTTATCAGGTTTTGTGACAACTCATTGAATATTGTGATTTTATCTATAAATTGGTGGGAAAAAAAATTTAACTTGTCTCTGCTTTGTTTGGTATTGTACGCATGAAAAGAGAGAAAACTTATCCATTTATGCCATCTATCTCTCTCTGTTTTGCTCTCTCTCTCTGTTTTTGCTCGCAGCTCGCTCGCCTCGCTCGCTCTCCTCTCTCTCTCTCCTCTCTCTCTCACTCTCCCTCTCTCTCTCTCTCTCTCTCCCCTCTCTCCTCTCTCTCTCTCCTCTCCTCTCTCTCTCTTTTGTCTCCTCCCCCTTACCCCTTTATACCTCTCAACCCCACCTCACTGTGTTCACCCCCCCCCCCCCCCCCTTTCTAGGTAAATATCAGCAACTGTTTCTTTTTCTTCATTGTCAAACGCTCAGACAGCAACTATAGTTGTCTGTCATAATTATGGGCTGAAAATGCATTGCACTGCCATCAAACGCCTGACAAGACAAGCCCAGCACATCCAACTTCGGCATGGAGAAAATTGTTATCATTTAAGTATTTCTAGACAAAAGCAGAAGGCTTCACAATGGCAGAAAAAAAGATAAGAAAGAGGTGACAGGAAGAAAAGGAACAAAGCAGGAACAAAGGTTATGAAAAAAAGAGGGTCACAGTGAACAAATCAGTCAAGAGTGCTAAATTTAGCTTGGCCCTTCCTTTTTACTTAGTCCATGTGTGGTCAGTTCCTGCTATAATTAGCACCAGCTGGGCTGGGATGGGATGGAATAATTAGCAGCTGAGAGGAGCTGAAAGTGGGGGAAACTGACAGTTGTGGGGTATTCTTAGCACAGAATTTCCAGAAGGTTGGGATGCTCTTTGTATGGACAGGATCCCTGTATCCCCATGGGGAGTAAATGTTTCTGTAACACCCACAAGGGCTATGTTGAGAAAGGGCCTTTGTGTGTGAGTGTATGTGTGTGCATCAAAGTTAAACGTCACAACTGTCACATTTCCCCCCACTTTCAGCTCCACACAGCTGCTACACATTCAATCCCAGCCCAGCCCAGCTGGGACCAGCTGGTGCTAACTATAATAACAGTAACTGACCACACTTGGACCAGGTAAAAGGAAAGGGCACATTAAACTAAGCACTCTTGACCGAGTGGTGTTGGATTTACGTCCTGTGATGTCAATATGAAGTCACAGATATGTGAATGATATACACTGTTTGCACCAGTCATACTGCATTATTTGTGCCAGTAGATATTCGCATTTTTGATTTAAGAACAAAGACGATGGGGATGAAAATATTATTGTTTTGGGAAAGTCAGCAACACTAACAACTGAATTACCGGCGAGTAGTATGACTTTAGGAAGTTTTCCACAATTAGCAAAGAAAGACCAATGAACTCTGAAAATGACTCGTCTTAAACCCAGATCTTGGGGGGAACAGTAACATCAAGTTAAAAGCTGTTGACCACCCTCATGCCAAATAAGGTAACCATCTCTTGCAGTTCAGAGGAGTGCACTGTATACGCTCGCACACAATTCAAACCAGTGTAAAGAAAGAATTGTTGTGGTGGGGTCCCATTATCTAGGTGGTGGTAGGGGAGCGAGGCATTAGAGACCTCAGCTTCTCTAGGGTCCAGCATGTTGAGGGCGGCGCCTATCTCCTCTCCCTTGCTGCTTGACCTTCCCTGACCCTAAAGAGGGCACGTACCCATTTACAGCTGGGGGAACTGTACTGAAGCCAAGGCATGCAAACAGTCACTCATCCAACTGGTAACCACACTCGACGCTGCTTAACTTGACTGGGGGAAAGCAAGTGCTCTGACCACTGAGTTATCCCACCCCCTTGTTGTGAATCAGTTGTTAAACATTGCCCCTTGATTGCACGTTTCATGTAACACTAATCACAACTTTTTTTTTTTAACTTAAAAAATCAAAGACAAAAGCAGACAAGCGATGGGTAGGCGCTGCACTTGTGGCGATGCACTCTCCCTGGGGAGAGCAGCCCGAATTTCACGCAGAGAAATCTGCTGTGACATAAAGTGGTTTAAAAATAATAAATAAATAAATAAAACAAGGGCTAATACTAGTTGAACAAACAATGCCAGTGATTGTCTGTTATCGTCAGTATGAGGTGGGGTTTTTTTTGCGTTATCTTCTCTTTGTCTGAGCATGCGTGTTTGTGTGTGCACGTGCATGCATGCATGTCTATGTGTAAATGCACACATGCATATTATGTGTGTATGTACGCATATACCTAATCAATCTCTTCTCTCTCTCTCTCTCTCTTCTCTCTCTCTCTCTCCTCTCTCTCTCCCTCTCTCTCCTCTCTCTCTCTCTCTCTCTCTCTTGGGGGAACGCACAACAACAAATCAAATCAAGTTGAATTCTTTTATTACACTTGAGCCTGCACACTCTGCATATTCAGTCAAACAATCTGCACATTCGAACTCAAATTTGAATTAAAAAATAAAAACACACAAAAACAAGTGCTTGTAACTTAGAAACTAGCACCTGTCATGAGTGTGTTGTGATCAAAGAAAAGAACGACACACGGTGTCACTATCAACACTGAACTGGGCCAGTTGATAACCCCAGCAACCCTCGATCCAGGATGAGCGAGTCTGTTTGTGATACTGGGATTGTTATGTTCTCCAGCATCTTATCGCTGAAACATTCTCCCAAGCTCAACACTATGTATAAACACACACTGGAGATAGTCATCACAGTTGGTGGCCCAAGATAATGTATCTTTTAAAAACATGGTGGTACAGGCCAAGAGATCACCTTCCTGACATCTGCCTGCAGGTTGGACCTGATGGATGCATGACTCACATGGAGCAAACACGTTAAATCCTGTTCCGCTTTTCGTAAGAGTAGGCCATTGTGTGCCGGTGGGAACAGATGACAAGATTTATATAACTGCATAGGCCTACACACGGGGACTGAATGTAAAAAGAAAAAGCACATGAAGACGAGTTTCATTTACTTGATGAGTGTATCTTATATACTGAACAAAGAAAAAAAATATTGCTAAATCTGAAATCTGGTGTCAAAGAATATAAGAATGGTATAGACAAATTAAGCAATGTTTTAGTAACTGATAATCATCAAGCTGAAATAATTCGATATGTTTGTTCCTGTTTTGAAAAAAGAGAATAATTGAAATAAGACAGAATGCAACATGGTTTTGCTTTGTGGTGGTTTTGGGTGTTTTTTGCCTGCACATCATTTCAGTCATGCTGACCAGTGAATAGTATGCTGTATTGGTGAATTATGTTGAGTTTATTTTTGTTGTGTCAATAAGTCCATGTGACTTTAATGGCAATAAATAATTTCTGATTCTGATTCTGAGTGTTTATTCCATTATCTTCCATTATCTTCGATAGAAAAGAATAAATAAATAACTATATACCCTGATGGCTGGAAGCTACAATAATTTATCATGCAATATAGGAAAGGGAACACCAAGCACTGCAGTAGTTGGTTATAGAACCAACCACTCCGATCAGCTAAACAACATAAAGCACTACCAGCCCTCGCAGTAAACAGAGAATGAAACCATGAGCAGAACGCTCTTTCAATACTGTTTTCGAACTAACAGGGCCATAACACCCGATATTTGTCTTACAGAAAAAAAAGTAAGGGACAGAAAATTAGAAGCTTTCAGTGCATGTATCGATTACTGAAAGGGCTTTTGACAGTGTCATACACCAGCTGTTTTATACACGGGCAAAGACGAGCTTTCCAAAACACTTGGTTCAAGTTACTTGAAGCAGCATTTACAGACTGGGGCACGCTGGACCACACGACTTGTCTGAAAACAACAACTTTTAAAAACGGTTTTTAAAAAGGGCTAGAACGTTTAAAAATTTTTTACAAAGGGGCCTTAAAAGATAGCCGGAGCAGGGGAAAAAAAGAAACTCATAGACGAACTAAATTCTTTCAAAGCTTTTTAAACCAAGAGAGTTTACTTTTCATTCTTTAGAAGAAATGCACTACACCACGACACCCCCCAACACAACACCAAACCAAAACAAAACACTTGGTAAATTCCCACCGTAAAAAGGGGGAAAAAGAGAGATCTTTTATTTTTTCGTTTAAATATTCCTATTGGGAAGTGTGTTTTTTCTTCTTTCGGCCCCGCCCTTCGTTCCCCCCGGGACGTCCTCCTCCCGGTTTTGCTTTAAAAAAAATTTAAGAAAAGGAAAAAAAAGCGGGGTTTTCCGTAAAAACCTATCTCAAGCTGGAGTTACGGGGATTCCCTTTTTTCTTTCCCGTGCAGCAGCCTCAAGTTGGACTTCTCACCGAAGCCTCTGAAAAAAGCCACACACACTTTGGCTGGAAATACTTGATTAAGTCCCCCTGCTGACTGATTTCCTCATTTTGTGTAGATCACAGAAACGAAAAATCAGCGAAATGGGGTAGGGCCCTATGTGGGGGTGTGTGGGGTTGTGGTGGGGGGGGGGGGGGGTGGGGGGGGGGGGGGGGGGGGGGGGGGGGGGGGAGGGAGGTATGTGTGTGGTGTGGGGGGGGGGGGGGGGAGGGAGTGTGGGGTGTTGTGTGTGTGTGTGTGAAGGGAGGGGGGGAGGCTGTTTGCATGTAATTGAAAAAGGGGGGATTTGCCTATGGCTCATAACCCTTTTAAAAAAAAATAAACGACAACAACACTGACAAGCTAAGGGAAAATCTTTTAAGAAGATCTGTGCATGTGGGAAAATTTATCTTTTTCAATGAGCATGCAAACTTTGCACAATGATCAAGCAACCATTTCTGGCGGGATTTCACCTTGGCTGGGGAAAGCTGGGGCTCTGACCCACTGAGGGTATCCCTTCTCCAATTCATTCACCCTCCCTCTTTAAACAGCATCAAGTGGGTTTTCCAATTGATGGGTGACCGTTTCCCCCCCGCGCCTAAAAAAAAAAACCAAAAAAAAAAAAAACCGACCAAGAATTAATTCATTCCAATTTAGTTTTTTTTTTTTTTCTACGTTTAAGGAGGAAAAGATGGAAACTGCAGGTCCATCAGTACTATTCAGAAGAGACCCATCAGTATAGACTTAAAGGATGTGTATTTATTAAGCGCTCTTTTATATAAAAAAGCTAAGAATGTGACTTCCATGACCTTTTTTTTATATATTATTATTATTTTTTTTACAAGTAGAATGATCACTATCAAAATGAACTCTGTGGAGTTCCCTACCCAGGACTAGGAGGAGATAAAAATGAGGTGTGAACTGTTGCATGACTTCAGGATTTTTTGTAGTCTGGTAGGTTCCTAAAGACAAAGCATGTGATAGTACACCCAAAGGCGGAAAGCTATAGTCAAAACTTTATTTTTTCACAGAGTGTGGTGTGTGTGTGTGGGTGTGTGTGTGTGTGTGTGTGTGTGCACGCGTGCGCGTTGTGTGCAGCCAGTGAAAGCTTACGAAGTCGAGGCCGGCTCAGAGCTGTCGTTTTTGTTTGTTTGTTGTTTATTAAGACAGCTCTACAAAAACTATTTAAGCGAATTTACACTGAGCCCTGATCTTTGGCACTAAAACGTTCCTCAGTGGATAAATGCTCCTTACAAATCTGTAGGCTTGATTCTGCTCGTAAAGGGTGGGCAAAGGTGAAGTGCACAACCCCAGCAGTTACTGTTTATCGCCAGCACGTGCGGATAACCTTTTACAAGTAACCCGTTGGCGCGGATACGTGCAGATATCCCGGTCTTGGCCGACTTGTTTGAAGTTACGCAACGCTACGTACACGCGCACTTGACCTACAATTGGTTTATGGTAAATGAGATTTAATAGAAACCGAAGTTGCTACTCCTAATATTTCTTGTGTTTGAAGATAATGACTCAAGTAATAAAAAGCCCCCAAAACAACACATGCCTACCACACATTTCAGTGAGAAAAAAAAAAAATTAAGGAAAATCGCAAGAGGGAGAAAACTCATTCCTATTTCCTGCGGGCCTCGTTTTTGATTGGCTCTGTGTTTGCGTGCAATTCCAAGGGATGTGCTGAGGGCATGCAGGAAATGGCCTTGGAAATGGCAATAACAGGAGGAGAGTAAACCAAGATCCCTCCCTAGTTATGCTAAGTGTGCATGCTTGAGATACTTCAGTGAGAACAAAATAAACAAGTTTTGGAACAATCAGGGTGGGAAAATGACATAAACAATAAATTCGGTTGATTTGCCTCAGATTGGAAACTACTGACCTCGAAATCACTTTGAAATTGGGCAATAACTGAGTTGTTTGTGACTGCAAAGCGTGCCCTTTCCAAGCCCCTACGTAAAGGCAGTTTCATGCCTTGCGATCATTTCAACGTGCGGCGATTCTTTTTGGTTGCCTCCAGAAATTTTTAACAATCAAAAAAAAAAATTTTTTTTTTTATCCCCTCAGGGTCTCATCCGGTTTTGTCATGTTCGACCGAAGGGCACCCGGGATTAAAAGGCGAAAACTTAATTAAACTTTTGGCTCCCTTTTAGGCCCCTAATTTTATTTTTGGAATTTTGAATTAGGCGCAAAATAATGTTTTAGGGGAGGCCCAAAATCTGCTTCTTCAAGGGATCTTGTGAGTTTTTTAAGTGGCCTACATGTCTTTTGTTGTTCAGATTTGAGCGTCTCCTCACACAACACTTGTAACAGCTATGGCCTATGCATTATTCAGGGGTTTTTTCTAGATTGTCAAATTAATTTTGTTTATTTTTATAGAATAAACTTAAAGGCTGAAGTATTTCACTGTTGTGACTGTGCAGCAGATGTTCGTTAGTTATAGGCCCCAATGATGCAAAATTTAACTAGTGTGCCATGTCCTCTCAGCAGTTTCATGAAACCAAAAAAGTAAAGCACAATTTCAGTTGCTGCTTCTATAGGTCCACAGAAATACTTTGTCAAAATTCTGTTTGAGCTGCTGTAATTCATTCATGTCTTTATCCAAGAATCTCTTGTTCATGTCCAGTTTACATACATGTAGAGTTTGCAGTCAGGCTGTCATCTTTAGTTTCTGGAGACAGCGGTTAAAAACAACACAAAAGTTGTCAACTCTTTGTTCATATTCATTAAAAAAAGTTTTTTTTATCTGTGATTATCAGTTCTAATATTGTAACAAATAATGTCCTCTGAAGCAAATATAGTTGTATTGTTTTTAAAAACAAACGTCCATACCACTTGATAACAAAATTAAATCAGTTGACTGGTCTTAAGTTTCTCATTTTCTGACAGTGTTAGTCAATGTGCTTTCTGACTTAGTCATAGTGTTTCTTTGCTAAACATAGACCTAGTAACTAACATGCACATATGCATGCACGCACGCTCCGACGCGCGCACACACACACACACACACACACACACACACACACACACACAACACACACACAACACACACACACACACACACATACTTGTGCAAATACAATGAAAACTCTGTTTTGCTTTTGAGTGCTATATTAATCAGGTTATCAGTTATGGGAACACTTTCAGGCTTAACACAATTTTCAGAATCTCAGTTATAAACAAAAAGTCCAGGACACTATGTTGACACTTCAAACTTGAGATGAAGTCATGCTGTTTGTCTGCTTAACAAAAAAAAAGCATTTGAATCAATGCCCTGAAGTCTGTGATTGTGGTTGATGTGAAAGATTGTGGCTACCTCAATCATGGTGGGCAGAAACAGTTGCATTACGCCAAATTCCATCTCTTACCTGTCCCTGCCTTCAACATCCACCTGCCAAAGTGCATAACGTTTGTAGGTGTGTGTGTGCGCGCGAGTGCTGCGTGCGTGCGTGTGTGTGTGTACATTCGAATTTGTTAAAACTGTAAATTGTTGTTGATTGTGTGTCGTGTTGGTCGAATGCAAGCGCTTTGATTTGTTTTTACAAGATATAGCGCTATACAAATTCCATGATTATTATTATTATTATTATCATTATTATTAAATTTCACCATTGGTGAACCACGGAGCACTAGCACAGTAGCAGAGGAAGGAAAATTTTTTTAAAGTATTTCAAGGTCACTTGCAAATTTTGCATCCTTCTTTTTTTGTGTCTTTTCCACCCTACCCCCACTCTCCCCATTCTGGGTATATATATGAGTCATTCTTTGCTTTTGGTCACTAAAAGAGGTCCTAGGACCTCAAATTTCAAAATCATTGGATGGATTTTTAAGTGGGCAGTTTAAGTACATCAAGGAAAGGAGAATTAGCTGCAGAAGAAATAAAATTGATGGCATAACCCGCTTTTCTGTTATTTCTCATGGAAGGTGATGGGTGTCAAAATGTAAACCGTGTTACACTGCTACACCAATTTATCCATAATGTCTCTGATTTTAATGAAATGACAATATACATGGGCTTACCTGTTAGTAATACATGTTAGTAGTACTGACAAGCAAGATTTACGATATTGGAGGTTTATGTGCATTTTCAGCTAATGAAGATTTTTGCGACACCGTAACACAGTTACACCCTAACCAAAGCAGTTTTTTAAAAAGAGTTGTAAAATATAATATTTACTATTACCATGTTGTATATTTGTTTACTAGCTTTTTAAGTAAAATGCACAGTGCTAAAAGTACTGAGAAACAATTTTGCAGTAAATAAATCAAAGTAAACTTAAAACATAACTGTGTTACACAAGACACGAACACAGAAACAAAGAGCACAACATCAAGGAAACCTTGATAATTTTATTGAAACAGTTAACTTGTCTCATTCTTTTGCTCACAAAAGCTTTTAACTCATTCAGGCACCTCAAGTCAAAGTTTCAATGTTTAATTCAACTGTTAGAAGGTTGTTGTTTTTGTTTTTATTCTAAAATAAATGATCTGATGCACTGCGTTTCACGCTACACGACGAAGCACCAGGAATTTGTGTCAGTTGCTCAGCACTGCTGATATCATTTTTCTTACTCATTTCATGTTTTATATTCATAAAACAGGTGTTACTCTCAAATAACAAAGAACAAAACAAAAAAATGCGTTGCATCATGGAAAAAAAGTATGATCATTCAACAAACTGAACCTGCGTTACACGTGACACTGCACGAAATCAAAGTTTTTTCAAACATTTGGACAAATCTTCCTTCACTTCACATCATAAAGTGAATATAAGTTATTAAGAAACATTATTCATGCTGGTAATTGCTATTAAGTTGGATTACATGCGGATTTTACTAGAAAGTTGACAATTGACCTCTGACCCGTAACTGCGTTACGCTATGAAAATGAGTGTGACACGATACAAACTATTAAGTCATTCTCGCCTCCTTCTGGGAATTTCTGCTTGAAATGTCATGAGTCCATGCTGTCTGGTGGATGAATTTAGCAGACATTCACTGGCGATTGTTGCTGGTGTCATTTGCCAAGTACGGGATTTTGAAAATTCAGGCATAACTGTGTTACATTTCAACACGAAAACTTCAAAATTGTATCGAGGATGCGTTTAAACATTCTTACGTTAATAAATGCCTTTAATCATCTCATTATGATGAACTTAAAGCATTTCCATGACCATCTTTAGCCAAGTGATCACTACGGCAAAGCAGACGATCCAAAGTTTTCGTCGGGCTCTGTTACGCGACTCGTAACGCAGTAACGGCTTAGTTTGGACGTCTAAATATAAAAGTTCAAAAGTTAAGTGCAATATTCTTGTACAGGATAATGTTGAACAATGTATTCTTTTGTTAGTAAAAAAGAAAAATATCAGGTTTATTTGCACTGAAGACTTGTAAACTGCTTATGTTGAACACTGCATATGCCTGTCCCCTTTTCAGGTGCTATTTTTGGACTGTTTTTTCCCATTCGATTGCAATTTCTCAAAAACAGGCCAAACAAACAAATATCCCTTGATACTGTAATTTCTTTAACCATATTAGGATGTTTTTATTCATATTGCATTGAAAAGAAACAACTCTTATGAAAATAAAATCCATCTATTGTAGATCACCCCAAATAGTGACCAAGAGCAAAGAATGACTCATATATATTCTCTTAATCAGTTTCTGACGTCTTTCCCTTTATCAGTTTATGATAAAACTGAAAAGTTATACGTCTATTACTGATTGATAAGCAGATGTATTGTCTCCCAGGACAAGATTTCCATTGTCTTGGAATGCAGTATGCCAATAGGCCTAGGACTGATGGCCCACAACACAAAAAAACTGAAAAAGACACAGTTTTTAGAGCACTATCAGCAGTGGCAGGTCAGAGTCACATGTTTGCACAATGTATGTTATCTGTCTGCGAAGGTCAAGATTAAGCAGCAGGCTGCGAAGGTCAAGTTCAAAACTGCTGTCTAGCCAGAGAGGTCAGTGACTTCGCGATAACTGATGTCTTCCCCTGTGGGTTAAATCCTTACAGTTACAGGACAAGTTTCATCAGTTGTGTGTAGAGGTTTCAGTGGGTAGAGAGGTATGCATATATCGAGTGTTGCATGCATGTGAAAGCTGCAGGCTAAGGCTCGGGTTCCATTCAGTTGACAGTTGTCTGTTGAGTACACATTACAAGTGTACTTTCTAAACTAAAGAAAAGTGTGCCTCATGTGCATGCTTGTCTTCAGTGGATTTATACTTATTTCTCATCAGAAGATTGTTTTAATCAGGTGTGTATAGTGTGTGGACTTTGTGAAGTTTGTCAGTTGTCACGTTTGTGTTTGTTTTTTTTCTCTTCTTTTCTCTCTATTCTTTTACTGTTTTAGCTTGAGGATTTCATGGAATAACTTCAATAAGCACCTATGAGGAATGTGCTTTTTTATATATTATATATATATATATCCAGATTGTGCGCATGCAGTTTTGTAAATGTTATCATCAGTTCCCAGCAGCACAGAGGGTCTACTGTCTTCCAAAAGGTGGAACAGAATTTAACATACATGATACAGGGTTTCACAAGATGTTCTGCATGTATTTGCACACAGAGCCTCAGTTAATAATCTTCAGCTGAAGGATTTGTGTGTGTATGTGTGTGTGTGTGTGTGTGTGTGTGTGTGTGTGTGTGTGTGTGTGTGTGTGTGTGTGTGTGTGTGTGTGTGTTGTCATTTTGTGTGTGTGTGTGTGTGTGTGTGTGTGTGTGTGTGTGTGTCATTTTGTGTGTGTGTCTGTCTGTGTGTGTGTGACTTTGTGTGTGTGTGACTTTGTGTGTGTGTGACTTTGTGTGTGACTCTGTGTGTGACTCTGTGTGTATAATACATGTGTGTGTGTGTGTGTGTGTGTGTGTGTGTGTGTGTGTGTTGTGTGTGTGTGTGTGTGTGTGTGTGTGTGTGTGTGTGTGTGTGCCTGCCTGCCTGCTTGCATTATGTTGAAACTGTAGACCTGTACTATTACTTTTTTTTTTTATAGTGCACACCATAAAATTTGTGTGGATGAGTGCCAGTCCAATCCAATCTTTAGTTATTGTGCATGCATGCTATTGGTTCTTGTGTGTGTGTGTGTGTGTGTGTGTGTGTGTGTGTGTGTGTGTGTGTGTGTGTGTGTGTGTGTGTACGCACAAGTGGATACTGTATTATTGATATTAATATAATATATATATTATATTGTGTACATGACATCATCATTGTGTGCATGATTGTGAGCATGTTAAATCAAGTGCATACTCATGAATAGGATAGTCATATTGTGGAGGATGATGATTTTACAGATCACAATATCAGTTATTATTCAAATTTCATGTAATGTCATATTCACAAGGAAGCTCTCATGTCTATCTAGACCAGTGTGTTTGTAAGTGTTTTTAAAACTTAAAAGTTAAAGATTATCCCCCCTCCTTAAAAATGAAAGAAGAAAGAAACATAGAAAAACAAGTTGTTGAATAGAAAGAGATCCAGCTGGAAGCTAGACTAAACACCTGACAGAAAGTGTTGAGATCAGAAATTTATAAATATTATATATGATTAATGTAATAATATTAAATAATGCAGTTGTGGTTTGTTTGTTTTTTAAATGTGGGTTATAGTATATATATACAGTACTGTAGATTTAACTTTTAAGAACTTGCTTGTTTCTAATTTGTATGTTAACTGTATTTGATGCTGCAGAGGTGGTATTATTTAAAACTTTTTCTTATGTATGCACACACACACAGTGTGTGTGTGTGTGTGTGTGTGTGTGTGTGTGACTGTGTGTGTGTGTGCATGTGTGTGTGTGCATGTTTGTGTGTGAGAGAAAATTTCAGAAAGAAAGTTTCAAAGAGAGAGACAGAGGGGTGTGTGTGTGTGTGTTATGTGTGCGTGTACACATACAAACTTCATGTATACATGTTGTGCACACGTATGTGCACAAATACTTTGTGTGTATCTGTGTACAGTGTGTGTGTTCACCGTGTGTGTGTTCGGGGGGGGGGGGGGGGGGTGGGGGGGGGTGCGGTTGTCCTAGTCTGCTTGTATGTCATCCCCTGAAAGCTGTTAACTAAAGAAAGTGCATGAATTACACGTGTACAAAAATATGTGTGCAAGCCACACATAATGCACCAGTTGTGCAAGAATTATTAGAAATTTATGATAAATTTTCTATGCCATGTGCATACAAATTACAATACATGCATAATTTGTGACTAGAAAACAGTGATGAACATGAACTGTTAGTTTGCCTGATTAATGGCTATTAATTATGTTGAGCACACTGCATTGATACTTTGAAGTAAACCCTCTCCTCCTTCCCCCCCCCCCCCCCCCCCCCCCACACCACACACACACACGTCCATACACATGTATAACATTTACTTTATTGCACTTTAGTGGTGTCAGTGTCAAGTCAAGTCAAGTCAAAAACACTTTAATCATCCCTGAAGGGCAATTACAATACTGACAGGCATATTACAAATCATAATCAAACACACGAAATAGCTACATTTCATATTTGTTCAGACATTATATGATAACTTCAAATAAAAAAGTCACAAACACTCACGCTCTACGAGCGCCCGCGTTCGCACACACGCAAACACAACACACACACCAATGTTTAGATACAATGTTCTTAAAAAAAAACATTGACTAGAAAAGACATATGATCACCATTATTTACGCATTGTACACACGCGTTCACACACGCACATATGCATGCACGCACACACACACACACACACACACACACACACACACACACACACACACACACACACACACACACACACACACACACACACACACACACACACACACAGTGTTATTATGCTGGCAATATGGTAGCCAACATGCGCCTATGACCCAGTAGTGCATGCTGGCTTCTCTTTTCTTTCTCTCCCAAGGTCAGCGTGACTGCGTTAACCGACATATGATGCAAAACGTGGTGGCGCGCTCCTCTTATCTCGCCATGAGGTGAACAACAAGACTTGGGTTTTTAACGCTCAAGGGGAGAAAAAAGAAAAAAGAAAAGTAGGTTAACACTGGCTTGTTTGGATCTAGTATAGTGGAGACATAATAAAAGATTTTAACCAAAAAATTTTCAGTTCAAGAAACTAGAGGTTAGAATGAAGGGGTAAAAAACGAATGCAGAAGAAGCAGATTGTTAGAAATTATGTTAATTTTTGCGGAAGTGTCAGAAAATTTGTCGCTTGATTATGAATAAACATGTTTTTGTCAGTCTGCATTTTGAAATGGATTCGGATCAAGACTTAAAGGAGGTAAAGAAGCTAGATATTTTGAAAATATGATTTCAGGCAGCCTTTGAAAAATGCTTGTTTTTTATGATGAAAAATATGTGTGTGTGTGTGTGTGCACATTGTTTGTGTGTGTGCACAGTGTGTGTGTGCACATTGTGTGTGTGTGTGCACACATTGTGTACGCATACATAATTTTATAAATTATGCAAACCTACAGTAGGAGCATGCATGGGCACAGTTGCGCACGCACGCACACACACATGCATGCAAGCACGCACGCACGCACACATGCATGCATGGTAATGCACTTATGCATGCACACACGCACACACATACACACATACACACACATACACTCACACACTCACTCACACACACACACACACACACACACACACACACACACACACACACACACACACACACACACACACACATGATGTGTGTACATTGTGTGTGCATGCACACACATGCTTAGAGGTCTTCTCAAACTAACCCCCCCCCCCCACTTCCCCCAATAATAATATACATGATGTATGTTTACATGCAAACACAGTCAGTTTGGGAGACATTTTGTCTGCGCATGACTGTTGAGTTTGACATTAGATCATGACCGTGTCAAGGACTCCCAAGCAATTTAACATGTGTCATATACATACTGCTATAAATATAAAACAAATGATATGAAAGTCGGTTAAGTGTGAGATGGGACGATTGCACTCACTAGCTGTTGGCACGTTGTATTGTTTTCACTGATTAATGGTATCTATAGTGAAGTTGCTCAGCTATCATTGAAGTGTAGTGTTAAAATCTGCAATGCTAAAACTGTTCAAATTTTCAGTAAGTTAGCGTCTTGATCTTTGGGCTGTAGTGTATACCAGTTACCACTTGCTGTCATGACATAACTTGTCTATGATGTGAAAAATTCAGGCTGCTCTTGCTGCGGAAAAGGTGTGTTTGCTGACTTTGTTGTGCCATTACTCATGTCATCAGTATCATATTATCATTTTTCTTGTCTCTGAGTGTATTCATGGAAACTTTGTTTTGTATTTAAACTATGAGAAAAATATTTTTTCCCAAAGAAATTTTTCTAGGGACAGTTTTTGTTATTGTTGTCTTAGATTGTCTGTGCTGAGTGTATACATCTGTTACTCATTTATTTTTTTTAAGAAAAGCTGTGCTCATGTCTTTTAGATGAGATTATAAACTGAGGTCTTGTGTGTGAACCTACGCAAAACATCTCAAGCACATGCTAAAACCTGTTTCACCCTCTGGAAGAGTAGGCCATTGTGTGCGGCAATAGGAGCAGATGAAAAAAAATTGTTAAAGAAATATGCATGCATACTGGTGTCAACCGTCACATTTTTTATCATACATAATTCCCGATGTCAGAATGCAACTACCTTAATGGTGAACAAAAATGGTCACATATGCAAAGATATCATTATTGGTGAACCTGGGAGCTGTACAAGAGAAAAAAAATCCCACCAACCCCCCAAAAACAAACACACACCAAACAAGTAAGTGAAAATGACAAGTTGGAAACAATGTTTTATATTTTTTCTTTTTCTTTTTTTTTTGTCTGCAGTTAGGCAGAAACAGACCAGCGGACACTACACGGAGGAGAGGCGGCAGAAAGCATCATGGCGACTGAAGACTACGACAAGTGGATCGAGGAACTGTTCGGGAACATCAGGGGAGGCAACCTGGAGCGTGTGGTGGAGCTGCTGGGTGACAGCCATGACGTGAATCGCGTGTCGGAAGAGGAGCGCTTGTCTCCCTTGGGTGTGGCCTGCCAGTGTGGCCGACTGGAGATGGCCAAAACGCTGTTGGACCACGGTGCTGATGTCAATGTGCCAGGTGAGTTGGGAGATTATACATCTGTACTGCAGATTGTTATTGTTTTTTGTTTGTTGTTTGGTTGTTGTTGTTGTTTTTTTGGGGGGGTGATGGCTCGTTTTCTGTGTATATCAGTGCTCCTGCTTCTACTGTATTACTCATCCAGTCTCTGTCACACGCACGCATGCACACACACACACACACACACACACACACACACACACACACACACACACACACACACACACACACACACACACACACACACACACACACACGGTGCATTTACTGTTCTCTTTGTTGTGCCCCCCACGCCACCCATCCCCTCTGTCTCTCTCTCATATGCATGCTCACTCACACATTCACAGATATCTCTCTGTCTCTCTCTCTCTCACACACACACATTTACAAACAGTGACACACACACACACACACACACACACACACACACACACACACACACACACACACACACACACACACACACACACACACGTGCGCACACGTTAAATCCTGTTCCGCTTTTCGTAAGAGTAGGCCATCGTGTGCCGGTGGGAACAGATGACAATATTTACAAAACTGCATACACACGGGGACCGGATGAAAAAAAAGCACATGATTGTTTATTCCGTTATCCTCAATATAAAAGAAAGAAAGAAAAGAATAAATAAAACACACACACACACACACACACACACACACACACACACACACACACGAGACTTTAAACCGAGGCCCCATGTGTGAACGCACGCAGAACATCTTGCGCACATGTTAAATCCTGTTCCGCTTTTCGTAAGAGTAGGCCATCGTGTGCCGGTGGGAACAGATGACAATATTTACAAAAACTGCATACACACGGGGACCAGATGAAAAAAAGCACATGATTGCTTATTCCGTTATCCTCGATATAAAAGAATAAATTAAATCAAATCAAATCAAATCTCTGTCTGTCTGTCTGTCTGTCTGTCTGTCTGTCTGTCTGTCTGTCTGTCTGTCTGTCTGTCTCTCTCTCTCTCTCTCTCTCTCTCTCTCTCTCTCTCTCTCTCTCTCTCTCTCTCTCTCTCTCTCTCTCTCTCCCCATCTCTCTCCATCTCTCTCCATCTCTTTCCATCTCTCTCCATCGCTCTCTATCTCTCTCTCTCACATACACACAAATACACACATGCACGCACAGAGCACACACATGCACGCACACACACACACACATACACACACACACACACACACACACACACACACACACACACATACACACTACACACACTTACACTCACACACACACACACACATACACACACACACACATTCCCCCCCCCCACACACACACACACACACCAACACACACTCATCATAACCATTCTTCTTCCTCACCCCCACACAATGAAACCTACCTACCAGGACCAGAAGGGCAGACAGCCCTCCACTTGCTGTGTGGGGCAGAGGAGCGGTGCTCGGCCATGGTGGAGTTGGGGGAGCTGCTGATCGTGCAGGGCGCCCCCATCGACGCCCCCGACAACATGGGCAAGACGCCGCTGCTGCGTGCCTGCGAGAGCGAGGACCACAAGCTGGTGCGGCTGCTGTGCAGCGCAGGATGTAACGTCAACATCCACGATTACAATGGGGATTCTCCAATTAAGGTGTGGTGGGTAGGGGTGGGGTGGGGGTGTTGGGTGGGGGGGTTGGTGTGTGGGGGGGTGGTGGTGGGGGGGTGTGGGGGTGGGGTGGGGTGAGGGGAATGTTGTTGGGGGGTGGTGGTGGTGGGGGGTTGTGGGGTGGGGTGGGGGGTTGGTGGGGTGTGTGTGTGAGGGGTGGGGGGGTGGAGGGGGTGGTGGTGGTGGGGGTGGTGGTGGTGGATGGGTGTGTGTGGGGGGGGGATGGTGGTGATGGGTGTGTGTGTCGGGGGGGGGGGGGGGGGGGGAGGGGAGGGAAGGTGTGTGTGTGGGTGTTTATGTGTGTGTGGGTGGGTGGGTGGGGGGTGTGGTTGGGTGTTTGCACAAGTTCAGGTGTGTGGATCTTATTTAGAGGAGAGAGAGAAAGACAATGACTGCGGGTTTTTTTGTAGTAAGCTATGTGTGTGTGTAGCTACATTGATGTGTATTAAATCGGTGTGTGTGCATGTGTGTGTGTTTTTATGTGAGTGAGTTCAATTTAAAGTCTATTCACACTTGATGATATTAGATATATATGCAAGTGAGTGTGCGTGCATGTGTTCATGCGTACCCGTGTGTATGTATACATAGACCTGCATTAACTCACTATCAATGTGAACACAGGTGGCGTGCAAAACGGCAGAACTGTGGTTCTTCTGGCACTGTCGCCCAGAAACGGTATCCGCCGCAGCAGCCAGCAAGACCGACACAGCGGGGGAGGGGGAGGAGGAGGGGGGGGCAAGCTGGAGCCCAGCAGCTTCCCCCCCATCCTCATCGCCAAACAACTGCTGGAGGCAGGGGCTGACCCCCAGGAGGCGACGCTGCTACCAGCCGCCGTCAACTTTGGTGCGGTGGAGATCGTGCAGGAGTTTCTGCAGCTGGGCATGGACGTCAACATGCTAGACGACAACCAGCGAACCCCTCTGGGCTGTGCCTGCACCGCCGCCAACGTCCCCCCCTCTGTCGTGCGCCTGTTGCTGGAGCACGGAGCTGATGTCAACAAGGGCGGAGGGTGGCGCAAACACAAAGCCGTTGATTTTCGCCTACGTCCACAACTCGGTGGATAAGATTCGCTTGCTTTTGTCGTACGGGGCGAAGATCACGGAGGAAGAAATGTCAGAGCTGGTGTCGCTCAGTCTCTCCAAGTCGATCCTGGAGAACCCTGAAGTGGTCGGTCCCCACAGTAAAGAGTTGCTGTCGTGGCGTCTGCTCCTCAAGACGGGCAGCAAGCCTGTGGTGCAGGGCACGCTGGCCACCAAAGTGCACCAGCTGTCCATGTGCAGCAGCTACGGGCAGATCTCGCCCTGGATCCAGACGCTGCTGAACCCGGTGCTGTCCCTCAGAGACATGTGTCGCATCGTGCTGCGCGCCCACCTCCCCACCTCCATCGATGCTCACCTCGAGCAGCTGCCCCTGCCGCGCTCCCTCAAGGATTTCTGCATGTTCCGCGAGTTTGTGGTGGACCGGGATAAGTGTTGATGCATCCCCTCCCCTTCCTTCCCCTCCTCCCCCCTTCCTTTCCCTCCTCTCCCCCTCTTCCTTCTTTCCTCGACAGCTACTGTGTTCACGTTGCTTGTCTGCCTTTGCTGGAAGACTTCAGCGCAGAAAGAAGCTTTCTGTGCCTTGTTGAGGAGAGGGGTTGTGGTGGTGGTGGTGGTTGGTGTTGCGATACGGTGAGAATAGGTTTGCTGTCCGAAGAGTTGGTTGACTTGTGAGTGTTGTGGAGAGGAGAAGGAGTGAGGAGGAGGAGAGTGTTGTTTGATTAATTAAATAATCCGGTGCATCTGTCTGCTGTGTGTACATGGCTTCGTGCTGTCTCTGCAATCTGAGAGTGAAGGGCATGGGTTTGTCCAACCCAGTGACAAGCTTCATGATCTTCTTCCCCCCCCCCCCCCCCCCCCCCCCGCACACCTCCATCCCCTCTCTTTATCTCTCTTACCATGTAGAAAATTAAAATTTTCTCCTAGTGTGTATTTTTTTTTAATGGTATATATATATATATATATATATATTTTTTTTTTCTTCTAATTTTAGAATATTCAGTGCTCATAACATTTTATTTGCTGTGAAAATACTCTGATCTTTTTTTTTTCCTACTTCAAGCGAAAGATTATAATCATTTTTTTAAAACCTTTACGCAACAGTGTTGGGTTTTTTTTTCCCACCCATTCAATTACATTATGCTTCCAACTTTCTTTTCAAGGTAAAGGTTTCAGTTATGAAAAGTAGGTATTTAAAAAAATGACATGAAGAGATGTTTTTGTTTACCCCCCTTCCATCTCTCAATTTCTAGACTTGAATGGAATGCACAGTATAGCTTGACTGGACAGTTCTGCTAAAATACACTCAAAGTGAAAATCATCCAAGCTGTGTATTTAAAAAAACCCAACAAACCCCCCCCCAGCCAACCCAAAACATTAAGCATAGAGTACAGTTTCAGTCTTGTGTTGTATTCTTTATCAACATCAGTATTATGGTACAGATTGATTGATTTAGAGCATAACCCCCCCCCCCTCCCCCCATCTGTGTTTGATATTGATGGTATGTAACACTGCCACACTATGATGAAAGCAGTTACCTGAGTTAGCAAGCACAGACAGGGCAACTAGAGTATTGCAGAAGTTGTGTATCGTTTATGCATTGGATACAGGTGCAGATGTGCACACCTGTCAGGTAATTACTTCGTTATCAATCAAGCCTTAATCACCTGAACCTGTTGGTAATGAGCACAGGCAGAATCTCTGTTCACCTGCTGTGAGATTAACTTAAGACCCCAAGAAGATTGTCAAGAGATGGTTTTGCTAAAATAGGTTACAACTGAAATTGTTTTGGTTTGGTGTGTGTCTTTTTATCTTCTCTTTTTTTTCTTTTCTTCTTTTCGCCCCCTTGTACCTATAGCTGTGGTGGAACTTTTATAATACCTTGTTAAGCAGCTGTATTGTATCGCTTTCCCGCTTAGGTCAGGTATACATGTATGCGTCTTGTTTTGGATCAGCAGCAGCAGTAGTGTAGTGTAGACTTTCAGCTTCTTCACCTGACAGTATTGCCATGAGGAAACCTGCCGAAGATGGCTCTGCCAGCAAGCCACTGCTAGTGTGTGTTCATTGGAATGTGTTCTGGTCACCTTTTACATGCAGACAAGAGTTATAGTGTTTCTGAATTTGTTTTTGATTGATGTGAAAGAAGAGAGAGAGGGAGGGGGAGAAGTAGGGAGAGAGAGAGAGAGAGAGAGAGAGAGAGAGAGAGAGAGAGAGAGAGGGAGAGAGAGAGGGAGAGGAAGGTATGCTCCTGATTTGGTCACCTTTTACATGCAGACAAGAGATAGTTTCTGAATTTGTTTTTCAGGATTGACATGAGACAAAGAGAGAAGAGAGAGATTTTTTGAGAGGAGAGGAGGGAGGGAGGAGGGGAGGGAGAGACAGACAGAGAGAAAGAGGATGGTATGCTCCTGATTTGCCCTTCAGGTTTGTTGGATATGTTCTTGTTGTTGTTTTCTTATGTTAAGATTAAAAAAAATTTTTTATTTTATGAATTGTGATTGTCGGAAAGGGGCAGTTATTTGGACTTTGATTATTATGGAGAGCTGAAGTTTCTTCTTCTTTTTTTTTGTTACCTGACTGTAAATGGCGATATATTTTAGTTTGAAGTGGTTTTGTTTTCTTGTTTAATTAATGGATGCTGATTGGAATTTGGGCTATAGTTTTCTTTCTAGTGAAAAGTTTGGATGATTCGGAAAAAAAAAGTTTGCTTAAGAGGTTATATAATTTTCAGGAAATAATGTGTGACTTTGAGAGAGAGAGAGAGAGAGCGAGAGAGTGTGTGTGTGTATGAGGGGGAGAGAGAGAGAGAGAGGCTCAGAAAGAGAGAGAGTGTGTGTGTTTTGTGTGTGTGTGTGTGTGTGTGTGTGTGTGTGTGTGTGTGTGTGTGTGTGTGTGTGTGTGTGTGTGTATGTATGAGGGAGGGAGAGAGAGAGAGAGAGGGAGAGAGAGAGAGATCAGTGAACTAAATGGCAGAGGATGTAATAATTGATTTCTAACTCCTTTGATTAAAATGGCAAATTCAGCTTTAATGTACAGTGTGTTTTTGGTTGCTGCATTGCAGATGATAACAGACCTGTACCTGAGTTACGTTTGCAGTCATACGTGTTCTAAACAATCATTGATGGAAGAGTTAGATTGTGTATTGTGTTTTGTTATTTAGCCATAGCTGCAGACGTAGATCTGTCTCTACACTAGTGCTATT
This sequence comes from Stramonita haemastoma, assembly GCA_030674155.1. NCBI lineage: Eukaryota > Metazoa > Mollusca > Gastropoda > Neogastropoda > Muricidae > Stramonita > Stramonita haemastoma. Next base: position 8,358,213 of record CM060326.1, on the reverse strand, counting down.
AGTAAGATGTATACTCAGGCTGCTGCTCATTGAAGTAAACCAGGAAATTTTGTTTGGTTCGCTGCCAGTGAAATGATGTCGGATCATTGATAATCAACCATTGTCATCGCCTGATTATTTTGTCTAGAATATGTGTGATGTTAAGTTAATAATCTTTTTTATTTATTGTAGATTTTATCTGTACTGTTTATATTTTGATTTAGTTGAATAAAATGCAATTATGCTTCATTTGGAAAAAGAAGATAATCTTTTTAGTTATCGTAGGTAATACTTTATTGAGATAAAGGTAAAGTATTGTTTTTGTCATATTTATTTATCTTTTTTTTGTATTTTATTGAGGGGAAGGGGATATTAATTTGTCTAGTTTTTTTTTTTGTTGTTAAAAACAATGTTAAACAAAGATATAAGAATCAGTAGTACTTGTTCAACAAATCCTACCCAAAGAAAAGACACCCTTTGTCACAAAAAAAGGGAAAGATAACACCAAACAAAACAAGAAAGTGCCACGAGCTGAAACGAAAGTTGCGTTTTGTCGCAAGAAAGTGAACACTGACAAATACTATTGTCTTTTCTTCTCTATTCTTCATTCCCTTATTGGGTGGGAGGTGTAGTGTCAGGTCTTCTCTCTGTGCTTGTAAACTTCTATGCAGGAGGTGTGCTCTCTGGCCTCAGTCCACTTAATCCCACTTTGAAGCAGCTCATTAGTGGTACATAAAGCATGCTGGGTATGCTCGTGTTTCTGTAACCTATCAAGCGCTAACATCAATATTACGGGATATTGAACAGGCATATGTGATCCTCTGCATGTGTGTATACTATGTATCACAAAGGGAGATTTAAGGCACTGGCAGGTCTGCACTGAAAGGTGACCTGGAAGGTTGTAAAAAAAACCCCACCCTTTATTAATTCACCTAACTCTTGCTGCTCAGATTCGAACCCATGACTTCATGGACCATGTGGAATTCAAGTCAGGGCTTGAACCATTCCGCTGTAGCCTGCTGATCCATTACAGTTAGATTTCCCTGCTTTTGTGTTAAATATGTTTGTTTTTTTAGGGGGGGGGGGGGGAGGTAGGTATAATATTTTGATAAATTCTTACCAGGAGTTATGAAAAAGAAGAAAAATTAAATTTCTGATTATAAGGATGATTCTAAGTTAATGTTTATTCAATACTTATTTTTATCTAAAGGCATGGAAAAGAAGAAGAAACTTGGAAAGAATATTCTTGTTATAAGGATTATTAGTATATATTTTTTTTTTATACAATACTTATTTTTTTATATAAAGCTATGGAAAAGAAGAAGAAAGAAATGGTGATGTGTGTGTGTGGATGTATGTAACAAGAAGGAAATCACATATGATATGTGCCATAAAATACGTGTGTGGTCTTGTGTAGAATTTGAGCACATAAATTTGGCATTGCTTATCAATTTTATGTTATCATCATAATAGTTACATACATGTACGAGTATTATTGTAATTTATGTTTGCTTAATAAAGTGTGAAGCATCTGTGAGGCTACCCAGCACACGTGTACGCACACATGCATGCACACACACACACACACACACACACACACACACACACACACACACACACACACACACACACACACACACACATACACACACACACACACACACACACACACACACACACACACACACACACACACACACACACACACACACATGCAAGCTGCCAAGTCATAAACGAAGTTAGACATTTTCTGTAGTGCTATATTCATTGTTTTCACGTCAGTCACTCTCTGTCATTAATCAGTATGTACATAGAGATAAACTGATGCCCAGTCACTCTAAGTTTTAGAGCAAAGTGATCCCCATGTGTGCATAGTTGTTTATTTTCAAGCACAGTGTGTAATATCTTAGTGAGCCCTTATAAATTTGAAAGGGAATTTTTGCACAGGGAGTCTGACCCCCTTAATTTTCTGGAAATAAGGATTGCTGTTGAGGGTGAAAATAGTTTTTGATTACTGTGTGACCATGTTAGTCGTATGTTCATGTTAGTCACATCTTACCTGGGTATATGAGTAGTAGTTCACATTTCTTACCACAATTTTTTTGCTTTTCTTTCCTTTTCATCTTACTTCAGTCTGTGTTATCTTAGCTTACTTCATTTTAGTTCGCTTAATTTTCATATTATTTTGGAACCCAATACGTCTTTGCTGCTGACCCATCTACTTGTAAGTTTTCATTTTCAGGTTGATGTACTTATTCTTGGTGTTCTTCTGTTTGAAACTTTCTTTAAGGTAAACTACGTTTAGTACACAGTGCTAAATTCACAAGAAAAGCCCCAATAGTGGTGTTGTCGGGAGTTTTGACATGGAATGTATGCCGCTTTTATTGTCAGGGTTGCATTGTTACATGGCTTCCCTAGCTGATGTATGATAAGATTTTATGGTCTGATGTATTCAGATGTATTCATACTGCAATTTCTGTATAAATTTGCATATATTCTTAACCTGCCTTGCCTGTATGTACACTGTGTAACATTGTTTTCTTCTTGGTGTCTGAATTTGATGCTGTGTATATGTATATATATAAATATCTGATGCTTCAGTGCTGTGCACTGCTGAAGAAAAAAAAAAAAAAGGAAGAAAGAGTGCTATTTCCTTTGCAGCTGTGTACCTGTATGTAAAGCTACATGAGTGTAAATGTGTTGTGATATATATATATAGAGCTGTAATGGAGTAAACACTGTGACACGTCAACGGTAAAGTGTGAAATGAGTGTTACCAAAGTCTCACAGTTACTGAGTATGAAATGTATTCAGAAATCTGTAGATTTAAGGATTTATAAATACATTATTTTGTGAGGAGATAACACCACAAATTTGCATTAATAATTTTTTTTTGGGTGGATTTGTTGTCAATGAATACTAAATTTATAGAATGAATATATTTTTTTCCTTTGATTTTTAAAGAAAAGAGAACTGTAATTTTTCTTAATTTGTTGGAGCGAAAACCACTTTTTTTGAATCCAGACATTCGTCTGGTGTATATGATACAGAAAAGCAATAAAACTATTACAGTTGACATAACCATGTTGGTTTGTTTGAAAAAGAATTTTCTTGATTTTTGGATCTTGGAACTTTTATTCTTTTAGTTGTTTGTTTGGCCGTTTCTTTTTTAATTAAAAAAAATCTACCATTATGATGGTATTTTTTTTACCTTATTGAAGTGGTGGAATGGCCCTCATGGTCAGTTTATCTGTAGGGGGTGGGATAGCCTAGTGGTCCATGTTGCACTTGAAAGCTGATGGCTCGGGATCAAGCCTCACCTGTTCAAGGGGATTTTCCCCCGGAGTTAACATCAGTACTGACTCCACTCCCTGAAAGTCTTTACGATGAGATTTCTAACTGAGGACCTTGTGTGCGAACATATGCAGAACATCTTGTGCATACGTTAAAGCCTGTTCCACCTTTCAGAAGAGTAGACCATTCATGCTGGTAGGATTGAATGACAAAACTTTTAAAAAAAGGCATAAACGCTGGTGTGGAGTTCAGACGTCATTCCTGAAATTGGAAATAGGGTTACCTTAATGCTAGGCAACAATGGTTTGCATATGCAAAATCTCACCCTTTATGAACTCTATAGAGCTCTAGCTGAGAAAAAACAACAAATAGAAAAGAAAAAAAAGGAACAAAAAAGGAGACAGTTCACCTGTACACAAGATAAATAAATGTGGTTGGGCATTTCCCAGCTTAGCACTCTGGGGGTCACCCAGAATATGCACTCTTGTCTCACTCATCATGTCTGGGAATCATTGGGAGACCATAAGTTCACACTGGATGAGAAGTTTGCATGTATGACTATTTTTTCAAATAACTCACCATAAAGGTATAACCAGACACTGGATGAGAATTTAGGGTGTATGACTTCTTTTTTTTTTCCAAGTAACTCGCCATAAAGGCAGACATACTAACTTTGACTTCAGAGAAAGATAGGTGAATAAATCCTGACTGATATATATCCAAAGATGTGCCATGACGCTGTTGGTGTTACCTTAATTATACATGTTAAATGTACTCTTGTATCAAAGTGAGGTGTGCAAGGGAGGAAGAAGACTCGGTTTTGATATGATGAAAGAGACCGTGACTAAAACATTGAATCTGTTGAGAGCGTAATTGCCACATGCTCTATGAGAAAATCTGCCTGAAGAAAATCCGGTAATTCTGGTACAAGAGTTGTTGTGTGGTGGTTCTTTTGTATCAAAAGAGAGAGTGTGTGTGTGTGTGTGTGTGTGTGTGTGTGTGAGTGCGTGCGTGTATGTGTGTGTGTGTGTGTGCGCGTGCATGTTCTCTATGCAGACTCCTGATGCATGTGATAACAGTCATGGGTAGTCAGTTACTGCATTGTTGAGATTCCACCGGTGCGTTTACAAAGCAGTAGAAGGGAAGAGAAGAGTGCTGATAAACCTGTGATGAAACGAAAAGGATTTATCAAGAGTGTTGTTGCCCAATGGTTATTCTGTGGATGAGTTTACTTTATAGAGAGTGTTGAAGAGAGTGAGTTAAAAGTATCGTTGAAGGTTGTGGTTGAAAACTGCCATGTTGTCTGCAGTGTCAGTAGAAGGTCTACATATTGTTTCATCAAGTTTTCCCGTTCGAGGGGATTTTTCTCCTGGAGTTAACATCAGTGCCGATTCCACTCTCCCCAAAAGTCCTTTGGATGAGACTATAAACTGAGGCCCCGTGTGTGAATGCACGCAGAACATCTTGCGCACATGTTAAAACCTGTTCCACTTTTCATAAGAGTAGGCCATTATGTGCCTGTGGGAACAGATGATAAGATCTACAAAAATGCATACACACGGGGACTGGATGTAAAAAAAAAGCACATGAGTGCTTACTCCATTATCCTTAATATAAAAAATAAAAAAAAAGACTGATTTATGATTACCCCCCCCCTTCCCCCCCCCCCCCCCCAAAACCTATTGGTTCCTTTGAAGAGATTATTGTTTTTTTATCTTAAAAAAAATCTTTTGATGATCATTTGAGAAGAAAGGCTGATACCTCTTGCATCAAGAAAATTATCTCAAGGAGGAGGGTGGCAGGATGATTAAGATGTACTCCTGCCAACAAGTAAGATCGTGAGGTTCTGGGTTTGATTCCCAACCTTGCCCTTTTCTTCCCAGTTTGACAGAAAAGTCAGTCTGAATGTAGTATTTTTGTTTATCTTATTTCCAGGAAAATGGAATGTGTGTGTGTGTGTGTGTGTGTGAAAATTTGACACTGCACTTTCTTCGAAATTTCTTCTTTTACAGAAACCTAAGTGGATATGAATTAATGATACTGCTTTTCAATATATCTTTTATACTTTGAAAATATACAGCAGTTAGTAGTGTTAAAGGGTTTTTTTTCCGTTAAAAAAATATTAAAGTGTTTGCTCTTTAGCCTCTATATAGAAAGAAGATTTATTTTATTACTTTTATTATTGTTTGGTATTTTAAAGAAATGCAACTGAAGCTTATAACTTTGTTTTTTGTTTTTATTTTATTATTATTTTTTTAAGCTATTTCAAATCTACACTGTTTTTTCTCATTTGAATTCAGTAAAATGATTGCTGATTTGAAAAAAGAAATGTCACATAGAAGTGATGATCATTTTGCAATAAAGACTGACAGACCTAAGATGTCGGTGTTCACATGCTACACACATTTATTTGTCATGACTGTTTTTTTTTAAGTTGCTTGCTTTTGTTTGTTGCATGCTTTGCAAAAGTCTGTGTATTATTATTATTATAAAAGTCAGTGTGTGTGACCATGTCTGTGATGGATCCTATGAGTGTAAATATGTTCAATGTGTATGAAAAACAACAACCAAAAAGAAGAAAAAAAACTGCCATCACAATGAAAATACTTATTCCTTGAGAAAAACAAACAAACTTTGTGCTTATACATTGGGGCTACACAGGCTATTCCAAGAAGCCCGAACTCTCAACGCGAATATTGAAATTGTAAACCTGCTGCCTGAGAGTGCGAAGTATTGGGTGTGGGGATGATGATGTGGTGAAGAGTACTGTGTATGGTGCGTGTTGTGCTGCTATAAAGATGCTGCTTGATTTTGCTTGATGTGAAAAAACAAAATGACTGAACCATTTACCTGGCTACTTCTGGTTGGGCTTGGTCTGTGTACTTGTACGGAAAAAAAAGTAAAATAAAAGCTTGACGTTTAATTAAAGGATGTGGTGACTTTTTATTTGAGAGAGAGATATGTGTGTGGGTGTGTGTGTATGTGTGTGTGAGATAACACAGCTGGTTCTCTGTACACCTGACTGGCTGTACAAGTAGAATCCTTTTGTCCAGTGAGCATGGTCTTCATTTTAGGTCTCTTCACTCAACAGTGATATCTAAATACAAGGGTGTGTTCATGCAGGAATGATCCCCATGTTATTTTTTCAATGTTGATGACAAGGTGGAGAACTACCTTTACTTCCTGCTCTTTCAGAGCAGTTGCAGACAGGAAAGAAAGTGAAAAAACAATAATGGATAGGCGCTGCGCTTGTGACGACACGCTCTCCCTGGGGAAGGGGGGCAGCCTGAATTTCACGCAGAGAAACCTGCTGTGACATAGAGTGATGTAAAATAAAATAAACATTACAATGTCAATCTCCCAAAATTAATTCAGTTTTCGTGAATACTAGTAATTCCTCAGCAGCTAAGTTTCAAACAACTTTTTGACGTGTCACTCAATTCCCATATATCTGTGTTTTTCAACAACCAGCCTGCTGAAGTGTATTAAAAAGAAGGCATATCCAAATAATGAAATTAAAACAAAGACAAAGTCGCATCATGCATCCTTCATTTAATACAAACGTACAACCAGAGCAATACACTTCATACAACCATATTGTTTAGAGCATACATACACAAGGCAACTGCTAGTACCCATTAGGCATTCCAGAGTCAATAAATATAGATATGAGTACACCTGTCACTCTTTATGATTATTTGAATTAACACTTTTTCCAGTACCACAACCCGACGAAAACTTTCTGCAGCTGAAATGAATTAATTCTAAAGAGACATTTTCCAACATTCTTTTTTTCCATTGTATGTAAAACCATGGATACATTTGTAAATTTATTAGTGACGATTACAGACTTGATTATTAATTTTGTTTTTTTTAAATACAAGGTTCAATACAGAACAAATCTATATTATTTTGACATTGTGAGGAGTATTTAGGTCTAAGTCAGTTTACAAAAGAGATTTTTTTTAAAGTTTTGAAAATCTAAGATGTTAGAGACTATCTCTGCAATTTTATTTGCTTTTTAAAATCAAAACATACATTTTGAGAGAAACAAAAAAGAAGTTCCTTTGAAACAATCTGGCATCTAATATGATTGACAAATCACATTTCTGTTTTAAAATAAACAAATGAAAACAATTCCCTATGGACGAGTATTCATATGCAAACTTGCTTGTCAACTGCATAGGCCTAGTTTGTTTTTTTAAAAAGGAAGAAAAACCTTACTCACCAAAAATGATTTTCTCACAAGCACATGAAAAAATTATTTTCCTTATTCAGTATACACACACGCCTCTGTAAGACGTTCTTAGCCTGCTGTCTTGAAGTGAAAGGGATTTTTTCAGTCAGAAAAAAAATACACTGTATGCGACTCCATAGACAGAGTGGTTGACAGATATTTTTCTCCAAGAATTCAGCTACAAATTGAATTAAACATATAATATATATATATATATATATATATATATATATAATATATATATATATATATATATATATATATATATATAAAACAAAACAAAAAAAACCTAACAGAGACTGAAAATAAATAATTCTGTTGCTTCTTCTCTCCCATCTTTCCTCAGTTCCCTCCCTTTATCACCAACACTCAGAATTAAAGATACAAAGTATTTCAATAATTTTCTTACAGTGAAGCCTAAATCAAACAATACTTGAATCTGTTCAGCAACCCTTGACAAACAAGCTGTTTTACTGATGACAGCAGGACAAAGGAAAAACACTTAATAGTTTTTCTCTCTTTTCCTTCATACAAAAAGTAATTGTTTTCTTTCTTCCTGTATTTCTACAAACCAAAATCAATGTAAATTCCAAGGCAGTTGTAGAACTGAACCTAACTTGTAAGGCTGTTTCTGTTCTAAAAAAACAAAACAAAGAACAGACAAGAAATGTATCATTCTTAAGCTTTCCCCCCCTAGGAAAGTCTGTGACAATCACTGAAGTTAATCTATGATTTTACCAGATCGTTGACATGAAGATGATACAACAATCATTGTTAGTCCCCCCCCAGAGAAAGTCTGTAACAATCACTGAAGTTACCATACCATACCATATTGCTTATAATCACTGAAGTTAAGTTAATCTATGGTTTTACCAGATCACTGACAAGACAATGATACAACAATCATTGTTTGCCTCCCCCCCCCAGGAAAAGTCTGTCACAATCACTAAAGTTACCATACCATACCATATTGTTTATACTCACTAAAGTTACTGTACCGTTTTACCAGATCACAGACATGAAGATGATACAACAACAGCTGCTACTGAAGAATGTACATGGGTTCATAATGATAAATGTCCTTCTTTCGATGTTGTTCTGGCCGAGAAAGGTGAAGGTCGGCCAAAGGTCACCGTGAACTCTGAAGGTCTTCCAAGAGAAGGGCACTCTTGCTGAGGGATTCTGTGGGGTGACCGTTGATGCTTCTGGTGGATCAGAGAAACAGGAGGGGGTGTGGTTTAGGTGAGGATTTTTTGTTTTTTTTCATTTGGTTGGAGTTTTTGTTTGGTTTGGTTTTTTTGGTTTGTTTGTTAACACAATGCTTGAAAATAAGTACACACAAATGAGGTTTTTTGTTTGTTTTTTCATTATATATATATATATATATATATATATATATATATATATATATATATATATATATATATATATATATATATATATAAAATTATATAATAGAAGACAATTGGACGCATAATTTTCTGTTTAAGTACACATGGGTTTAGGTACATCTGTGCACACAACACATGGGACCTCAGTTTATTGTCTCATCCAAAAGACTAGCACCCAGACCACCACTCATGATCTACTGGATGGGGGGGGGGGGGGAAGTTTCGGGCCCAAGTGAGGTTAAAACCCTCACACACTTCCAACCCAGACTTATTGCTTTCCAGGCAGGTGCGATACCTCTAGACCACCAATCCACCTATTGTCTTATACATTAACTGTGTATCATACAGCCACAAAGCACAGCTGTCAAATTTCTCAACTTTCAGCTCCTCTCAGCTGCTATCCTTTCCATCCCAGCTAGAGCTAATTATAGCAGAAACTGACAACACTTGGACTTTGTAAAAGGAAGGGAGTGCTGATCTTAGCACTGGGCCCTGGACTGAGTTATGCTGGATTTGCATGCTGTGAAAGTACACTTTAACAACAGATTCTTTTCTTTTTTAAATTATTATTTTTTTGGGGGGAGGGGGGGGGGGGGCAGATTCTTTATTTGATATTATTGTGAGCATGACCAGAAAAAGAGACTGACACAAAATGAACACACACCACAACAAAAAAGAAAAAAGGGGAACTGACTTTTCTCTCTGGCTGCGGGAGAGTTCCAGCATCAAGCTCTGACGTTCACTGGCCAACTGTCGCTCCTTCATGTGATGACGGGACATCTGTCAATCACCACAGATTGTTATTATTGTTGTTGTTGTTGTTGTTGTTGTTGTTAGTAGTAGTAGTGGTAGTAGCAGTAGTATTGGTATCATCATCATTATCATTATTAATTCATTAATATTATTATATCATTATTATGATTATTACATCATCATCACCATCATTATCAATTTATTATTAAATGGTAAAGGTGTCCCATAACACAGCTGGTCGTAGGGAGCGAGGCATTAGAGACCTCAGCTTCTCTAGGGGCCAGCATAGTGAGGGCAGCGCCCATCTCCTCTCCCCGCTGCTTTACCTTCCCTGACCCTAAAGAGGGCAGATACCCATTGACAGCTGGGTGAACTGGGGGGACTGTACTGAAGCCAAGGCACGCAAATGGTCACCCATCCAACTGGTAACCACGCTCGACACTGCTTAACTTGACTGGGGGAAAGTGCGCTCTGACCACTTAGCTATCCCGCCCCTATCATTTAAATTTTTTTTCATTATTTACCTTTTATTTATCATTATTTATTCTTTTATTTTGAGGATAATGGAATAAGCACTCATGTGCATTTTTTACATCCAGTACCCGTGTGTATGCAGTTTTGATGTTCCCACTGGCACACAATGGCCTACTCTTCCAAAAAGCGGAACAGGTATGTGCACAAGATGTTTCTATTAAAAAATACCCTAACCCCTCTAAGTGTGAAACTTAGATGTGGAAAGAAATTTTTTTTTTTTTTAAGCCAAATTATGAAGTGACATTTTTGAATGATTAAAATTCTTAGAAGTGAATGACATTTTTGAACGATTTAAATTCTTTGAAGTGAATGACATTTTCAAATGATTTCAATTCTTTATAAGTGATTTGGGGGGGTGGGGGGTGGGGGATAGCTCAGTGGTCAGAGCACTTGCTTTCCCAAAGTCAAGTTAAGCAGCGTCAAGCCTGGTTACCAGTTGGATGGGTGACCGTTTGCACGCCTTGGCTTCAGTACAGTCCCCCCAGTTCACCCAGCTGTAAATGGGTATCTGCCCTCTTTAGGTTCAGGGAAGGTAAAGCAACAAGGGAGAGGAGATGGGCACCGCCCTCAATATGCTAGCCCCTACAGTAGGTGAGGTCTCTGATGCTTTGCTCCCCTACGACCACATAGGTTATGGGACACCTATACCTTTTCCTTTTCCCCACTTTGTCTCCCTCCTTTTACTGTTCCCAGTAGGACTGTCTTGGCCAATCCAGATGTTGGTGTGGCGTGTATGGTTATTTACAGAAAAACGAAAGACTAGCACACTGACCTGTTGGCAACATCAGCAGCCCGGTTCTCTGCTTTGTGCAGGCGTGCCTCCATGCGTTTGATGTTGCGAGTGTAATCTGCCATCACCCTCTCCGCCTGATACAACCACACCATTTTTATTCTTCGTTATTCATTTTATTTATTGTTTTATTTATTTATTCTTTAATTTTGAGGATAATTGGAATAAGCATTTGAGTACATTTTTGCTTTTTTACATCCAGTCCCTGTGTGCATACAGTTTTGTCAACTATGACATCTGTTCCCGCTGGCACACTACGGCCTACTCAGGATTTAACATGTGAGCAAGATGTTCTGCGCGCATTTGCACATGGGGGCCTCAGTTTATAGTCTCATCTGAATTTTGACCCTTAGGCATGATTTTCACGTGTTCGCATATACTTCTATCAGTACAGTGAAGACAGACTGACCCAAGAGAACAGGTGTGGGGCAGAGGGTTCACTCACTTCCACAGTTAAGGGTAGACACGGGTCCAAAAGTGCCCCAAATCATGTTTTTTTAGAATAAAAAATCGCTGGATACATTTATGAAGATCTCCCTGTGTGAATTTAAACAATTCAGGTTGTAAAAAATGTCTGTAGAAACGGGTTACTTCAACTTGTTATAGATAAAAAGGTTTAGGAGTTTGAAACATTCAGTTTTAGTGACCATATTGGATTGTTTCCATGGCAACAATGCAGAAAACTGAGTAATTCTTTGGTTTTTATGCTTTACAAGTGATGCCCTTTCAATATAATTATGGCATAACTTTTAACATGGGCTTGTGAACAAAATTTCATCAGTTTTGACCCCCATGTCCCACCTTAAAAATTAAAAAAAAAACCCACACACAAAAAACCCACTCACGTCGACAGTTTTGGTCTGGCTCTCCTTCAGCAGAGTGGTCAGCTGGTCGTTGCGACGCCTCAGGCCCGTCATCTCCTCGCGCATCTCCTCCATCTTCCCCTCAAACTTGTGCGTGATGGTCTGGCACTCTTCCTTCCACCTGCCGCCATCCCATGATGCAAGTGTTTATGTATTGATTTATTTCATTTGTGACACACTACCACAAAAGGTACATTAACCCTCTAAGTCCCGAACTGGGATTTGCCGGGATTGAATAATTGCCCCCCTTGAATCCCGAACTGGGATTTGCCGGGATTTACACTCAGTAGATTTCCATCACACCATCATTACTTGCTACCACATGTCAAAGCTCTATCAGGCTAGAAGGAGAAAACCTGCTGAGAGTCTGGAAGTAATTATAGCTGCTGGTATGTACTTAGGAGGAAAAGGCCAGCCAGCATGTGTGCCTGACCTGATTTCATGATGGAATGTGAAATCTAGGGGCAGTTAGAGTATCCGAATGCAAGAGGGTTAAGTTGCAGGGAGAGTTTTCGCCTATGGGCTGGAAAAGGCTGCTATATCTATTTTTAGTGATTTTCATGTTTTTGCAGTTTTGGTTTCTTCAAACATCTAAAAATCATATTCCAAAGTATCAGAGCCCAATTCAGCTTATACAGCTTAAAAGTCCTGTTGCTAAGATCTTTTGATCAAAGACACAAGTACTCAGTTAAAAAAACTTCTAAACCCAAATTTCTCAAAATGGCCACCTCACCACTTTGTGAATTTAAACTACTGTAACTTTGCTTTTAGTCAAGCTACAGCAAAAACAAGTACGTTATTGTAAAGCTTAATGATTGAACTTCCTCACTGTATCAAAATCTGAAAAATGATAAAAAGGAACTTAATGTACCTTTTGTGAAAGTGCATCACATTTATTCAATCTTTTGTTTAAGCAGGCAGCTGTTGAATGTTGCAGGGTATGTTCATTCTATATTACAAGTTGTTATGAAAAATTCCATTAGTCTTATGGAAATCTCAATTGTCATAAAATCTCAAAAGACTTAAAGTCTTCCCAAAGCTGGAATGCAGTTACCTAAATGGTGGGGAAAAGTGGTTGCATATGCAAAAAATCTCACTATTGGTAAACGTTGAAGCTCTTGCCAAGGAACACCCCCCCCCAACACCCCTCCCTCCAAACACCCCCTCCCCCCCCCCCAACAACATCCCCCCCTCAAAAAAAGCCCCCACCTTTTTTAGGCCACAGCCACAACTAACTCTTTCTGGTTTCCTTCATTCCAGCACATGAGATGATCACAACAGTCAGTATTCCCCCACTTCCAGCTCCTCTCAGCTGCTAATTATCCCATCCCAGCCCAGCCCAGATGGAGCCAGGTAGTACTATTCATAGCAGGAGCTGACCACACTTGGACTGGGCAAAAGGAAGAAGTGTGTTAAATTTAGCACTCCTGACTAGGCCTTACTGCCATCGTGTGCTGGTGGGAACAGATGACAAGATTGACAAAACTGCATACACACGGGGACTGGATGTAAAAAAATCACCTGCGTGCTTATTCCATTATCCTTGATATAAAAGAATAAAGATAAAATTAAAAAAAAAAAATACTGAGTGATGCTGGATTTGTGCTGCACTGTGCTGCATGACGCATGACACTACCTGGCACTCATGCGCTGCTGTGCCCCGAGCAGTTTGCGTAGCTCCCCCACACTGCTGCGTCGAGCGTCCTCTGTGGACTGCAGCTGCACCTCAAACCCTCGTGTCTTTGTCTGCTGCTCCTGCTCGATCAGCGCCAACTGCCGGGAAAACACACAGTCATCGTCATTATTGTCAATGACACAATCATCATCGTGGTCAATGACACAATCATCATCATGGTCACAGCCAAGTCAATGACACAATCATCATGATGGTCAATGACACAATCATCATCATGGTCAATGACACAATCATCATCATGGTCACAGCCAAGTCAATGACACAATCATCATCATGGTCACAGCCAAGTCAATGACACAATCATCATCATGGTCACAATCAATGACACAATCATTGCCGTGGGCACTGTCAAGTCAATGACACAATCATCATAGTCACAGTCAAGTCAATGACGCAATCATCATCAGGGTCACAGTCAATGACACAATCATCATCATGGTCACAGGTCAATGACACAATCATCATCATGGTCACAGTCAATGACACAATCATCATGGTCACAGGTCAATGACACAATCATCATCATGGTCACAGTCAATGACACAATCATCATCATGGTCACAGGTCAATGACACAATCATCATCATGGTCACAGTCAATGACACAATCATCATCATGGTCACAGGTCAATGACACAATCATCATTATGGTCACAGGTCAATGACACAATCATCATCATGGTCACAGGTCAATGACACAATCATCATCATGGTCACAGGTCAATGACACAATCATCATCATGGTCACAGTCAATGACACAATCATCATCATGGTCACAGGTCAATGACACAATCATCATTATGGTCACAGGTCAATGACACAATCATCATCATGGTCACAGGTCAATGACACAATCATCATCATGGTCACAGGTCAATGACACAATCATCATCATGGTCACAGGTCAATGACACAATCATCATCATGGTCACAGGTCAATGACACAATCATCATCATGGTCACAGGTCAATGACACAATCATCATCATGGTCACAGTCAAGTCAAAGGGGACGGGATAGCCTAGTGATAAGAACAATGTGCTCGCAATTTGACAACCCGGGTTCGATTCCCGTTCAAGGGGATTTTTCCCTGGACTTAACATCAGTACTGACTCCACTCTTCCCAAGAGTCCTTCAGAGGAGACTATAAACCAAGGCCCTGTGTGCATCTTGCGCGCATGTTAAATCCTGCTCCGCTTTTCGTAAGAGTAGGCCATTGTGTGCCGGTGGGAACAGATGACAAGATTTACAAAAACTGCATACCCACGGGGACTGGATGTAAAAAACACACATGAGTGCTTATTCCCTTATCCTCGATATAAAAGAATAAATAAACAAATAAATAAAATGATGACACTTCAGCATTCCATCCCTTGATCACCTCACACCAATCTTTGCCTACAAACCCCTCCCAAAAAACCCCAACCCACTTCCCAGTGGGCAACAGAAATACACACTTAAATTTCACACACACACACACACACACACACACACACACACACACACACACACACACACACACAACACACAACACACACACACATACACACCCACAAACCCACATGCACACACACACAAACACACACACACACATGCACACACGCACGCACACAGGCAGGCAGGCAGGCAGGCAGGCAGGCAGGCAGGCAGACAGACAGACAGACAGACGCACGCACGCACACACACCCCCCCCCTCCCCATCCCCCCCGCCCCCACCCACCTCCTTGAGGAATTTCCTGTGGACAGATTCCTTCTCCTGCTCGGCCTGTTGGAGTTTTTTGGTGAGGGTGTTGATGGAGTCCACATTGTGCAGACGATCGTCGTTGGCGTTGTCGTATTCCTGTTGCACCACTGCAAACCGCTCCTGCAGCGTCTGCAGCTTCACGTCGTACGATTCTTTCATCTGCTGCGACCTTCACACAACGACACAGCAGGTGTTTAAAAATTTTTTTTTTTTTAATTATAATTAGAAGTCAATGTTTTAAATGACATCAGCGCAGACTCCACTCTCCTCAAAAGTCCTTCAGATGATACAATGATAAAAAAAAATCTTCCATGAAATCACTTTGACAAAGATAAAAATGGGTGTGATGATAGCAGTAAAAATATTTTTTAAATTGTTAAATTCAATCAGACTGCTGTTTAGAGATTTTTTAAACATTCTTCCCAGTAAAAAAAGGTGGCAGGATGGTTAAGATGTTCACCTGCCAAACATGTAAACTGTGAGGTTCTGGGTTCTATTCCTGGCATTGTCCTTTCTTTCCAGTTTGATGAGAAAATCAACCAAAATGTCAAAGTCCTTCGGATGAGACCATAAACTAAGACCTCATGTGTGAATGCAAGCACAACATCTTATGCACAAGTTAAAAACCTGTTCTGCCTTTCCTAAGAGTAGGCCACTTTGTAACAGTAAGAACAGATGATAAAAATATTTTACAATCCATGCACACAGGTGTTCTGACTAGGCACTGTCCCTGAAGTCAAAATGTGGCTACCTAAATGGGGGTGGGGGGAATAGCTGCACATGCAAGAAATTTAACCATTGGTGGACCTCAGAACTCTAGCTGAGGAACAAAAGAAAACAAAAAACCCCACCAAAAAAAACCACAAAAAAAGAGCAGGGTCAAGAAGTCTGCTGACTCCAGCCCTCTCTCCCTCCCACTTCGCTCCCTCCCTTCCCCCACTCACTCACTCAGTCACTCACTCACCCACTCACTCACCTCCCTCCCTACCTCACCCCTTCAAACCCTCACTCCCTCCTCCGCCCACCCACTCACTCTCTCACCCCCCCTCTCTCTCCCACTCACTCGTCCTTCTCTTTCTCCAGGGCCTGTGTCAGTGTCTCCACTCTCAGCAGCAGTTCATCACGACTTCTCTCCGCCTCTGACACACGGCGACTCAGCTCCTCCACAGTCTCTTTGGTCCTGTTCCCCTCCAGGCGACCCTCGCGGTTTGTCTGAACACAGCACACACACACACACAGAGGCACAGTCAGTCAGTCAGTCAGTCAGCCAGCCAGCCAGCCAGCCAGCCAGCCAGCCAGCCAGCCAGCCAGCCAGCCTGCCTGCCTGCCTGCCTGCCTGCCTGCCTGCCTATCTAATCTAATCTAATCTAATCTAATCTAATCTAATCTATCTATCTATCTATCTATCTATCTATCTATCTATCTATCTATCTATCTATCTATCTATCTATCTATCTATCTATCTATCTATCTATCTATCTATATCTATCTATCCCTTAGTCTGGCAACTGTGGGGGGCACCCCTGAAGACTTGACTGACAACCAGTTCCCTCCATTCCTCTCTCTGTTCTGACGTTCTCAGGGTTTTGTTGAGTTCTAGGCACAGGCACATTGCTCGCCCTAAATCCAGCGTGACTCTAGTCAAGGGTCCAGCCACCCCCCTGGTGCTAAAATTAGTGCGCCCCTTTTCTTTTACTTAAAAAAATTTTTTGGGGACATTTTTTATTTTATTCTTTTACATTGAGGATAATGGAATTAGCACTTGTGTGCTTTTTTATATCCAGTCCCCGTGTGTATGCAGTTTTGTAAATTTTGTCATCTGTTCCCACCAGCACATGATGGCCTACTCTTACGAAAAGCGGAACAGGATTTACCATATGTGCAAGATGTACTGTGTGCGTGCTAGAATTAGTGTGCCCCTTTCCTTTTTACTGAGTCTGAGTGTGGTC
>CM060326.1:8323484-8333484 GCA_030674155.1 Stramonita haemastoma | reverse complement strand
ACTCTGAACAGTTTTATTGTAGAAGGCCACCGGACCCATTACAGTTTCACACATTCACTACCCCCCCTGCTCACATTAATTTTGTTCTCAATCCTTTCCAAGAATGCACACCTCTGAAAACACTTCAAGCACAACGATTACAACATTCACTCGTGGCATTAGCATGATACTCGTGGTATTAGTTTCTTGGTGGCAGAGACACAGAGAGCAGGAGGGAACAGAGGAGCTAGGGTGACTGACCGTTGTCTGAGGTCCTCCATGATGCGTTGCACCTCCCCCATCCTGCTGTCTGCCACCCCCTCCTTGAAAATCACCTCCGCCCTCTCCTCGTCCTGACACACACACACACAATGTGCACACCATCAACACAATGACAACAACACAGGGACAGGATAGCCTAGTGGTCAGAACATTGTGCTTGCAATTTAACGACCCGGGTTCGATTCCCATTTTTCTCCTGGAGTTAACATCAGTGCCGACTCCACCCTCCCCAAAGTCCTTCAGATGAGAGTATAAACCGAGGCCCCATGTGCGTACGCACGCAGAACATCTTGCGCACATGTTAAACCCTGTTCCACTTTTCATAGGAGTAGGCCATTGTGTGCCGGTGGGAACAGATGACATTTACAAAACTGCATACAAACGGGGACTGGATGTAAAAAAAGCACATGAGTACTTATTCCATTATCCTCGATATAAAAGATTAAATTTTTTTTTAACAAAACCAATGATACACACAGTTAATGATCAACGGCTAATAATACACAGCTAATAATCCACAGCTAATGATCAACAGTTGATAATCAACCGCCAATATTCAGCAGCTAATAATACACAGCTAATAATCAACAGAACAAAGCCATACCAAACATTAAGCCTGTTTAGAAAAAAAGAAAAAAGAAAAAAAGAGAGAAATATTTTGGACACGCTAGCAAACATTAGAGCTGCATTGTCATGAAGACTTCAACCCAGGACAAAAGACCAGACAAGAAAGAGGACTGACTTCCTGCAGGTGTTTGTATAAATATTTTCAACCTTTTTGAATACTACGCTAATGGAATGAATGAGTGTGCATGTGTGTGTGTGTGTGCACCTGTGTGTGTGTGTGCCTATATGAGTGTGGGTGCCTGTGTGCATGTTTGTATCATTCATCAATTTTCAGTCAAAACAAAACTACTGGCAACAGGCAATCACCTTCCCCAACCGCCACTAGGGGACCTCCCCATTCTTCCCCCCACCCCCACTCTCTCCCCCACGATCCCCTCCCTCTACCCCCCCTCTCCCCCTACCCCCCCTCTCTCTCTCTCTCCCTCCCCCCTCCTCCCCCTACAACCCTACCTCCTCCCCCTACACTCCCCCCTCCCCAAACCCCCTTCTCTCTGCCCCCTCTCTCCCCTCCCCCCTCTCCCCCTAACCCCCTCTCTCCCCTTCCCCTCCCTCCTCCCCCTACCCCTCTTCTCTCCCCCCCACCCCCCTCTCTCCCCTTCCCCTCCCTCCTCCCCCACCCCCCTTCTCTCCTCCCACCCCCCTCTCTCCTCCCTCCCTCCCCTCCTCCCCCTACACTCCCCCCTCCCCTAACCCCCTTCTCTCTGCCCCCTCTATCCCCTCCCTCCCTCTCCCTGCCCCCCTCTCCCCTTCCCCTCCCCTCCTCCCCCTACCCCCCCCTCCCTCTCCTCCCACCCCCCACTCCCTCCTCCCCCTCTTCTCTCCCCCCCCCACCCTCTCCCTCCCTCCACCCCCCCTCTCCCTCCCTCCACCCCCCCTCCCACCCCTCTCCCCCCCTCACCCCCCCTCCCACCCCCCTCTCTCCCCCTCCCACCCCCCTCCTCTCCCCCACCCCCCATCTCCCCCCCCTTCCCCCTCCACCCCCCCACCCTTCCCCTCCCTCCCCCTGCCCCCCCCCCTCCGTCCCCGCCCCCCCACCATCTCCCCCCCTCACCATCCCCCCCCTCACCATCCCCCCCCTCACCATCCCCCCCCCTCACCATCCCCCCCCTCACCATCCTCCCCCCCCTCACCATCCCCCCCTCTCCCTGCCCCCCCCTCCGTCCCCGCCCCCCCCCCTCCGTCCCCCCACCCCCCCACCCTTCCCCCCTCCCCCCCTCTCACCATCCCCCCCCTCCCCCTGCCCCCCCCTCCGTCCCCCCACCCCACCCCCCACCCCCCTCTCTCCCACCCTTCCCCCCTCTCTCCCCCCCTCCCCCCCCCTCTCTCCCACCCCCCCCCCCCTCTCTCCCCCCTCTCTCCCCCCTCCCTCTGTTCTCTCTCCCCCCCTCCTCCCCCCCTACCCCCCACCCCCGCCCCAAACCCTCTCCCCCCCCCACCCTTTCTCCCTACCCCCCTTGGGCCCTACCCCTCCCCTCCTCCTCCCTCTCCCTACCCCACCCCCTCCCTAGCAGAACATGGGAAGATAGACAACACATCACTCCAAAGTTCGGAGCATTAGAAGTTAGGGGCAGATCCCCCTACAGATCTGCAGTTCCTAACTCACAGCTTAACTTTTTGCCTTCACATTTTTACAACTTCTCATTAAATCAATAAGTTCAAATTCCAAAGGTGTCTTTTACTATATCTTCACAAAATGAAAAACACCTATGTCTACAATCATTTACTTTCGCCCTGTATTTCTTTCACACAGGTCAACAGTAAGTCTACAATTTCATATAAAAACTACTGCTTCATTTCCATCGGATGAAACCTTTGATCTGGACTACAAAGCAACTGCAAACAATTAAAAGGGATGGAACTCTTTAAAAGGATATGTACCCTGTGAAGGGGAAGTAATATTGATATCAAGTAGCACACACACACACTTTCTGAATGATATAGAACACTATTTATCAAAAATTGCTTAACACTGCATATTCAACTGTCATCTCATGGCAAAACGTTAACCAGTTATGTTAAACTTTCACTTTATGCCGATGATACCATTTTATTCTCCACGACAAAGAAGGGTTACAAGATGCATTAGACATTTTGGATACTTATTGTTCTCATCGGAAACTTGTTGTAAATCTAGTGAAAGCCAAAATCATGACATTCGGCCTCAATACATCTCGTAATAATCATGTAAAATAACAGAAAAGCGTAGTAATTATGTAAAATAGCAGAAAAGCCCTTGAAGTTCTAACAGTTTTAAATATTTAGGAATCAACTTCAGTGGCAGTGGAAGTTTTGCAAAATGCAAGACAAATGCTTATGATAAAGCTACTTAAGTCATGTTTAATTGATAAGGACTGCGTGGCAAAAAGAACTACAGAACTACGTACACATAAAATTGTTGTATGTGTGCTATTGTATTGATGTGAAATTATGGGCATATGAAAATGCAATGCATGAAAAATACTTATGATAAAGGTGCTACAGTCATGTTTAGCTTGATAAGGACTGCACAGCAAATAGAACTACATACACATGTGGCAATTGATTTATTCCATAAAATTGTTGTGCTTGTTTTGTTGTATGGATGTCAAATTTGGGGATATGAAAATATAGCAATAATTTCATAAGTTGCAGTCAAAGGTTTTAAAATATAGTTTTCCTTTAACCCTCTTGCATTCAGATTCTCTGCACACAAACTGCCCCTAGATTTCGCATTCCATCACGAAATCAGGTCAGGCACACATGCTTGCTAGCCTTTCCTCCTTTTAAGTACATACCAGCAGCTACAATTACTTCCAGATTCTCAGCAGGGCTTCTAATTCTAGCCTGATAGAGCTTTGACATGTGGTAGCAATTAGTGATGGTCACAGCCTGATGGAAATCTATTGTGTGTAAATCCCAGCAAATCAGGATTCAGAGCCCTGGGGCAATTATTCAATCCCCGAAAATCTGGGTTCAGACTAAGAGGGTTAGTAATATGGAGAAACTGGCAGATATCCCTTGTCGAGTTTGGTCTCTGTTGGAATGGTGCATTTCTGGATGCAGCTACTCCACTTCCAGTATGAAAAGCTGCCATCAAGTGTTTACCAGATGATGGTAGATTTACTTGACAAATACTTGATTCAATCAGCATGGCTAAATATGATTAAAAAATATCTGAGTACAAAGCGGATTTGACTTTGTGGGAGAGACAGTTATGTTCAAGTATTAATTTTCTTCAAGATTTTAAAAGTTCACATATCAAAGCTAAAAATTCATATACCAAAGCCTTCTTAATAGAAAATTTTGTTAATGAATGGAGAAGTGAGCCGTGGGATAATAGAAGACGCCTTTATTATAGAAATTTGAAGATCAATTTTGGTAAGGAAAAATATTTAACTTGTCTACCAGATATATATGTTTACGCTTTCATTAAAAAAAAATTCGTTGTAGTTTTCACAAGCTTCCAATTGAGGATGGACATTTCCATAACATACCACAGGAATAAAGAATGTGTTCAAAATACAATATACACGTTTTAGGGGATGAATTTTATTTTATGATGGATTGTCCCCACTTTATAAATCTACAAAATATTAATCCTCAGCATTTTCTTCAACCCTTGTCCAGTTATATAAATTTTGAAGGCTGATGAAATGTAAATCCTGAAAAGTTCTGTCTCTCAAAATTCATAAGATGTGCAGGTATTTCTTGAAAATTCATTTGTTGTCATTCACATGTGTACATTGTGTATTTTAAAGAAATTGATATAGTTTGAAACATGTTTTGAGGTTTTAATGCTATTTGTTTGTCATTTTGTGATGAACTCATTTTGTGGTGACGCCATTGGAGGATGCGATTTCTGTCTTTTTTGCCTAGTGGTTATAAACATACACTTTGGTTTGTTTGAAATAAGAGACATATGATTCAGTTCTGTCTATTCAATAAGTTTATCAATATCTGCCTGCATATCACTCACAAGCTGGTTTGGACCACTGCTGTTACACTGAATTGATGTATCATCAACAAATATTTGATATAAACAATGAATATGCAGAGGTAGGTTGTTATTATAAGAGATAGAAAAAAGTAGTGGTCCTAGTATTGATCCTTGTGGTAATCCATATTTCACGGGTAATATGGTGGATCTCCTAGGCCCAATTTCAACAAGCTGATGATGATTACTGAGAAATGGGTGTAAAATCTTAATGCTTGGTTGGAAATCTTACGCAGACCTGCCTACCCCAGCAAATGAAAAATAGTATTTGGACAGACCAAAAATAGTATTTTGATAGCAAAAATAGTATTCCCAATCTTTCTTGGTTTCAATGTATTCTAAACATTATTTATTTGACGGTTCCAAGCAGGCTTTGATTCATTGGCAGCACTATGCTTTCATTATATATATGAAATGTTTGTTTTCAGAAAACTTGGTATTTCAGAGAGAGAGAGAGAGAGAGAGAGAGAGAGAGAGAGAGAGAGAGAGAGAGAGAGAGAGAGAGAGAGAGAGATAGAGAGAGAGAGAGAGAGAGAGAGAGAGAGAAGAGAGAGAGGAGAGAACAGACAGACAGACAGACAGACAGACAGACAGACAGACAGACACAGAGTGAGATAGAGAGGGGAGAGAGAGAAGGGGGGAGGGAGGGAGAGAGGGAGAGAGAGCAAGTGTGTGTGTGTGTGGTGTGTGTTTGTGTGTGTGACTCTGTGTGTGTGTGTGTGTGTGTGTGAGAGAGAGAGAGAGGAGAGAGAGAGAGAGAGAGAGAGAGAGAGAGAGAGAGAGAGAGAGAGAGGAGAGAGAGAGAGAGAGAGAGAGAGAGAGAGAAGAGAGAGAGAGAGAGGAGAGAGAGAGGAGAGAGAGAGAGTCTGTGACAGAGAGAGGGAGGGAGAGAGAGAGAGAGAGAGAGAGAGAGAGAGAGAGAGAGAGAGAGAGAGAGAGAGAGAGACAGAGACAGAGACAGAGAGAGACAGAGAGAGAGAGAGGGGGGGGGGAATGAAGGGAGTGTGTACATGTGAGAGAGAGAGAGAAAGAGAGAGACAAGGCAAGGCAAGGCAAGGCAAGGCAAAATTCTTTTATTCGAGGATAATAGATAAGCACTCATGTGCTTTTTTACATCCAGTCCCCGCCCTTTTCAGGGAAAACATCAAGATAAAAAGAAAAAACAGTAAAACTTTATGCAGTACCAAACAACATAGAGAGAGAGAGAGAGAGAGAGAGAGAGGTGTGTGTGTGTGTGTGTGTGTGTGGTGTGTGTGTGTGTGTGTGTGTGTGTGTGTGGTGTGTGTGTGTGTGTGTGTGTGTGTGTGTGTGTGTGAGAGAGAGAGAGAGAGAGAGAGAGAGAGAGAGAGAGAGAGAGAGAGAGAGAGAGAGAGAACGATCTCGGGTAACGCAGACAAGGGAAGTAATCGCGGACAACGAAAGTAATAGGTATGGAAGAGTTACGTCCCTTGAACCCTTTGCAGTGGTTTCTTTTTTTCTTTTTCTTTTTTTCTGGTGGTTGTCAAAATCGTATTTTTATCAGAAAAATCGTATTTTCGTATTTAGGGTTACAAAAATCGAAAAAATACGATAAAATTGTACGGGTAGGCAGGTCTGCTTATGGAATTTAAATTTTTGAATGAAAAGAGAAAATTAAGCTATACTGCAGATGAACATTGCTCAACTGTATTTAGAGTTTTTGACACATTCTACGTGCTTGATAAAACATTTTTAGGCAATATTACCTCCCATTCAAAGAGTGAGATTCCTTTTTATTATTTGAAGTCGCTGAGAATTCCAGAGAAAAGTCTGCATGTAATGGAAATAAAGCATCAGTTCTTACGCAAAATTGTAGACTGCTGTTTTGCTATCTGAAACGAGGGTGTCTTGGACCAAAATGTTTAAAGAAAGCTTTTATTTTCAAATTATGAAGAGATATAGAAAAGGACACCTTTAAATTGTGGAATTGTTAGTGTAATATATATATGTTTTAAAACTTTGATGACTACCAAGTTAAGCTTTAAGTTAGGAACTGCAGATCTGTCTGGGGATCTGCCCCTAACTTCTAATGCTCCAAGCTTTGGAGTGATGTGTTGTCTATCTTCCCATGTTTGTGCAAGGGGGGGGGGGGGGAGAATAGAGGGAGGGAGGAAAGGGAGCAGAAAGACAAGTTGGGGGGGGGGGGCGGAGAGGGTAGTTAGGGGGGGGGGTGGGAGGGGTTAGTTGGGGGGGGGGGGGGAGAATAGAGGAGGGGGGGGGGCGGAGAGGGTAGTTGGGGGGGGGAGAGGGTAGTGGGGGAGGGGGGTAGGAGGAGGGGGGAGGAGGGGGGGAGGAGGGGGGTGGTAGTGGGGGGGTGGAGGATGAGAGGGGGGGTGGGGATGAGAGGGGGGGTGGAGAGGGGGAGGGGGGGTAGTGGGGGGGGTGGAGGATGGAGAGGGGGGGGAGGGGGTGGAGAGGGGGAGGGGGGTGGAGAGGGGGAGGGTGGAGAGGGTAGTGGGGGGTGGGGAGGGGGTAGGAGAGAGGAGGGGGAGGGGGGTAGGGGAGAGGGGAGGGAGGGAGGGGGGTAGTGGGGGGGGTGGAGGATGAGAGGGGGGGGGAGGGGGGTGGAGAGGGGGAGGGGGGTGGAGAGGGGGAGGGTGGAGAGGGTAGTGGGGGGTGGGGAGGGGAGGAGAGAGGGGGGAGGGGGGTAGGGGAGAGGGGGAGGGAGGGAGGGGGGGTAGTGGGTGGGGGGGTGGAGGATGAGAGGGGGGGGAGGGGGGGTGGGGAGAGGGGGAGGGGGGTGGAGAGGGGGAGGGTGGAGAGGGTGTAGTGGGGGGTGGGGAGGGGAGGAGAGAGGGGGGAGGGGGGTAGGGGAGAGGGGAGGGGGGAGAGGGTAGGGGGGAGGAGAGGGTAGGGAGGGGGGAGAAGAGGGTAGGGAGGGGGAGGGGGTAGTGGGGGGGGGTGGAGAGGGGTAGTGGGGGGGGGGTGGAGAGGGGTAAGTGGGGAGGGAGGAGAGGGGGAGGGAGGAGAGGGTAGTGGGGGGAGGGGGGGAGGGAGGAGAGGGTAGTGGGGGGGGGTAGTGGGGGGGGGGGTGGAGAGGGGCTAGTGGGGGGGGTGTGGGAGGGGGGGAGGGAGGAGAGGGGGGGAGGGAGGAGAGGGTAGTGGGGGGAGAGGGGGGAGGGAGGAGGAGGGGTAGGGGGGGGGGGGGGGGGGGGTAGTGGGGGAGAGGGGGTAGTGGGGGGTGGGGATGGAGAGGGGGAGGGAGGAGAGGGTGGGGGGGGAGGGGGATGGAGGGGGGGGGGGGATGGAGAGGGGGGGGATGGAGAGGGGGGGGGAGGAGAGGGGGGGGGAGGGAGGGGGGGGGGAGGAGAGGGGGGGGGAGGAGGAGGGGGGAGGGGGGGGTAGTGGGGGAGAGGGCGTAGTGGGGGGTGGGATGGAGAGGGGGAGGGAGGAGAGGGTGGGGGGGGAGGGGGGTAGTGGGGGGGAGGGGGTAGTGGGGGGGGGGGGATGGAGAGGGGGGGGGATGGAGAGGGGGGGGAGGGGGTAGTGGGGGGGAGGGGGTAGTGGGGGGGGGGGGATGGAGAGGGGGGGGGGGATGGAGAGGGGGGGGGGATGGAGAGGGGGGGGGAGGAGAGGGGGGGGGAGGAGAGGGGGGGGGGGGAGGGTAGTGGGGGGGGGGGGTAGTGGGGGGGGGTGGGGAGGGAGGGGAGGGAGGATGGGAGGGTAAATAATATATATTTATTAAATACAAGAACAAAAAGCAGGCCCCCTCTCTTCCCCTCCTCTTGTTTGTTGTTGTTTATTTGGTCAGATTTGTTGGCGACTTGCATCAAGATTTCAGAAACTGTAGCTGGCAGGATGTCTGCGTGGTTTTCAATGCTGTCTGCATCAGGATAGCTGTCTTGCAGAAACCAGTGACTTGATGTCATTGTGAATAATAGTTACTGCTGCTTTGGTAAGACACATCTGTTCATCTTTAGCACTGGATTCGCTTTTCTCTTGTTAAAACTTCTCAAAAATACAGTCTGCTATTTTTCTGAGTGAAATGATACAATTTTGTTATTGGAATGAGCAAACACAATTTCATCACCATAGTGTTTTAAGAGTTTAACTTTCATGTGTTGTGCACAGTATGCATCATTCTCTGTGTCCTTAAGTAAGTCCTTCATGAAACACGCTACATCATGCACTGTGACTTGGTCATCATCAAGTCTAAAAACTGAATTGTCTGCTTGAAGGTTTCAAGTCGCACACTTTGTTCAGGTCTACCAAGGCGCAGATTCTTGGCAACAGGCTGAGCATTCCTAAACATCTGGGGGATTCGCGCAGCATTTGGAAAGTTGGTATAACAGACAGCTTGTTATACTGTGTCACTGGCAATGCAGTCTTGAACAAATTCTAATTTCCCTTTTACATTTTTGGGCCGATAACTCTCCTCTAGACTCCTAGTGTTCCAATACTGATTGCTGAAACAGCATGGGTCCTAATAGGTATCAGTTTTCCAGTGGCACCATTTGAATATCTTTTTGATTTCTCAGCAGTTTTTTCCCCTTTTCCACAGAGCAAACATTTTTTTATTTTCAGTGCTTGACTGCAAATTTCTGCTTTTCCGAGAAGAGATTTGTCCTTAGGTCTCCTTAATTCTAGCATCAATAACTGTTTTATTGGGTGTACATGGCACGGCATTCCTTATGTACAGAGTTCCCACACACATGCCACTTTGTTGTCTTTTAAACAGACAATTACAATGGTTGATCCTATGCACCTTTCTGGGTCAATAGGGGGACGGGATAAGATTCAGAAACAATATTGACTTTGAATCATCCCATTTGTAGCTATATAATGGTCAGCAAAGAAAACTTAGGCCTAGGCTAATTCTGATTAATTCGCGGAGGGGTCTGACCTGAAACTGCGAGTGATGCAAAAATGAGGCTGCGCGTGTGACTAAAACTCCGGCGCGCTGGTGAAATCGACAGAAAGTAGTTCGACATAAAAAGTGTTTTTACGTAAAATCCCCCAACAAAACTTTTATCAAAACCAGTGGAATGTAATCAGGAAGTATTGATTTACTAGTTTGTGTAGTCAGACATTTTGAAGCAATTACTTTGCACCAAAAATAAAATTTTCTTGGACTATGTTTGTGCTCCTGATTTGATCTTTCGGTTAAAACTTGGAAATTCT
>CM060326.1:8303484-8315984 GCA_030674155.1 Stramonita haemastoma | reverse complement strand
GTGTAACAGTCCAAGGGAGGCAATGTAGGCAAAGCGTTACTAGTTGTGGAGTCTAAGCAAACAGATCTCTACTAGCTGCTGAAAGTGTCACTTGCATGCTGTGAAGGTGAGCAGAGTAGAACAATCGAGTAGGGAAAGGAAGACTGACTATGGTTGTAGAAAGAATAGAATTGTTGTAGACTGTAGATAGAATAAGCACTCCTGTGCTTTTTTTAATTATTTTTTTTACATACAGTCCCCATGTGTATGCAGGTTTATGGTACATGGGTATTTAAAATTTGAAGTAATAATAATAATAATAATACATGGAATTTATATAGCGCTAAATCTTGGAATGCAAACAAATCAAAGCGCTTGCATTAAATCAGTCACACGCATGCAACCATTCACAAATGAATTAACAAATCATATATTTACGCAAACACAAACAAACACACACAGTATGCGCAATATGATGTTGCTGTGTAAAAGAGTGATGGTGAAGCCAGCAGACAGGTAGTTAGTTACCTGCAGTGCCAGACGTAGCTGATGCTGCAGATTGGCTGCAGAGGGGGATGAGGCAGGGGACCCTGTTGAGGCGCTAGAACCCAGCCCTCCCCGCCTAGCTGTTGGTCCACCACCTCCTTCAGCTCCTGTCGTAATCTGCATGTGTGTACAAGCATCACAGACAACATTGTGTCACTTGATTTTTTTTCTAACACATATATGTATTTTATATTATATATACACAGACTATACAAATACATGTGTGCAAGTACAAACACACAATCACAGACACACACACACAGACACAGACAGACAGACAGACAGACAGACAGACAGACAGACAGACAGACAGACAGACAGACACACACACACACACACACACACACAACCACAAAACATACACACACAAAATAATAACTTTTCATTTAACAAACTGTACACAAAAATTTACCTTTCATTTTCTGACAGAATATCTTCTAGCTGTTGGCGAAAATCCAAAACCTGGGACTGAAAAATGAAAACATAAAATATTATAAGTGAGCAAAAAACCCCCTGGTCAAATCAACAAAGAAAATTTCAGAAAATGATGTAACACTATGGTCAATGACATTTTGCTTTCTTGATGCCACAGATTCCTCTGAATGAAATTCAGACTGCTTTACCTGGACTAGAGGTGGTGCTTTGTCATAGTATTGAATATGGTACTGCTCCTCTCTCTCTCTCTTTCTCTCTCTCTCTCTTTTTTTTGGTTTTTTTGGTAGCCTCTGCATGCATGCATTTGTTTGCCAGGTCCTAACGAAATGACTACTGCAGATTTTTCACTGGCAACTATGTTGTTACCATGAGTTCTTTTGTATGTCTGAGTGATACAAACACTATATTATAAGTAATAATGATGCAAAGTATTCACTATTTGTGAAGCACATTCCTCTGTAGAGATCTATGCTCTTTGGGCAATACCATCATAAAAACATACATGTATAAAAAAGCAAACAAGCAAACACATACACACGCATGCACGCACGCACACATGCATACACACACACACTCGCTTGGACACATGAATACACACACACACACACACACACACACACACACACACACACACACACACACACACACACACACACACACACACACACACACACACACATGTAAAGCGTTTTTAATTTTGCTTGTAAGCTTTGAGAGGAGTGATTCTGAATGCAGTATCTGACCTTGCAGCTGTTGTTCTCTGTCTCCAACTGTTGCAGAATGGCATCGTACTCTTGCATCAGTGGTGACAAATACCTGTCACACAATACACCAATTTCACTGATTCAAACAGTCTTCTCCTGCTTAAAATGTCTTTTAAGCCTTTTTCATGGTCCACATATGTTCATACTCAGTAGACAGTGCCCAGCCATGGATACATAACACACTTCATCTTCACCCTGTCCCATAGTCCTGCGGACCGTGGGAGCATGAATGAAGATTTTACAAACTAATAACACACTAGGAATTTTTTAATTCACAGCCTGTCAAAACAGTTTAACTGTTGCAAACAGAAGGCTGACAGTGGTCATGATATACCTTAGAGGCATTGATGAAGCCATTATGGATCACTTAGCAGAGAATATTCTTCTTCTTTGTTGCCGAACGCTCAGATTCCAGAGGCCCTGACAAATGGTATGGTGTATGCTGAGGGCCCTCTAGTGGTCCAAAGAGCTTGTCCCACATTGACAGATCGGTAGGCCAGATATCAGTCAGCCAAGAATTTTATTGAGGTACTAATGAATAGGTTGATGTCAAATGTAGGTAAATGATGAATTTGTATAGATAAAAAATCACATAACTAAAATATTTTCAAGATGCATACCATGATAACTGATATTCAATTAAACATAATAAATCAGTAAAAAGTCAAGTATAAACATGAAACATAATTGCTTGGAGACATATTATCACATTCAACAATCAAATATTGAGGCTGGTTGATGTTGTTTTCTAACTCATAATCCATCCAATAAACTATGAGATTACCACAGGATCACCCCCATAACTGAACATAGCAAACATCACTGATGCTAGCCACTGAATAAGTGAATTATCCTATTTGCACTCTCTCAATCCTGAACCTTTCAACCTATTCAAGACCAGCATAAATCCACCCACAGGTAGTAAAAAGTATTATGGTGTCCAATAATACAAATTTATTAAAATCTCACCATTGGAGAATCTTGAAGCGCTAGCCATGGAGCAAAAAAAAAAGAACAAAACAAAACAAAATAACCCCCCTCTTCCCCCCCCCCCCCCCCCCCCCCCCCCCCCAATCAAGCATATCAAAGATACTCACTCTTGTTTGCTTAGCCATGGTCTTCGAGCTCCATCTGCTTGGTCCTGAAAAAGAAAGTTTGGTATGTATAAATAAATATTATACACCAAACTCATTTTAAAGTCATTTTTGTACTTTGAGACCTGTAGTCTTCAGTATATAGATTTAGATCTAAAAAATGGTGTGTGTGTTTATGTGTGTTTGTGTTTGTGTGTGAGACTGTGTGTCACTGTGTGCATGCATGCATGCATGCATTTGTGTGCGTGTGCGTGTGCACACATGTGTGTGTGTTACGTGTGTGTGACTTCCATCTGTGAACAAAACTACCCTGTGGTTTAAAAAAAAAGGAATGCACATAACTTTTTTCTTATAATTCAAATGCTATTTGACTGTATAGTGTATAGTATATGATACATTACCTCTTGTAAAGGCAGTGAGTATTGTTCTTGGTATTTCCCAAGCAAAGCATTGAGTCTCTCCACTGAAACAAACAGCAAAAATGAACAAAGATTTATTCTTCAAGGAACTGCTGTATTAATTTTTGTTTATAGGATGCATGTTTATGAGCTTTGTGATACAATAGTTTTCAAATCTGAGATAATATATATTTATATATTATGCAATATTCAACTGTGTCACTAGTGTGTGTTCTCACTATTACCCGACTTCCCTCCCTCTTGGTCCCTCCCCCTCTCAGTCTCTGTCTCTCACTTTGTCTGCTCTGACTCTGTGTGTGTGTGTGTGTGTGTGTGTGTGTGTGTGTGTGTGTGTGTGTGTGTGTGTGTGGTGTGTGTGTGTTGTGCGCGCGTGCGTGCGTGCGTGCATGCGTGTGTGTGTGTGTGTGTGTGTGTGTGTGTGTGTGTGTGTGTGTGTGTGTGTGTGCGCGTGCGTGCATGCGTGCATGTGTGTGTGTGTATGTGCATGCATATACATGTACATGTGTGCATGCATGCATGTGTCTGTGTGCATTCATAGTCTAACAGTAACAGTACACCCTGAGACATATGTCATGGGATCCTGAATATAACTGATCCTCTGCATATATAATATCCAAAGGGGATCAGAACACTAGCAGGCCTTGACATAAGTTTCCCTGAGGTATTGTAACTACATAGTCCATCAGACATCATACATGAGAACTGATCTTGGGCTGTCTCCAACCCGTCTGCTTATGTCCAATGATTTACCTGCTTATCTATAAAAGTATAACACTATAAGTATTTCAACCATATATGAGTGTGGTGTGTGTGTGTGTGTGTGTGTGTGTGTGTGTGTGTGTGTGTGTGTGTGTGTGAGAGAGAGAGAGAGAGAGAGAGAGAGAGAGAGAGAGAGAGAGAGAGAGAGAGAGAGAGAGAGAGAGAGAGAGAGAGAGAGAGAGAGAGAGGTGAGTGAGTGAGTGAGTGAGTGAGTGTGTGTGTGTGTGTGTGTGTGTGTGTGTGTGTGTGTGTGTGTGTGTGTGTGTGTGTGGTGTGTGTGTGTGTGTGTGTGTGTCCGTTCGACTATGCGACTTCATACATCATGCATGCACCAGCGCAAATCTAAAGCATTATCTGAACAACACTATCAACATTTCTGCACAGCTATTCAAGCTATTAGAGGGCCCCAAACTTCGATATGATCAATGGTTACAGTTGGTGGCCAAGAAAGTCAGACAAGTTTAAACTGGCAACTGCCGAGAACTTTCAATTCAAAACCTCGCAATCTAAACCTTACCTTGATCCCTGAGAAAATCTACTTCTGTCGAAGTCATGATGGCAGTGATTGAGCTTCTAGGTGCTCAGTTTTATGGACTCTTCATCGTCATTTATAGCAATAATTTACTAAACAAGCCGCTCGTTCCCATCACTTCAAACCATGTTTGTTTACACGCTAAAGCTATCAGTAGGCTAATAGGAAATGGATTTGTGCCAAATAAAAATGTTCCGTTTAAGGACAGCGTGTTCCTGTGACGCTAGGCCTGTGTGTGTGTGTGTGTGTGTGTGTGTGTGTGTGTGTGTGTGTGTGTGTGTGTGTGTGTGTGTGTGTGTGTGTGTGTGTGTGTGTGTGTGTGTGTGTGTGTGTGTGTGTGTGTACACATGGGTTTTGTCTTGTTTTGTTTTTGGTTTTGTTTTTCGGTTTCAATTGTATTGACAAGAATACTGGGTATGTGTGCACTACACATGCTTTATACGCTCAAACGTGTACACACACGGACACACACACACACACACACACACACACACACACACACACACACACACACACACACACACACACGCACACGCACGCACGCACACACGCACGCATGAGCGAATAAGCATGTGTGCAGCCCGCATACCCTGTATTCTTGTCAATAAAATTGAAACCGAAAAACAAAACCCATCTGAAAGGCAAAAGAGCGGGGGGAGGGGGGGGGGGGGGCGTTAACCGAATATTACCGAACAAAAAGAGAGAGAGAAAAGGAAAAGACAGAAAAAAAGTAGGGTGAAAGAAGATTTGGAAGAAGAAAACGGAGGGGCGGCTAGGAAGGGGGGGGGGGGGGGGGGTGCCAGTAAGCCTTTGGGAAAGAAATGGGGAAAAAATGACAGAAAGGAAAAAAATGAAGCAAACAAGAATGACTCTCCACCCACGAACAAATAGAAAAACAAATAGAAAGCACAACTAAAACATGAACAACAACAACAACAAAAACAAAAAACAGACAAGCAAGCAAACAAACAAACAAACACAAAACCCACAGCAAGTCTTCTGCTGTGCTGGTAGCTGGCCTCTGAAAACAGAACAGAACAGAACACCTTGTGCACACGTTAAATCCAGTTCCGCTTTTCGTAAGAGTAAGCCATTATGTGCCTGTGGGAACAGATGACAAGATTAACAAAACTGCATACTCACGGGGACGGGATGTAAAAAAAAGCACATGAGTGATTAATCCACTATCCTCGATAAAAAAGAATAAATAAATAAAATTAAAATAAAGTAGTGAGAGGACAGCACTCAGTGAACCTGCTTATGTTGAAAATCAGTTCATTACCGTTGGATCAATCATCATGCACGGCAACAAAGCAAACGAACAGATCAAGACAGCAAAATGAAGAAAATAACTTTAAACTGGTGAAAATCCCCTAAGTCGGAATGTAGCTGCCTTAATGGTGGGTAAAAAACGGTCGTACACGTAAAATCTCACCGTTGGTGAACCTTGGAGGAAGGAAAACAGAACCCCCTCCCCCCAAACAAACAAACAACAACAGCCAAACAAAAAAAAAGGAGAAAAGACCCCAAACAAACAAATAAACCAAAAAAAAAAACCCCACCTGGCAAAGAATAATGAACACCAATAATTTGAAATAGCTTACACAGCCAACAGACTATTTTTTTCCAAATTTTGTTCCTTTTTTGTTGTTGATGTTGCTTTTGTTCGAGTTTCTTTCTTTCCTTTTTTCCCTCTTCAATTTTAGTTCTATGCAATGACCATAGCTACTAACTAATGCACTCTGAAGAAAAAGAGTAGTACAATTTCTGGTGGGGTGGGGGTGGGGAGTCTGCTACTCTAAAACAAAACAAAAAAGTCTATATTCTGTTCTCATTGTTGTTGTTGTTGTTAATTTCTAATTACCCGGACTGTAAGTGCAACTTGCGATTCAGTCCATGTTTGGGGCTGGCTCAGGAGTGTTGCACAGATGCAAGCTACACTGAGGTCCAGACAAGATACAAAGATGAAAAAAGCTTCTTTAGTAGCGTAACAAAGCTGGCACCATGTACCAGACTCACTGAGTGATGCACTTACATGACAACTGTACAAAGACTGACAGCCACACACAAGAGACACACTTGACCATGCCAATGCTTATTGGCTCGCGCTGTGTCCATGTCGCTTCTCACTCCAGAGAGAGTTGAATTAATTTGTTACCATTCAGAGATAAAATAAAATTAAAAAAAGAATAAAAGAAAAAAAAGAAGGGAAAAGAGAGGGCTGTTTAGTATAAGTTGCCAACATGTATTCATGTCAGAATATAAAAAAGAACACAAGAAAATAAAAGAACACACACAGACACACAGACACACAGACACACAAACACACCATACCACACCACACCACACCACACCACACCACACCACACCACACACACACACACACACACACACACACACACACACACACACACACACACACACACAACAAACAACAACAACAACAACAACAACAACAACAACAACAACAACACACACACACACACACACACACACACACACACACACACACACACACACACCGCCACCACCTACACACACACACACACACACACCCACACACACCACACCCACCCACACACACACACACACACACACACACACACACACACACACACACACACACACACACACACACACACGCACGCACGCACGCACGCACGCACTCACCCCCCGCCCCACCCCACCCACTACATATAGTTCATGCACGCAGAGTCTCTAGTCTGGCATCTCCAAAAGAGATGGTCGGCCTTATACATGTACAAACACATCTCAATGGTCAAGAGGTTTCATATTAGAAGAACGAATGCATAGCCAAGCAGCCGTTCTGTGAGGCATAGTCTTGTGCGAATACAGTCTGTCTCTCTCCATAGATTGATTAGTGTACTTCGGTCTTTCCTGAATCCTCCTGGGCGACTTCTTATTAGTTTTAGCTATGGGTAGCGGGGTGCATTTCTGTCTCTGTCTCTGTTTGTCTGTCTGTTTGTCGTCTCTGTCTCTGTCTGTCTGTCTGTCTGTCTGTCTGTCTGTCTGTCTGTCTGTCTGTCTGTGTCTGTCTGTCTGTCCTGTCTGTCTCTGTCTCTGTCTCTGTCTCTCTCTGTCTCTCTCTCTCTGTCTCTGTCTCTGTCTCTGTCTGTCTCTCTCTCTCTCTGTCTCTCTGTCTCTCGTCTTCTCTTCTCTCTCCTCTCTCTCTCTCTCTCTCTCTCTCTCTCTCTCTCTCTCTCTCTCTCTCTCTCTCTCTCTCTCTCTCTCTCTCTTCTTTTCCTTCATTCCTTCCTTCCTTCCTTCTCTTCCTCTCTCTTCCTCTTCTCTCTCTCTCTCTCTCTCTCTCTCTCTCTCTCTCTCTCTCTCTCTCTCTCTCTCTTCTCTCTCTCTCTCTCTCTCTCTCTCTCTCTCTCCTCTCTCTCTCTCTCTCTCTCTCTCTCTGATATTCAGTTTTCTGTCTAAGATCTTTACCTTTTTTGTTCCTCGGCTACAGCTCCGAGGTACACCAATGGTAAGATTTTGCGTATGTGACCGTTTTCGCCCACCATGAAGGTAGCTGCATTCTGACTTCCGGGCTGCTTCGTTTTTTAAAAAAAAGGATCTGTACTCTACACTTGTAAATAAGACATTGGGTTTTTAATCATTTTTTGAGGTGAAATCCCCCCACCCCCCTCCTTTTCTCGAGCCTACTGACGTCTCGGCATTTAGCCTACCTCCTTATGTTCTTCTGTTTGCTCTTTATCTATTGGCGCTTTTAAAAAATCTAAATCATCATTTGATTGTTATTTCTTATTTTTGTTTTCTGAATGAGTACATTTTTCTTTCCTTATTATAGTGAATGGCAGAACAGAGAGAGGAATGGAGGAAACTGGTTGTCAATTCTTCAGGGGTGCCCCCACGGTCGCTAGACTAAGGGATAGATGTATAGATAGATAGATGTATAGATAGATAGATGTATAGATAGATGTATAGATAGATGTATAGATGTATAGATAGATAGAAGATAGATAGATAGATAGATAGATAGAAGATAGATAGATAGATAGATAGAAGATAGATAGATAGATAGATAGATAGATAGATAGATAGATAGATAGATAGATAGATAGATAGATAGATAGATAGATAGATAGATAGATAGATAGATAGATAGATTATCGTCTTGCTGTCCTTATTTCTTGTCTGTTGTTTGGTATCGGGTAAAGTTTCTTGTTCTTGGTATTTAGATCATTATTGTTGTTGTTGTTTAGTTAAAGGTTGTTTTTTTTATATCTTGATCTTATCCCTGATAATGACGGGGACTGGATGTAAAAAAACACACGAGTGCTTATTCATTATCCTCGAAATAAAAGAATTTGTCTTGCCTTGCCTTGCATGGTTGGGAGGGATGTCAGTTCTCTGTCTTATCCTCGTAGTCCCGCGGACCGTGGGGGCACCACTGAAGATTTTGCAACCAGCTTCCTCCACTCCCCATGGTCCTCCGCCCTCTGTAGCAGATCGTTCCACCCAAGGCCTGTCCACTCTCTGATGATGTCTTCCCATCGTTTCCTCTGTCTGCCTCTTCGTCTCCCTTGTACTGTTCCCTGTAAGACAGCCATGGCCAGTCCAGATGTTTGTGTGACATGCCCGTACCTCTTCAGTTTGCGTTTTTTTCGCTGAGGTCAGGAGCTCTTCATAATTATGGTCCGATGGCATTATTTATTCTGGTTTTCACTTCTTCATTAGTAATGTGATCTCTGTATGAAATGCCAAGGAGTTTGCGAAAGCATCTCATCTCCATTGCCTGTAGGACTATCCTTCTTCCAATGTCTGCTGTTATGGTCCATGTTTCACATGTGCACAAAATATGGACATGATCAGGAAACGCATCAGTCTCTATTATAAAAGAAATGCATTCCGGTTTCCAAGATGAAACTGCTGCACTAGTCTGTCAGGATTGTGTGTGTGTCAATCAATCAATCAATCAAATTTTTATTTCCAGTGTGTGTGTGTGTGTGTGTGTGTGTGTGTGTGTGTGTATGTTGTGTTGTGTGTGTGTGTGTGTGTGTGTGTGTGTGTGTGTGTGTGTGTGTGTGTGTGTGTGTGTGTGTGTGTGTGTGTGTGTTCTATTCTATTTTTTATATCGAGGATAATGGGATAAGCACTCATATGCTTTTTTTCATCCAGTCCCTGTGTGTATGCAATTGTGTAAATATTGTCATCTGTTCCCACCGGCACACAATGGCCTACTCTTACGAAAAGCGGAACAGGATTTAACGTGTGCGCAAGATGTTCTGCGTGCGTTCGCACACGGGACCTCGGTTTACAGTCTCATCCGAAAGATGTGTGTGTGTGTGTGTGTGTGTGTGTGTGTGTGTGTGTGTGTGTGTGTGTGTGTGTGTGTGTGTGTGTGTGTGTGTGTGTGTGACTGTGTGTGTGTGTGTGTGTGTGTGTGTGTGTGTGTGTGTGTGTGTGTGTGTGCATGTGTGTGTGCGCGTGCGCCCGCGCGTGCGTGTGTGGTCTGTGTGTGTGTGTGTGTGTGTGTGTGTGTGTGTGTGTGTGTGTGTGTGTGTGTGTGTGTGTGTGTGTGTGTGTGTGTGTGTGTGTTTTACAAAGTAACAACATGAGTATTCCGGCTGGGCTATGAGCCAATTCATTAATAAGCCAAGCAACAACAATAACAACAATATATAACGTGACGGCCTCAAGCATCTGATCCCAGTTACTGTGTTTGGCTAAGTGATCTACCATGGCGGAAGACCCAAGGGATCTCCAGCAAGCGTCACAATTCGTCTGCTACACGCCGCCACCGCTTCGGGAATTATTTCCCTTGAGATGTCTTTTAGTCAGCTTCCATGAGCATCTTTTTGGCGACCGTTCAGGCTTTCTGTTTGTCTGTCTGCCTGTCTGTTTGTGTGACTGTTTGTCTGTGTGTGTGTGTGTGTGTGTGTGTGTGTGTGTGTGTGTGTGTGTGTGTGTGTGTGTGTGTGTGTGTGTGTGTGTGTGTGTGTGTGTGTGTGTGTGTGTGTGTGTGTGTTTGTCGGTCTGTCGGTTAGTCTGTCTGTCTGTCTGTCGGTCGGTCTTTCTTCCTGTCTGCCTGCCTGTTTGTCTGTCTATTTGTCTCTCTGTCTGTCTGTCCGTTTCTCTGTCTGTGTGTCTGCCTGCCTGTCTGTTTGTCTGTCTATATCTGTGTGTCTGTCTGTCTGTCTATGTCTGCCTACCAGACAGTCTGTCTGTCTGTCTGTCTATCTGTCTATCTGTCTGTCTGTTTGTCTGTCTGTCTATCTGCATGCTTTTATTCTGATCAAGGCAGATTCTATGTCTCTGGCTTTGTATTTTTCTCTCAGCCTTTTCTCTTTGTTTCTCACCATCACTATCACCATTACCACCACCACCACCACCACCATTACCACCACCACCACCACCACCACCATTACCACCACCACCACCACCACCACCACCACCACCACCACCACCACCACCGCCACCACCACCACCACCATCATCATCATCATCATCATCATCATCATTCATCATCATCATCATCATCATCATCATCATCATCATCATCATCATCATCATCATCATCATCATCATTCCTATATTTTTTCAAAAGTATGTAATTTCTAATAAGGGTGGGCATTAGGTGTAAGAAAGCACGTTAGTGCTTATTTTTAATTCTGAAAGTAAAGAACTTTGCCTTGACATGCTCCCCCCCCCTCCCGCTTCTCTCTCCTTCCCCCCTTCCCCCACCTCTCTCTCTCACTGTGTGCAGAAGATCTTGTTCTGTAGAACATCTTGCATTGCACACACGTTAAAACCTCTTTCGCCATTTGGAAGAGTAGGCCATTATGTGCCACTAGGAACGGATGACAAAATTTACATATCCGCATGTACATGCGCAGGGACTTGAAGTAAAACACACACACACACACACACACACACACACACGCACACGCGCACACACACACACACACACACACACACACACACACACACACACACACACACAACACACACACACACGCACACGCACATCCCCCCCCACACACACACCACCACCACCACCACCACCACCACCACCACCACCACCACCAACAACAACAACACATGAGTGCTTATTCCATGATTCTCGACATAAAAGAATAGAAATGGATCAATCGTTCATCCTCATTCTTCACTTCCTCCTCCTTTCCTCTTCTCCCTTCCCCATCATCATCATCATTATCAGCAGCAGCAGCAGCAGCAGCAGCAGCAGCAGCAGCAGCAGCAGCAGCAGCAGCAGCAGCAGTAGCAGCAGTAGCAACAGAAGCAGTAGCAGCAGCAGCAGCCTCAGCCTCAGCCATCACGATTACAGCAGCAGCTGATCATAATTTTCCCTCTGTGGCTGTTGTTGCTATTGTTATTATGATCAGAACACAGTTATTATGATTATCACACGGGTGCTACAGACAGTGGAGTGGTCAAGAGACAGGATGTTATTATTCCTGATTTTATGGTTCTATTTCAAATCCTCGAGGAACAATGATTGCTCTTAACTGTGATGTATCAGACATTTTTTCGGCCTATACGAAGATCTGCTTACTTCAGTCACGAAAACCTTGCTGTTGTGGTTACATTACGAGATCCCCGTTTGTGTCTAAACTCCACCACCTCACTCTCTATCCACAAGACCGTGAGTGTTGGTCTGGGTCCCTAGTCTTTAGGATGAGACGATAAACCGAGGTCCAATGTGGACCACGCATTTTAGCGAAGGTAAAAGAACCCACGGCGACAAGAGAGTTGTCCTTGGTAAAAATTCTGTGGAAAAAAGTCCGTCTGATAGGGGAAACAAATACTCATGCAGACAGAAAAATGAAAAAAAAAGGTGGCACTGCTCTTGTGGCGACACGCTCTCCGCGGGGAGAGCAGCCGGAGTTTCAGACAGCGAAATCTGCAGTGACTTGAAGATGTATACAAATACAAATGTACAATGATCTCTTGGAACGGTATAGCCTGTGGTGGTTAG
>CM060326.1:8278484-8288484 GCA_030674155.1 Stramonita haemastoma | reverse complement strand
GCTGCTCTCCCCGGGGAGAGCGCGTCGCCACAAGTGCAGCACCTACCCGGTTTTTTTTTCTGCATGCAACTGTATTTGTTTCCCTATCAGAGTGGCTTTTTTTCCACAGAATTTTGCCAGGGTCAACTCCCTTGTTGCCGTGGGTTCTTTTACGTGCGCTAAATAGTGATGTGTAACACATGGGACCTCGGTTTATCGTCTCATCCGAAAGACTAGCGCCTAGACCACCACTCAATGTCTAATGGATGGGGGGAAAGTTTTGGGCCCAAACGGGGTACGAACCACCGCACACTCCGACCCGGACTTTTTGCTTTCTAGGCAAGGCGAGTTATCACCTAGATCACCGATCCACCGGTATATAACAATGTTGTGGACATACCGTTATTACACGCTTACACACACATGCGTGTGTAAACACACACACACGTGCACGCGTGCATGCGCACGTACACTCACACATCACACACACACATACACACACACACACACACTCTCTCTCTCTCTCTCTCTCTCACAGATGACAATATTTACAAAAACTGCATACACACGGGGACGGGATGAAAAAAAGCACATGATTGCTTATTCTGTTATCCTCGATATAAAGAATATAAAGAATAAATAAATAAATAAATAAAAACCACACACACACACACACACACACACACACACACACACACACACACACACACACACACACACACACACACACACACACACACACACACACACACACACACACACACACAATGAATGACATCTCAATGTAATTATTTTTATTCATTCTTTTTTTTTTGTTCAGATGTCTTTAACCATCAATTTGTGCACGCGACAGAGAATATAAACACAACCAGGATCCAGCCACCAATTACTTCGACTTTCGACGCTAACATTTTGCAATATTTGTCGCACTGGGTTGTTCACCCTTGCTGTTCAATCCAATTTCATGTGATAAGGAGCTGGCTCCAACTGCTTTGGCATCGGGTGGGGGTGGAAAGGGAGGGAGGGGGCAGGGGGGTTGAGGGGGGGGGGGTGTGGTAGAAAAAAACCGTTTCCAAAAGAAGAAAAAAGAACAGTAATGCTTGGGAACATTTTGTTGAAGATGGCAGAGAAATTAGGCGAAGAGAAAGTAGAAAAGCAACTGTGGAAGAGATGGAGTGAGATTGGAAGGGGGGGGGGAGGAGAGAGAGAGAGAGAGAGAGAGAGAGAGAGAGAGAGAGAGAGAGAGGAGAGAGAGAGAGAGAGAGGAGAGAGAGAGAGAGAGAGAGAGACAGACAGACAGACAGACAGACAGACAGACAGACAGACAGACAGACAGACAGAGACAGACAGAGACAGACAGAGAAAGAGAGAGAGGGAGAGACAGAGACAGAAACACAGAGAAAGAGAGAGACAGAGACATACAGAGACAGAGACAGAGTCAGAGTCAGAGACAGACAGAGAGCGAGTGGAAGGGGGTTATGTATCTGGAAAAGGAAGACGGTTTGGTGCAGGAGAGAAGGGATGAAGGAGAAGAGTGGAAAGGAAGAGGGTGGGGGTGGGGAGAACACGTAAGTTTTTATCGTTAATGGCTTTCCCATGGGAAATTCCATCGCCTCGTTTTAAGAGCCAGAGGGACCCGTTTAATCTGTTTATGGAACGAAAACGTGTTAACTGGTCTCATTTATTAAAAAAAAAGGTCATTTTGGATTCCATTTCTTGAAAGTTGTCAGTATAAACAGTTTGTTTGTTGTTTTTACTTTTGAAGGATTATAAGAAATAGTAGTACATTAGTGGTGTGTAAAGAGATATATCTAAGTCAATTTTGTTTGCTTGACAAGACGCAGCGCTATATTAAATACCACGCATCATAATCATATTAATAATCATAGTGATATTAATAATAATTGTTGTTGTTGTTGTCGTCGTCGTCGTCGTCGTCGTCATCATCATCATCATCATCATCATCATCATCATCATCATCATCATCATCATCATCATCATCATCATCATCATCATCATCATCATCATCATCATCATCATCATGATTATAATTATTATTATGTCACTCGGCGATTACATCTTGTAAGCTGGACACCACAAGAAGTAAAAGTTGTCTAAATACATAGATGCACATTGCGACAGAGGTCCCCACAATATAAAACTGTAATGAATGAATATTAAACTTCCCATTTCATACAATGCTGCAGATTAAGCATAAATATTGAACATCACCATGATGAGACTATAAACTGAGGCCCCGCGTGCGAACGCAAGCAGAACATCTTGTGCACACGTTAAATCATGTTTCGCTTTTCGAAAGCGGCCATTGTGGGCCGGTGGGAAGATATGACAAAATTTACAAAACTGCATACACTCGAGGACTGGATGTAAAAAAGCACATGAGTGCATATTCCATTATCCTCGTTATAAAAGAATAGATAAAAATAAGAATGAATAAATGACAATTGAACGAACCCTTTTCATACAATGTTGCAGATTTAGCATAATTATTGAACATCGTCGTGATTACAAAAAACAACAACAAACATACAAACCAAACAAACAGAAACAAGTGCGTGTATCGATTTTATTTTTAATTCATTAAATCTGGAAATTATTCAGGTTTTTTCTTCATTTTTCAATTATTCGTTAGGTTTGTTTCGTCTTTCAATTATTCGTTTACTTTGTTAATTTTTCAGTCATTCGTTAATTTTGTTCATTTTTCAATTAATTGTGTGTTTTGTTAATTTTGTAATTATTCGTTTATTTTTTTTTTCAACGATTCGTTTATTTTGTTAAACTTTCAATTATTCATTTGCTTTACTAAGATTTCAGTTATTCATTTATTTTATTAAGATTTCAATTATTCATTTATTTTGCTTTTTTTTTTTAATTATTCGTTTGTTTCGTTCATTTTTCAATCAACCAGAAAACCCAATCAGATAGGGAACATCATAACTTTAATTTGATATCTAGGCATAATCGTTGAACATCGCCATAATGAAAAAAAAAAACCACCACACACAAAACAAAATAAAAGAATCAAAAAATTATCAAGCAAATTGATTGTTCATTAATCTCTGAATCACTCAGAAAGCCACATCAAATATGAATGATTATATGCGAGATTTGGCCCAGGTCAAAAGCTGTGTCAGTTATTGATGTCAGCTAATTTGCCAAAGCCTGCGCTCAAATGTTGTTATGTTGTAATATGTTGTGTTGAGATTACCTTCACCCATAACAAGTCTTAACATAACA
This sequence comes from Stramonita haemastoma, assembly GCA_030674155.1. Taxonomy (NCBI): domain Eukaryota; kingdom Metazoa; phylum Mollusca; class Gastropoda; order Neogastropoda; family Muricidae; genus Stramonita; species Stramonita haemastoma. The sequence goes on along the minus strand of CM060326.1, from coordinate 8,285,247 downwards.
ACCTACACTCTCCTTTAAAGGAGAAAATATCTTCTTAAGTCGGAGTATGGTTGCATGCCTATATGGCGAGGTCCTTGAAACCAATTATTTTATCTATTTTACTTATTTTCTACCAGTTTATGTCACAGCAGATTTCTTTGCGTGAAATTCGGGCTGCTCTCCCCGGGGAGAGCACGTCGCCACAAGTGCAGCGCCACCCATTTTTTCATGTCTGTAACTTTGTTTCCTATCAGAGTGGCTTTTTTCAACAAACTTTTGCCAGGGATAATACTTTTGTTGCCGTGGATTATTTTACATGCGCTAAATAATGATGTGTAACACACAGGACCTCGGTTTATCGTCTCATCCGAAAGACTAGCACTCAGACCACCACTCATGGTCTTATGGATGGGGGAAAAGTTTTGGGCCCAAACGGGATTCGAACCACCGCACACTTCGACCCGGACTTTTCGCATTCTATCTAGGCAGGCGTGTTACCACTTAGACCACCGATCCACCATCATACACGCAAACTTCTCATTCAGGGTGGAATTTCAATCTCACAGTGATTCCCAGGTGGGATGAGTGAGTCAGAGAGCACATTCTGGGTGATCCCTTGAGTGTTAAGCTGGGGATCGCACAACATCAAATGCGAGATGCAAACACAATCATCAAACATCGCCATGAAGATGGAGGGGAAAACCCAAGTAAAACACACAGAACAAAACAGACGTAAACAAGAAGCCTAAATCAGTTGTTCATTCGTTTATTTTTCAATCAAGCACCAAAAAAAAAAAAAAATTTCCAAACTCAAACCCAAACTCAAACCATTCATAGAAGAAGGAAGGTGGCAGGATGGTTAAGACGTTCTTCTGCCTAACAAGTAAATCGTGAGGTTCTGGGTTTGATTCCCATCCTCGCACTTTCTTCCCAGTTTGACGAAAAATCAAACTAAAGATGGCAAAGTCCTTCGGATGAGACTATAAACCGAGGTCCTGCGCGCAAATGCATGCAGAACATCTTTGCGCACACGTCAAAACCCATTCCGCCTTTCACAAAAGTAGGTCATTTCGTGCAGGTAGGAATGGATGTCAAAATTTGAAAAAAACGCATGCACACTAGTGTCGTGTTTAGATACCATCCCCGAAGTCGGAATGCGGCTACCTAAATGATGGGCAAAAACAGTCGCATGCGCAAAAATCTCACCATTGGAGAACCTCTGAGCTCTAGCCGAGGAACGGAAAAAAAAAGAGAATGACCGACCGACAGACAGACAGACAGACAGACAGACAGACAGACAGACCGACCGACCGACCGACAGACAGACAGACAGACAGACAGACAGACAGACAGACAGACAGACAGACAGACAGACAGACAGAGAAGCGTATTTTTCATCAGGATATCTAGGCGAGGAACATCATTTCTCACGCTAGCTATCTATATCTATGCCGATCTGAGGGGTTATTGATGATGTCCCCACACTTACGGCGCCACATTCATTGCAAGCGCAGACACTGACTGACTGACAGAAGACAGCTTGAAGTGCTGGGTTTTGTTGCTTGTCTTTCAGCCTCTTTTACCTTTTGTTTTCTGTAATCTTATCATACCACTTTCTCTTGTCTGTCTGAATCTGTCTGTGTTTGTCTGTGTTTCTGTCTGTGTCAGTCTCTCTGTTTCTGTCTGTTTGTTTCTGTCTCTCTATGCGTATGCGTACGCGTGGTGTGTGTGTGTGTGTGTGTGTGTGTGTGTGTGTGTGTGTGTGTGTGTGTGTGTGTGTGTGTGTGTGTGTGTGTGTGTGTGTGTGTGTGTATGTGTGTGTGTGTGTGTGTGTGTGTTTATGATTATGTGTGTATACCGGTCTGTATGTACACACACACACACACACACACACACACACACACACACACACACACACACACAACACACACACACACACATATATATATATATATATATATATATATATATATATATATATATATATATATATATATATATATATATGACGCTCCACCACGAAATGAGTCGCTTAGCACATTACACAATTTTGCGCTAGGAGCCATTAAAGGTAGGTAGGGGTCAAGTTGTCAATTTAGAGATTTTGATCGATTATTAAACTATATTGGTTATTCTACCTTGTAATAAAATATTAAGGCATAATTTTTTTTATATTCCTTTTGCTTTCAAAAGTGTTTTGAAAATACCCAAGCCCTCATTCTGACAACTCGTTTCGAAAATAAACTTGCTCCTTTCTCATTTTGTCCCATCCTGCAGTCTATCATGTCAATTTGTAATAACTTTGCACAGAATTGTCCGATTTTCAATCTGTTTTTTGTATTGGACAGCCTTTTTATTGCAAATTAATAACTTGTCAATAACTAAAAATTGACCTCTGGTGCAAAGCGACTCCTTATGTGGTGGAGCGTCATATATATATATATATATATATATATATATATATATATATATATATATATATACATATATATATATATATATATATATATATATATATATATATATATATATAGAGAGAGAGAGAGAGAGAGAGAGAGAGAGAGAGAGAGAGAGAGAGAGAGAGAGAGAGAGAGAGAGGTCCGACCCAGACAGACAGACAGACATACAAAAAACCAGATACTTCATTATAGGATTGTTATGCACAGAAGAGGCATTTTTCACGCTATCTATACACTATGAAACACACACTTCATTATAGGAGTGTTATGCACAGAAGAGCATTTTTCACACTGTCTATACACTATGAAACACACACTTCATTATAGGAGTGTTATGCACAGAAGAGCATTTTTTCACAGTATCTATACACTATGAAACACACACTTCATTATAGGAGTGTTATGCACAAAAGAGCATTTTTTCACACTATCTATACACTATGAAACACACACTTCATTATAGAAGTGTTATGCACAGCGGGGCATTTTTCACACTGTCTATACACGTGCAGCAGATCTGAAAGATTATTGATAGCATCCAACCCACAACTCATTCCTTGCATGCACAGACGCTCACAGAAAACAACTGGAGGTGCTGGCTTTGTCACTAGTTTATCAGTGTTCTTTCATGTTGTCTTTCTCCTGTGTTACTAGATTATTCAATCTCTCTCTCTCTCTCTCTCTCTCTCTCTCTCTCTCTCTCTCTCTCTCTCTCTCTCTCTCTCTCTCTCTCTCTCCTCTCTCTCTCTCTCTCTCTCTGTCATGTCTCTTTCTCTTCCCTTTCCCAACTTCGTTTGTTGTTGGCAATTTTTTTTTTTACTAAAAGGATAGAACAAGATTAAAAAAACAAACCCCTCCCCCCCACAAAAACAAGGATAATGGGAAAATAAACGAATCTTAAACTCATTCATCCCAACGGTAGTGAGAAAGAACGCACGTTCGGTCACCACACAATCGAAACGACTGACAGTAAAACAATGAATAGTCCACACATAGAGTGAACTTAAGAAGCAAAAGTTCACAAGTCAAGAAGCCAACAACAAGTACATGGATAGCCACAGAGAAGTGAGGAAAAAGATGAGAGAAGCCAAAGAAGCGTGGATAGAAGAACAATGCAACAACATCGAAGATGGAATGGCCAAGGGAAACAGCAAAACAGCTTACAACACTCTGAAAGCACTAACGAAAACCACACAGCCTAAAGCCTCTGTTATTGAAGACAAAGAAGGAAATCTTTTAACGGAAAACAATGCCATCCTCCAGCGCTGGACAGAATACTGTGAGGGATTGTATAACTACCCACTACGCCCAGATACCAACATAGTTTCCAACAAACCCCCTGAACACCAAGATAAAGACCCACCAATACTAAGGTGTGAAGTAGACACAGCTATTAAGCAATTGAAGAAGGGGAAGTCCCCTGGAATCGATAACATCCCAGCTGAACTCATAAAAAATGGAGGGAATGAAACAGCAAGGCGATTCACAGACCTTTGTCAGAAGATCCACGACACCAAAGAATGGCCAAAAGAATGGACACAGTCTCTTGTAATACCCCTGCCAAAGAAAGGAAACCTCAAGCAATGCCAGAACTACAGAACCATCAGTCTCATAAGCCATCCTAGCAAGATCATGCTGCAGGTAGTCCTCAACAGACTGAAAAACCAAGCAGAAAAACTCCTGGCAGAAGAACAAGCGGGCTTTAGACCAAAACGCAGCACAATGGAACAAATTTTCAACCTGAGAATTCTGATAGAGAAGCATCTCCAACACCAAAAAGACTTGTACCACAATTTTATAGACTTCAAAAAGGCCTTTGACAGGGTATGGCATGACGGCCTCTGGCAAGTACTCAGGCACTTCAACATTGACAACTGCCTAATTGAAGTCATCAAGGCTCTGTACGAGAATGCAAGAAGTGCAGTTTTCATGAACAACCACGTGGGCGAGTTCTTCAAGACCACGGTTGGAGTCCGCCAGGGCTGCCTTCTCTCACCTGTACTCTTCAACCTCTTCCTCGAAAACATCATGACAGAGACACTGCAAAACCACCACACTTCCATCTCCATTGGTGGAAGACCCCTTTGCAACCTCAGATTTGCAGATGACATTGACCTCATGGGCAGCAGCAAACAAGAACTGCAAATCCTCACAGACAGTCTAACAGACCGAGCGAGCGCATACGGCATGGAGGTCAGTACAGAGAAATCGAAGATCATGGTCAACAGCGCGAGTAATGACAGCACGGAAATAAAGATGAATGGAGAAATATTGGAAGAGGTGAGCCAATTCAAATACTTAGGCTCCATCCTAACAAAAGATGGCACATCAAACAATGAGGTGAAAGCTCGCATTGCAACAGCAACATCTGCTCTAGTCAGACTCCAGAGGATCATCAGAAGCAACAACATCAGCTTCTGCACCAAATACCACCTCTACAAATCCCTCGTAATATCTATCCTCCTATATGGCTGTGAATCATGGACTCTGACAGCAGAGTTAGAGAGAAGAATCCAAGCATTCGAGAACAAGTGCCACAGAAGACTCCTCAAAATATCATACAAAGAACACAAGACCAATAACTATGTGAAAGAGGAAATCAAAAAGCGTGTGGGCCCCCAAGAGCCTTTGCTCTCCACCATAAAGAGGAGAAAGCTGATGTGGTTTGGTCACACCACAAGACACAACACCCTAGCAAAAACCATCTTGCAAGGAACAGTCGAGGGCAAAAGAAGAAGAGGCCGCCAAAAGAAATCATGGGTTGACAACATCAAAGACTGGACCGCCCAACCCCTACAACACCTCCTACTAGCCACACAGGATCGTGAAGCATGGAAAAAGATCTCCGTTGCGTCTTCTCTCATGTCCCCCTACGTCCTTTGGGACATGGGACTGAGTGAGTGAGTGAGTGAGAGTGGTACGAACAACCAGACGTTTGGCTTCGCTGAACACTCAGCAGAGTCTGCAAGCTTGCTCAATTCCACGTGACTGACCCAGAAACTGTCATCCAATCAGAAAAGTTCGTGCACGCACATGGCATTCGACAAGAAGACACGAAAGACGAAAGACGCTTGTCGCAAACATGGTAAGATTTTAAAAAATCATATTGTATTAATATCAAAACATCTTTTTTCTATACTTTCCTCTTTGTTATACATAGCACCACCAGAATGCTTTAAAATGGAGCTTATTATCATTTTGTTCTTATCACAGTAACACATAACTGTTTTCATTTAGACTCGTTGCCGTTGATTTGCAGCAGCCATTTGTCTTTTGCAAAATGTATTTTGCTGTGGGCAGCTTAATTTTCATTCGCTTTCACCTGTCCTGATATTCACCCAAAGCTATTCAAAGATGAAATTGGTCGATCTAGACGAATCTTTGTTACGATAATGTTACGGTTTTTTTTTTAAATACAGAGTTCTCGATTGTAATGTTGCGGAATTGACTGCAAAATATCATGTCGCCATTTGATGGTGGTAGGAACGGAGTGAGAGCAGGATGGAGTCGTTTCCTGACGCGTTATCAAGTTGTTGTTGTGCGTTCCCCAGCTTAACACTCTGGGAGTCACCCAGGATATGCACTCTGACTCACTCATCCCACCTCCTGGGAATCACTGTGAGATTGAAATTGCTCACTGAATGAGAAGCTTGCGTGTATGACTGTTTTCAAGTACCTCGCCATATAATATAGGCAGCCATATTCCTGCTTCAGAGGAACCATCAAGTAATAACAGAATTATGAAAGAATCAATGTTTGACTTGTTTGTTTTGTTGCTGTTGTTTATCTAAGGGGAGGGGGGGGGTAAATGATATGTAACGGAAAAATTGTAAATAGAACCGGAAATGAGTGGTGTGATAGAATTCCCTCCCCTTCCCCACTGTTTCTGTCTGCCTGTCTCTCGCTCCCCCCCCCCCCCCCCCTCTCTCTGTCTGTCTGTCTGTCTCAGTGTCTGTCTCATTCCCTCCCTCCTTCGATGGCCGCGTACGCAAAATCTCACCATTGATGACCTTCAGGAAGCCAAAGAGCGAACACACACACATGCACACACGCACACACACATACACACACACACACACACAACAATAGACACACACACATAGGCACACACACATAGACACACACACATAGGCACACACACATAGCACACACACATACACACACAGACACACACACATACACACACACACACAGACACACACACACACACACATATATATGTATATGTATATATATATATATTTATAAAAAAACCTACCTGAACATTTTTAATCCTACGCTCCGACCCAGTTGTTTATCAGTGAATATAGACCAGCGATTTCCTG